>CM055123.1:215502557-216052557 GCA_029206835.1 Rana muscosa | reverse complement strand
TTTGTTTCCTACAGCGTGGCAGCGAAACAGTTTATTTTAATTTTTTTTAAAGACCAAGGTCTGGGACTGCGGTCTCCCCCCTAGGATGCCAGACCAAAGGCAGCCAGTGGTGGCTGCAGGGTCTGACAGGACTTTGTCACATCCGAAGGGGGGCTCCCTTCTATTGGGCACTCAGGGGGAGGTACAGCCGAAGTGGATCATAATCCTCCTGAGACACTGGTGGCACTGGACACGGTGAGGGTGTTCATATCCCCAGGGACCTCACATCCCACTCTCTTCACCTTCCTGTCAGTGGTGTATGGTATGGAGGAGCCGCTCGCATACCCCCCATCGCGGGGGGGGGGAGGGGAGGATGTATCCGTCACAGGCACGATACCGCGTTTATCCTAGGTCAGGATGGGTGGCGGAGCCGAGGGATCTCCTCCTTTTGTTTGCCGATACTCTGTCGGGGTCGTCTGGAGGCTGGACGGCGCGCTCGAGTGAGGTCACTTTTGGCGCGCCGGACCACGACAAAATGGCGATTGGAGCGGCAAATTTGAATAGCAAGCGATAACGGAGCGGGGGTCCACGGTCCTGGGTCCCCCATCCTACCCAGAGCAATCCTACCCGGCGGTTGGTTTAGCTACAAGGGATGGACCGAATCCGGCAGCGTCGGAAGTCAACACAGGGGGTTAGTGACTCAGCTGGTGTGGGGAACGGTGTTGGGGTGGCCCTAAGGGGCAATGGCTTTAAAGGACATTTTTCTTTTTGTGTTTTACAGAGACTGAATGCCCTGCCCAGGGGTCGGCCAGTAGGTCTAAGACAGGGCTTGACAAATTTGCTTGGAATCTAGGAGCCAGCTAAAAGTTAGGAGCCAGGAACGCGCCCTGTCCCGCCGAGCTTGCGCGCAGAAGCGAACGCATACGTGAGTAGCGCCCGCATATGAAAGCGGTGTTCAAACCACACGTGAGGTATCGCCGCGATCGGTAGAGCGAGAGCAATAAATCTAGACCTCCTCTGCAACTCAAAACATGCAACCTGTAGAATTTTTTTAAACGTCGCCTATGGAGATTTTAAAGGGTAAAAGTTAGTGGCCATTCCACGAGCGGATGCAATTTTGAAGCGTGACATGTTGGGTATCAATTTACTCAGCGTAACATTATCTTTCACAATATAAAAAAAAAACTGGGCTAACTTTACTGTTGTCTTTTATTTTTTTTATTTAAAAAAATAAAGTGTATTTTTTTTTTCCCAAAAAAGTGCGATTTGTAAGACCGCTGCGCAAATACGGTGTGACAAAGTATTGCAACGACCGCCATTTTATTCTCTAGGGTGTTAGAATAAAAATTACATATAATGTTTGGGGGTTCTAATTAGAGGGAAGGAGATGGCGGGGAAAACGGACAGGGAAACTCCATTGCTGGTTGTCATACCAACGGCCACCACAAGATGGCGCTAGACCACAGAAGGAAGCATAGGCCTGCAGAAGGCCGCAAAGCCGCGGCCTCAATTACCGGCCGGCGTGGCCCGACGCGATCCCGCGGAGGGGGGGGGCACGGAGACACAGGATACCCCAGCTGTGCTGCCTCAGGCGCCAGGTCGCTAATTCTAGTCGCAATGGCGACCTGGCGCCCGGGGTTTGTCGAGCCCTGGTCTAAGATCAAAGCCACTACGAAGTCAAAGCGTTGTGGGAATTGTAATGAGAAACTCGCACAAGATCACGCTAAACCATTTTGCTTTAGACGCATCTACAAATTAGCTGCCAAAGAGACAACGCAGGCCATGAAGGAATGCCGGGTGCTTCAGTCTGAGATGCTGGCGACCCTCCAGTCCTTCAGGGCTACGGTTGAGAGGCAGGAGGAAGCCCCGTCTGGTAGGGAGAGCACCCCCTCTCGGGAGGGAACCTCCGCAAGTATCACGGGATCCCAGAGACCAGTTCCCTGCTACTCCTGAGGAGGAAGAGGCAGAGGCCTCGGACCAGAGTTCTCGAGAGGAAGGAGAGGATTCAGACCAGGGTAGGCTATTCAGTTGCTGTCCACTCAGGTCTCAGCACAGGATAGAGTGTATAAAGGACTCGACAAACCACATGCCAAGTCCTTTCCAGTACACCAATCTCTTAAAGATATAATTCTAAGAGAATGGAAAGAACCTGAGCGTAAAGTGTGTGTTTTTTTTTTTTTTTTTTTTTTTTTTAAGCTTAAATCCTGGAAGTGTAAATGCCCCTTTTTTAAAAATGAGGATGAGGAAAAATTCCTTAAGTTGCCGCGTCTGGATGCTTCCTTGGCACAAGTTTCCAAACATTCTGATCTGTCCTTCGAAGATTCCGGGAAACCTCTGTGATCAGATGGACAAGAAATCGGAAACCTTACTGCGCAGAGCCTGGGACACCAATGCTGCAGCCATGGGTCCAGCATTGGCCTCCGCTTGTGTTGCCGGGTCTTTTGTTTCCAACAAGGAGTCTAAATGACGCCAACATAAAGGTTGGCGGAAGGCTCTCGTGGTTCCTTTCCCAATGGGAGAACGTCACGCAGAGCCCTTTACATTCTAAGCTTGATCAGGGAGGGTTACAGTTTAGAATTCCGGTCTACCCCTCCTCCAAACTTTATCCTTACTCATCTCCCCAAAGACCCATTAAAAGCAAGGGGCCTTTTGGGGAGTGTCCGAACTGGCAGAACAGGAGGTCATCGTCCCTGTTCCCGTGGATGAGATCGGCCGGGGGTTTTATTCCCACATATTTGTGGTGCCAAAACCATCCAGCAAATTCCGGCTGATCATAAACCTACGGAAGCTAAACCAGTACTTGTTGTACCAAAAAGTTCCCGGATGGAGAGTATACGATCAGAAGACGCCTTCAGCAGGGAGTCTTCATGATAACGTTAGATTTAATGGCTGCTTATTTGCATGTCCCCATTGCCCCGAAACATCAGAAGTTCCTGAGGTTTGCAGTGCAGACAAATCAGGGCGTCCAACACTGGCAGTTCAAGGCACTCCCCTTCGGCCTAGCGGCCAGTCCGAGAATCTTCACCAATGTTCTGGCCGAGGTTGTGTCTTTTCTACACCTCCAAGGGATAGCCTTGATCCCATACTTGGACGACATGTTAATTTTCAGTCCGGCCCTGGAACGGCTCCAGTCAGACCGAGACACAAAGTGCTGTCCACCCTAGAATACCTGGGGTGGCTGATCAGCCAAGAGAAGTCCTCCCTGGATCCCTCACAATCCAAGGTGTTTCTAGGGTACAGGGTAGATTCAGTCAGCCAAAGGATCTTTCTTCCCCCAAGAGAAAATCCCAAAAGTGCAGCGAGCGGTATCTACTCTCCATGGTACCGGAGAGGCATCTCTAAGAACCATAATGAAAGTTCTGGGGCTTATGTCATCCTGCATCCCAGTGGTCCACTGGGCCCAGTTCCATTCTCGGGGGCTCCAGGGATTCCTTCTCTCCTCCTGGGATGGGAGAAGAGAATCCCTGGACATAACAGTACCCCTCTCAGGGGAGACAAAAAACTCCCTAGACTGGTGGCTCAACTCGGACAACCTGTCGGGAGGTCGGTCCTGGGCCCAATATGACCCGCTGATTGTGACCACGGACGCAAGTGCCTGGGACTGGGGATCTCATAAGATCTGTTCGCCCAGGACCTTTGGGACTGGGAGCAGAGCAAAGCTTCCTCCAATTTCAGGGAGTTGTTAGCGGTCAGAAAAGCGTTAAACTTTTTCCAAAATCGGGTCCACGGAAGAGAGATGCAGATCTTCTCGGACAACGCAGTGGCCGTGTCCTACTTAAACCATCAGGGGGGAACAAGGTCCAGCAAGCTGATGAAACTGACTCAGGAAATCCTGGGGGAGGCAGAGAAAAAATTGTCTGTTTCGGTAGTCCATGTAAGAGGGTCCCTCAACATTCAGGCAGACTTTCTCAGCAGACAACCCATTCATCAAGGAGAGTGGGAGCTAAACAATTAAGTTTTTCTCTCTGGTAAGCCAACACTTTGGCAAACAAGAGATAGACTTGTTTTCCTGCAGGAAGAACAGGAACGTTCACAAGTACTTCTCTCACCAGGGAGAAGGGCTCCCGGGGAATAGATGCCTTAGCCTAAAACTGGGAGTTCACCCTGGCATACGCGTTTCCTCCCCTGGTGCTCATTCCCTGGGTATTGCAGAAGCTATCCCGTTCAAACGGGTGCCTTATTCTAATAGCGTCCTGGTGGCCGAAGCAGGCATGGTTCCCCACCCTGAGGAGTTGGTCGATTGCTCCTCCGCTGCATCTCCCGTCCAGACGAGATCTCCTCTCCCAGGGACCAGTGTTGCATCCCGATCCAGGGTTTCTTCCCCTGACGGCATGGTGTTTGAGAGGGAGATCCTCAGGTGCAGGGGATGTTCGGAAAAGGTGATCGATACACTTTTGCTGAGTAGGAAGCCAGTCACTAGGCAAATTTATGCGAAAGTGTGCAAAGTCTTCTCTCGCTGGGCTCAGTCTAGAGAAGGGTCTCCAAACAATCCCGACGGTCCTGGATTTCCTTCAAGAGGGGGTTGACCAGGGCCTAGCAGGCAATACCCTCAGGGTCCAGGTTGCAGCCTTAACAGTGTTTTTAGACCAAAGACTGTCCCTGAACCCACTGGTAAAGAGATTTTTGACAGCCAGGGAAAGGGTGAGAACAAGCAGGTTCACACCTTGGGATTTATCCCTGGTATTGGATACTCTAACCAAAGAGCCCTTTGAGCCGGTAGCTCAGGTTTCTGTTAAGTTTCTTTCACTTAAAATGGCCTTCCTCCTGGCGATCACGACAGCCAGAAGGGTTGGGGACCTACAAGCTCTGACCTATAAAAGAGCCCTTTTTGTTGCTCCTAGAGGACAGGGTAATTCTCAGACAGGATCCTTTTATATTTGCCGAAAGTGACCTCAGATTTCCACAGGTCACAGGAAATTGTACTTCCCTCCTTTTTGTCAGAACCCCAAAAATAACAGAGGAAAAGTTTCATTTATTAGACGTTGGAAGATGTCTTCTAGTCTATTTAGAGTGAGTGGGTGAGTTCAGGAGATCAAATCCTTTACTAATTTGTTTCTCCGGCCAAAAGAAAGGGCTTCAGGCCTCCAAGTCTACGATAGCCAGGTGGATTAAACAGACTATCGCAGTAGCCTATGAACAGTCAGAAAAACCTGTTCCAGCTCATATCAAAGCTCACTCAACTAGATCTCTGGCGACCTCCTGGGCAGAGAGGGCAGGCGCTTCGATCGATCAAATCTGCAGAGCAGCAACTTGGACGAGCCAAAATACCTTCCTGAGGCACTAGAGTGGAGCTGTTGTCCCCTCAGGACTTGGCATTTGTCAGGAAGGTCCTACAGGCGGTGATCCCACCCTAAGGTAGGCCTGAACTTCTTGCTCATCGTCTCGGGTGTGCCGTCCTGGAAGATGATTAGAGAAAAGTATCAGTTACACTTGCCGGTAACGGGTTTTCTAGGAAATCTTCCAGGACGGCGGGCCTACTTTCCTACCCTTAATTGTTGGTGGTGTCTTTTTATTCTCACAGAATGTACCCTCTGGCACCGGTGTGGGCTTATACTTTGTCATAACTGAGGGACAGAGGGAAGGGTGGGGCCTTTTAAACTCTGTTGATTGTGTTTCCTGTCAGGTGGGACCCGTCGTCTCAGGTGTTGCCGTCCTGGAAGTTTTCCTAGAAAACCCGTTACCGGTAAGTGTAACTGGTACTTTTCTTTCCCCACAAAGCCGGGAATTAAATCCATTACATTCCCTAGTAAAAGCACCCCACACAGTACACCAAAACGCTGGTTGGGCACACATTTAATCCTTTGATTGCCCTAGATGTTTAACCCCTTCCCAGCCAGTGTCATTAGTACAGTAACGGTGCAATTGTTTTTAGCACTGGTCGCTGTATTAGTGTCACGGATTCCCAAAAGGTGTCAGTTGCCGTCCGAATTTCTGCCACAATATCGCAGTCCTGCTATAAGTTGCTGATCGCCGCCATTACTGGTAAAAATAAATAAATTCTGGTGTATATATCCCATAGTTTGCAGATGCTATAACTTTTGTGCAAACCAATATATGCTTAATGTGATATAATGTATACATTTTTATTTTTTTACAGAAAACCTCCAGCAGAATACATATTGGCCTAAATTTATAGTAAAAAAATGTTTTTTTCAATAGTGCAAAAAAAAAAAAAAATACAGGGGTGATCAAATAATAAGGAAAGCTCTGTGGGGAAAAAGGACATTCAACTTTGTTTGGATACAGTGTCGCATGATCGCAATTGTCAAGTAACGCAGTGCCTTATCGAAAAAAATGGCCTGGTCATGAAGGAGTGTAAATCTTCCGGAGGTCAAGTGATTAATATATTGGGCAGTCACCCCTCAAATCGTCAGCAAACGCCCTCCCCCCTTAATTTTGACAGTACTTGTCATAGATGAATGAGGTTTGCTAGTAAATTAAGTGCTCTGCAGCACTCTTGAGTGTCGAAAAAGATTCTTCTGGATCACCCTCTGACATCTGTAGGCATTTTTTTGCATTAAGCCATGGTATAAGAATCCAGGGGAGTGGGGGGGTCTCCCTTTTTAGTAGCATTCCTAAACATCTGTTAAAGTTCACTTTTGCATTTCATTTCAAAGGTAATCATATTTGTAAACTGTACTGGAAGAAACTATTCATCCGTGTTCACCTAACCTGTTGAGGTCTTCATAGAAATGTTATTTACAGGGGGTACAGGCTGGTACAGGAATCTCAAATATACACTGGTGTCCATATGCTTTCATCCTTAAGAATTGTAACCTGAATACTGCTGATCTCCAATTTATTTTATTTTTTTTTATTTTTTTTCAAGCAAGATCTTTAGAAAATGTTAATGTTACCGCAAACCAAAACCTTCCCGATTGGTTCTTGACCCAGTGACCATGTTTTTACTGTTTGATGACGTGATGTGAAACATCCCTAGTGAGGCCAGGAAGCGCTCTACAGAGCAGACTGAGGTTCTAACTTGACAACGCTCTACCCCAAAAAAATATTCATTAAAGGGGTTGTAAAGGTTCGTTTTTTATTTTCTAAATAGGTTCCTTTAAGCTAGTGCATTGTTGGTTCACTTACCTTTTTCCTTTTTGATTTCCCTTCTAAATATTTTTTTTCTTTGTTTTCTTTGTCTGAATTTCTCACTTCCTGTTCCTCCTCAGTAAGCTGTTCTGGCTGACTCCACACCACTCGGATGATGGTGTGAAGTTTAGTGAGGAGAAACAGGAAGTGAGAAATTCAGACAAAGAAAAAAAACATTTAGAAGGTAAATCAAAGGCAAAGGTAAGTGAACCAACAATGCACTAGCTTAACCACTTAACGACCGCCCACCGCCGATTTACGTCGGCAGAATGGCACCGACAGGCAGAATCACGTAGATCTACGTGATCGCCTTTGTGCAGTTGGGGGGTCCATCCGGACCCCCCTTCACTGCAGTGAGCGGCCGTTAAGTGTTCGGGAGCGATCAGGCATGAGGGGGCGGCCGCTCGATTCCGCCCCCCCCCCTCGCGATCGCTCCCGGCGAATGAAATTGCTTCCTCCTGCCTGAAATGTAAACACATGCTGGAGGAAGTGATGTCATCTCCCTCGCCGCGGTCTTTTCGTTCCCGGCGCCGAGGAGAGAAGAAGCAGGTTAGTGCACCAACAGTCCACTGACACGTAGGTACACATAGGCACACAAATCACCCCCCAGGTCACCCCAAAGCCCCCAATCACAGTGTCACTGATTGCAGTGATCATTTATTTTACTGATCACTGCATTTAGTGTCATCTGTGATTGTAAAAAGTTGCAGGGCAGTTAGGATTAGGCCCCTTTAGGTCCAGGGTAGCCCCCTAACCCCCCCCCCCTAATAAAGGTTTAACCCCTTGATCACCCCCCAGGGTAACCCTTTCACCCCCTAACTTCAGCGTCACTAAGCGATTGTTTTTCCGATCGCTGTATTCGTGTTGCTGGTGTTTTAGATAGGCAGTTATTTTTTTTTAGGTTCGCCGCAGGTTTTTATTAGTGTCAGGTACCCCCATATATTATTTTAACCCCCTGATTGCCCCTAGAGTTAACCCTTTCACCAGTGATCGCCGTATAAGCGTCACTGGTGTCACTGGTTAGCCAGTAAGTTATTTAGTTATTTAGGTTACCCGTCAGGTTTTTATATAGTGTCAGGTACCCCCATATTTAACCTAATAAAGGTTTTAACCCCCTGATTGACCCTAGTTAACCCTTTCACCAGTGATCACCATATAAAGGTTACGGGTGATGCTGGTTGATTAGTTTGCTTTTTATAGCATCAGGGCACCCGCCGTATATAACCCAATAAAGGTTTAACCCCCCTGATCGCCCGGCGGGTGAGATCAATTAGGTTTTAGCACCAGAGAGGGTCTGCGTCGCCCCAGGCAGTGTTAGGTTAGTGCCAGTAACGCTAACACCCACGCGCAAAGCATACACCCCCCTTAGTGGTATAGTATCTGATCAGATCTATACTAGCATCCCCAGCGGTTTAGGGTTCCCAAAAACGCAGTGTTAGCGGGATCAGCCCAGATACCTGCTAGCGCCTGCGTTTAGCCCCTCCGCCCAGCCCAGCCCAGCCCACCCAAGTGCAGTATCGATCGATCACTGTCACTTACCAAACACAACACGCATAACTGCAGCGTTCGCAGAGACAGGCCTGATCCCTGCGATCGCTAACAGTTTTTTTTGTAGCGTTTGATATATTTGCTGACAGTCAGGTGCTTTTTTTTTCCTGTGAATCTTACTAGTGTACCCCTAAATTTAGAGCCCAAAATGGCAAGACGAAGGTACACTAGTAAAGAGGCCTACGAGATTCTGAGCATGACAGATAGTGAAGAGGAGGTCACGTATCTGTCAGATTCAGGCTCAGAATATCTTCCCGTAGAAGACAGTGACGTCAGCGGCCCCACGTCAGATGGCTCTGACGACGAAGTTGAGGTCCCTGCTAAGGTCAGGCGTACCCGATCCCGATCTTCTGAGGTTGTTGAGGAGCAAGAACCGCAGGTCTCTCGTATCATGGAGCAGAGTAGTACTAGCGCCGCTATTCCTTCTGGTGAACTGGCAAGCACCAGCGGCCTAGTACAGCCTGGACGTACATCCAGCACTGCAGTAAAACTTGGTGACGTGGCGAGTCCCATAAGTGCAGTTCAAGCTGGCGAGGTGGCAAGCACAAGTAGTGTCCCGCTGCCACCAAGAAGACAAAGGCAGGCCCGTCGTGCCCATACTGCCCTTCCTGCAGAATTCGCCTATCCTGATTGGGTCCCCACCACTTCTGCAGAACCCGTACTTCCCCCATTCACTGCCCAACCCGGTATTCAGGTGGAAACAGCTGATTTTATTCCAATTGATTTTTATTCGCTGTTTTTCACGGAAGATCTCTATAGATCTATTGTGGACCAGAGTAATTTATATGCTGGTCAATTTATCGCCGCTAACCCCCAGTTGCCTAAAATTGCCAGAAATTGGAAACCAATTACGGTTTCCGAATTTAAGACCTTTCTGGGCCTTTCCCTCAACATGGGCACACATAAATTTCCGTCATTGCGTGCTTATTGGTCCACGCACCCAATTGACCACATGCCCGTGTTCTCTGCCTCCATGTCCAGGGCACGATACGAGCAGATTTTGCGGTTCATGCACTTCAACGACAATGAACTTTGTCGTCCACGTGGGGACCCTGAATATGACCGGCTCTATAAAATTCGGCCCCTCATAAACCACTTCAACGAACGTTTTGCAGCCTTGTTTACTCCCGATCAAGTTGTCTGCGTTGATGAGTCCCTGATTAAATTTTCTGGCCGCTTGTCTTTCAAGCAGTACCTTCCCAGCAAGCGTGCCAGATACGGGGTCAAGCTCTACAAGTTCTGTGACAGGGCAACAGGCTATGTAGTGAACTTTACGGTTTATGAGGGAAAAGATAGTCAGATTGAGTCGGTCAACTGCCCGGATTACATAGGGAGCGCTGGCAAGATAGTGTGGAACTTGGTGTCACCCTTATTCGGAAAGGGGTACCACTTGTATGTGGACAATTATTACACGAGCGTGCCACTTGTTTAGTCACTTGTTTGATCATCAGATTGGAGCATGTGGCACCGTGCGACCTAATCGCCGGGGCTTTCCCCAGCGGCTTGTAGATGCCCGTCTTAGGCTGGGGGAGAGAGCCTGCTTGAAGTGTAATAACTTGCTCGCTATGAAGTGGAGGGACAATAAGAAGGTTTTCCTTCTTACCTCCCTTCATGCAGACACGACAGTCCAAATTCGTACGGCGACTGGTGTTGTGGAGAAACCCCTCTGTGTCCACGAATATAACCAAAATATGGGAGGGGTGGACCTCAACGACCAGTTGATGGCGCCGTATCTAATTGACCGTAAGGCGAGACGCTGGTACAAAAAAGTGTCTCTATCATTATTCCAATTGGCTTTGCTGAACGCTCATGTGCTATACAGAGCTTCAGGCGGGACGTTATCTCTTCTAAAATTCCAGAATGAGATAGTCACAGAACTCCTGTATCCAGGCGGTTCTGCACCTCACCATCCCCTACCAAATGCAGTAAGCCGGCTGCATGAGAGGCATTATTCGTATGTCCTCCCGAGTACCCCTACCCAAAGCCACCCCCAAAAAAGATGTCGTGTCTGTAGCAAGCGCGGATTTAGGCGTGACACCCGTAGTTTTTGTCCACTCTGTCCTGACAAGCCTGGTCTTTGCCAAGGTGAATGTTTTGAACGCTACCACTCAAAAGTGAAGTTTTAGCGTAGGGTACAGCATTTCACAGACAAGGACACACTTACACAGGGTCTCCCAAGATGCCATTACATTTTGAGAGACCCGAACCATTACAGTTGTAAAGTTACAAAAAAAAGTGTAAAAAAGAAAAAAAAAAACGTAAAAAACAAAACACAAAAAAAATATAAAATAAAAAAACCAAAAATAGTTGTCGTTTTATTGTTCTCTCTCTCTCTCTCTCTCTCTCTCTCTCTCTCTCTCTCTCTCTCTCTCTCTCTCTCTCTCTCTCTCTCCTCTCTCTCTCTCTCTCTCTCTCTCTCTCTCTCTCTCTCTCTCTCTCTCTCTCTCTCTCTCTCTCTCTCTTGTTCTGCTCTTTTTTACTGTATTCTATTCTGCAATGTTTTATCATGCTTGCTTTTCAGGTATGTAATTTTTTGTTTTCAGGTGCGCCATTCAACTGCAGCGCGGAATTATTTATCTTGACAGCAACAGCGTTTGCTCCCACGATACATAAAGCCGTGACTCCAGTGCTGTAGGAGGTGATTTCACCACCACAGTTAAAAAAAAGAGCATATATGCCGAAGCATGGGGGCAGCAGGGGCGGAGGAGCGATTTTGCTCCTAATGCTGCGTACATACGGTCGAAATTCCGACGGAGGCCTGCCCGTGGAAAATTCCGACCGTGTGTACGCGGCATAACTTTTTTGCGGGAGGATGTCCCCATGCTTCGGCATATATATATTTTAGGCACAGGTTGCGTTAAAATATTTTTTTATTTTTTACTAGGTTTTGTTTTGGTATTTGCTTTGCAGGTATGGCATGGTAAGGTCTTACTGTTGTACTGTAATGTTACTTTGTTTTAATGTTAACCACCATTTGCTTAGCAGGTACGCCATTCAGTTGCAGCGCGGATCTATTTATCTTGACAGCAACAGCGTTTGCTCCCACGATACATAAAGCCGTGACTCCAACGCTGTAGGAGGTGATTTCACCACCACAGTTAAAAAAAAGAGCATATATGCCAAAGCATGGGGGCAGCAGGGGCGGAGGAGCGATTTTGCTCCTAATGCCGCGTATATACGGTCGAAATTCCAACGGAGGCTTGCCCGTGGAAAAGTCCGACCGTGTGTACGCGGCATAACCTTTTATGCCGCGTACATACGGTCGAAATTCCGACGAAGGCTTGACCGTGTGTACGCGGCATAACTTTTTTGCGGGAGGATGCCCCCATGCTTCGGCATATATGCCCATCATTAGAAGTGGGTGGATGAAGGGAGGTATTCTAATGGTGGGCATACCCACCAATCAATCTCTTTTTTTTTCGTTCAGCCAATAGGCTGTATGAAAAAAAAGATTACAATACATGTCCAACAAGGACCAGCAACGTACTGGTATGTTGCTGGACTTTGAATGTTTATACCAGAATGATGCCTGCGGGTTTAGGTATCATCTTGGTATCATTCTTTTCAGCCAGCAGCCGGCTTTCATGTAAAAGCAATTCTAGCAGATAATTAGCCTCTAGACTGCTTTTACAAGCAGTGGGAGGGAATGTCCCCCCCCCCCCCCGGATATAAAAAGCGCCATTGGGAAATTGGGAAAGCATTTTATCACACCGATCTTGGTGTGGTCAGATGCTTTGAGGGCAGAGGAAAGATCTAGGGTCTAACCCCCCCAATTTTTTTCAAAAAAAGAGTACCTGTCACTACTTATTGCTATCATAGGGGATATTTACATTCCCTGAGATAACGATAAAAATGGTAAAAAAATAAAATATGGAAGGCACAGTTTAAAAATAAAATAAAAAAGCCAAATAAATAATTAAAAAAAAAAAAAAAAAAAAAAAAAAAAAAGCACCGCTGTCCCCCCCTGCTCTTGCGCAAAGGCGAACGCAAGCGTCGGTCTAGCGTCATATGTAAACAGCAATTGCATCATGCATGTGAGGTATCACCGCGAAGGTCAGATCGAGGGCAGTCATTTTAGCAGTAGACCTCCTCTGTAAATCTAACGTGGTAACCTGTAAAGGCTTTTAAATGCTTTTAAAAATGAATGTAGTTTGTCGCCGCTGCGTGTTTGTGCGCAATTTTAAAGCATGTCGTGTTTGGTATCCATGTACTCGGCCTATGATCATCTTTTTTATTTCATCAAACATTTGGGCAATATAGTGTTTTTAAGTGCATTAAAAATAAAAAAAGTGTGTTTTTCCCCCAAAAAATGCGTTTGAAAAATCGCTGCGCAAATACTGTGTGGAAAAAAAAAATGCAACACCCACCATTTTAATCTGTAGGGTCTTTGCTTTAAAAAAATATATAATGTTTGGGGGTTCAACATAATTTTCTTGCAAAAAAAATTTTTTTTTCATGTAAACAAAAAGTGTCAGAAAGGGCTTTGTCTTCAAGTGGTTAGAAGAGTGGATGATGTGTGACATAAGCTTCCTAATGTTGTGCATAAAATGCCAGGACAGTTCAAAACCCCCCCCAAATGACCCCATTTTGGAAAGTAGACACCTCAAGCTATTTGCTGAGAGGCATGTTGAGCCCATTGAATATTTTTTTTTTTTGTCCCAAGTGATTGAATAATGACCAAAAAAAAAAAAAAAATGTACAAAAAGTTGTCACTAAATTATATATTGCTCAAACATGTCAGGGGCATATGTGGAATTACACCCCAAAATACATTCTGTTGCTTCTCCTGAGTACGGGGATACCACATGTGTGGGACTTTTTGGGAGCCTAGTCGCGTACGGGACCCCAAAAACCAAGCACCGCCTTCAGGATTTCTATGGGTGTAAATTTTTGATTTCACTCCTCACTGCCTATCACAGTTTCGGAGGCCATGGAATGCCCAGATGGCACAAAACCCCCCCAAATGACCCCATTTTGGAAAGTAGACACCCAAGCTATTTGCTGAGAGGTATGGTGAGTATTTTGCAGATCTCGCTTTTTGTCACAAAGTTTTGAAAATGTAAAAGAAGAAAAAAAAAAGAAAAAAAATGTCTTTCTTAATTTTCAAAAACAAATGAGAGCTGTAAAATACTCACCATGCCTCTCAGCAAATAGCTTGGGGTGTCTACTTTCCAAAATGGGGGTCATTTGTGGGGGTTTTGGGCTATTTTGACATTTTATGGCCTTCAAAACTGTGATAGGTAGTGAGGAGTGAAATCAAAAATTTATGCCCTTAGAAACCTTGAAGGCGGTGCTTGGTTTTTGGGGTCCCGTACGCGGCTAGGACCCCAAAAAGTCCCACACATGTGGTATCCCCGTACTCAGGAGAAGCAGCAGAATGTATTTTGGGGTGTAATTTCACATATAACCATGGCATGTGTGAGCAATATATCATTTAGTGACAACTTTGTGCAAAAAAAAAAAAAAGTTTGTCATATTCCCGCAACCTGTGGCAAAATATAAAATATTCCATGGACTCAACATGCCTCTCAGCAAATAGCTTGGGGTGTCTACTTTCCAAAATGGGGTAATTTGGGGGGGGTTTTGTGCTATTTTGGCATTTTATGGCCTTCGAAACTGTGATAGGTAGTGAGGAGTGAAATCAAAAATTTGCGCCCTTAGAAAGCCTGAAGGCGGTGCTTGGTTTTCGGGGTCCCGTACGCGGCTAGGCTCCCAAAAAGTCCCACACATGTGGTATCCCCGTACTCAGGAAAAGCAGCAGAATGTATTTTGGGGTGCAATTCCACATATAACCATGGCATGTGTGAGCAATATATCATTTAGTGACAACTTTTTGTAATTTTTTTTTTTTTTTGTCATTATTCAATCACTTGGGACAAAAAAAAATATTCAATGGGCTCAACATGCCTCTCAGCAATTTCCTTGGGGTGTCTACTTTCCAAAATGGGGTCATTTGGGGGGGTTTTGTACTGCCCTGCCATTTTAGCACCTCAAGAAATGAGATAGGCAGTCATAAATTTAAAGCTGTGTAAATTTCAGAAAATGTACCCTAGTTTGTAAACGCTATAACTTTTGCGCAAACCAATAAATATACGCTTATTGACATTTTTTTTACTAAAGACATGTGGCTGAATACATTTTGGCCTAAATGTATGACTAAAATTGAGTTTATTCGATTTTTCTTATAACAAAAAGTAGAAAATATCTTTTTTTTTCAAAATTTTCGGTCTTTTTCTGTTTATCGCAAAAAATAAAAATCGCAGAGGCAATCAAATACCATTAAAAGAAAGCTCTATTTGTGGGAAGAAAAGGACGCAAATTTCATTTGGGTACAACATTGCATGTCCGCACAATTTTTACAGTTAAAGCAGCGCAGTGCCGAATCCCAAAAACAGGCTTGGTCCTAATGGCCCGGGGCTTAAGTGGTTAAAGGAACCTATTTAGAAAATAAAAAACGAACCTTTACAACCCCTTTAACCATTTTCTAACCATTGGCCCAGCATTCCTCCTCAGCCACCACACAATCTTTATTTCTCCGACGTCCAGGTCCTCCCCTGTATTGCAGGAGCGCTGACAGTTGCTTGTGTGTGACTTAAGAGTGAGTTTGTTTGCTACATTTTTAATCCAATATTGATACATTTATGGAAAAAAAAAACTTTTTTTTTTTCTACCACAACCAAGGCTTGATTTGATCATAATATCCACTCAATTATATATAACAATTTTTATATATTTTTTTTATTTTTTTCTTCAGTTAAACCGAACTAGTCCCTAATTTTTATTTATATTTTCCCCTCCTTTTTCTATAAAAGGTTCTGTTATGCCTTTTTGGATATGATTTGTTACAGGGAGTCAGTGGAAGTTGTCACTTAGGATTCTCATTTGTACTTGCAACTATCTGTGAAGATGATAAACTTGTTGTAAAATTAGGCTAGCTACATAAGAGTCTCTCTTTCTAAAGATGGCCATAGATGGATCAAAATTTGTCCTATTCAGCAGACTTCTGTTGAGCAGAATGTAGAAAAACTTTTGTTGATTAGTGGCTGCAGCCGCTGATCAGTGTATTTTGACCGTGAAGGAGCCCCACTGTCAGGACACAGTGGTGCAACGAGAAGTCCTCTATCCACCTCAATTATGTAGATGGGCAGGGCCAGATTAAGAACATCGTGAGCTTGGTGCTGAGGATTTTTTGTGGGGCTCTTTATATATTAAAAAAATGAGAGAGAGAGAGAGGGACCCTAATATGCTGTGCACACTTGTACATTATGCCATAACCTACCTCAGGGCCACTAAAAAGTAGTAATGTTAGCAAAGTTTACTACTGCTTTTAATATCACAGGAGCCTCTCATGGGCTCCCTACTGAACCGGTGGCCCTTGGGCAGTGCACAAGTGCATAGTTGCCAACATTTTAAAAATATTTTCAGGGACTTTTTTTTTTTTTTTTTTTTTTTACCAGTGGTATATTTAGAGTAGCTGACATCCCCTATGTTCATCTATACATCACAATAGTAATCACAAAATTTAAATGAGTACTAATAATGGGCAGAACAAATGAGGACTGGAGAAGATTTCCTTTAGTTGAACTAACAAGTGTGCCCATTCTAGAGCTGGTAACACTGAGCATATTCAATATAATTTTAAAGGACTGTTTTTCTGTGTAAGAGGCATAGGGGAGGAGTGTGGATGGTATAAAAGTGGGAACTATGTGCAGGTAAGGGAGAGGAATGTGGAGGGTATAACGGTGGGCAGTGTGTACAGGAGAGGAGTGTGAAGAGAGACAGTTGGCAGTATGTACAGGAGACGAGTGTGGAGCATATGACGGTGGGCAGTATGTACAGGAGAGGAGCCCCGCAGTGACGTCACGGCCGCTGGCCGGGACCAGACTCCCGGAAGTGGGAAAGGATACCTGTCACAGGTATCCTGTCCCCTCCTCCCTCCGAAAGGTGCCAATTGTGGCACCGGAGGGGGGGAGGAATCAGATGAGTGGAAGTTCCACTTTAGGGTGGAACTCCGCTTTAAGCAGAGACCAGCCATAGTCGATCTATATATGGGCTAGCTGGTTGTACAGGAGTCAATCTATTCATCGACTTGAGTACAACCAGCCTGTCAGGTTTTTTCCAAAACAATCTGTACTGCCAGCTATAGTTGGCAACACAACACTGATTATTTTATTGTGTGGGTAGGGAAGGCGCCCCACTGGCAGAACACAACACTGCAGGAGTGATTCCCCCATCCGCAGGTGAGAGGGTGTGTGGGAGCAGGCTGGGGAGAGAGTTCTGTCAGCGGGGGGGGGGGGTGTGAGGTAGTCATGGAGGGTTATCAATCAGCGGGTGGGGGGGAGTAACTGGGAGTGATATCTTTTGGAGTAGGGTTTGTCATCTGCAGGTTGGGAAATGGTCACAAGTTGAAGGGAGATGGCTAACGAGGGAAGTGGCTGGGGAGTGACTTGGTTGGTGGGAAATGTGAAATGGATGATGTTTCAATTTTCTTTCACATTTGCGGTAATGCTTACCACCATCTGAAAAGTGATCTGTGGTGGATTGTTTTTTTCAATGAGTGGTATAGCAGCAGCTGACAGGCATTCATGTGGTGCTACTGCCGTCTCCTTGTTTATTTACAATGCTGAATGGTAGTTTTACATTGTTGGACTATGCTGCTACTGCGAGCGAGTTTGGCTTGCAGTTGCAGAGTGCCCCCATTGAAATCAATAGGCACGTTTTGACAGGCCGTGCTGCTTGGCAAACTCTGCAGGCTCCATGCTGTCCATTGAGCTCGGTGCCTGTGACAAGAAGTGAGGAGAGGCACTGTGAGCTCAACCTCTGTCTGCTGCAAACAGCGTGCCAGCTTGCATTTGTTTTTTTGGGCAAATGGGCCTATCTTAAGGTAAGGGACCTGGTGGTGCAGCTCCAATAGCCCCTAGGGGAATCTGGTTTTATTTTATTTTTTTGGCTGAATGGAAAAAAGGATTATTTTATGGCCAGTTTTTGCCTCTGAGCATCTTCCTGATGTCTGGATGGGCTTCTTGCACTTTGAGCTGAATTGGGTTTACTTATAAATCTGCACCCATCGTGCTGCACACGTCTCAAAAAAGGCCCACACCAAAGAACTTTTGGAATAACGCACAGAGACGGCAGCGCCCTGCACATGCGGAGCTCTGCGGTGTGATGCAGCCGGTTGGCTGCTCTTAAGCTGGCCCCTGGAGGGCATCCTACCTCGTTGGAGATGCTCCTCTTCCTCTTCCCTCCCGAGTCAGTTGGGCTCACGTTACTGCCTTCCTCAACCTGGGTACCATCATCGGAGCCTTCAAAACACTGCGCACCCCCCTGCAGCATGTACCCAACACTGTGTTCAAACAGTTCGGGGGACTCCTCCAGGACATGGTGGGGCTAGGGATGGAGTGACTGCTGCCATTGAACCGATGGAAGAGGCCGCTTTGGCAGACAAAGTACCCTGAGCCTGGGTGAAAGAGGATGAGGACGGCTTGGCAGGGCCATCTTTAACTTTGATTGGGCCCTGGGCAAACATTTTCTGGGGGGGGGCCCCCTCTATTCTGAGACATACAAAAAATAGCAGGTAGACTCAATCTGTTTACTGCAGCAGATCATGCAGCGATTGCAATTGTTTGCCAGAGGTTAAAGCCTATCCTTACTGCTCACTGGCTGGTTGCTAAAGGTTACAACACAAAATTTCTACTTGCCGATTGGTAGATAGAGGTTACTGCACATTAGCACTCACTGATTGGTTGCTAGGAGTTGCAGCACATCATTATCACTTACTGATTGGTTGCTAGAGATTAAATCAGATCACTACTGTTCGCTGATTGGTTGCTACAGGTTATTGCACATCATTACCACTCGCTGAGCAGTGGAGCAATCCCAAATAATTAAGCAAGTAAAGCGGCACCTTAATACACATACTACAGGAGAGCTTCAGAGACTGTGGACATACTGCACGAGATTACCAGAGACTGCGGACATACTGCACGAGAACTTTTAGCAACGCACAGCTTTACAGTTGAATAACACGGCTCAGGGTTTAAGCAGTCAGGCATTTTATGGGTGTACGGAGGTACCTGGCCAGCCAGCTCGCTACATACATTTTTAGAGGTCCGTGGGCGAGGCTTCCTCCCTCTGCTCCACCCTAAGCATACAGGCTGCATGGGGCAGGGTTAAACCTCTGTGTTCCCCAGCCATTATAGAGGGGGCTGGGCCGGGAGCTCCACTGACGTTTTGTTGGGGCCCCGCACTACCCGTGAATTTGGGGCCCTGATGACGGCTTTGCAGAGTGCACAGAGGACATGGGAGGTTGTATTCCCGTGCTAGCCAGCAGAGGGGGCAGGGCCGGGAGCTCCACTAACGCTTTGATCCCACCCCATGCAGCCTGTATGTTCAGAACAGGGATCGAAGTGGGCGCGTCAGTGAAGCTCCTGGCCCCGCCCCCGGACCTCTGTATTCCCCAGCCAGTAGAGAGGGGGTGGGGTCGGGAGCTCCACTGATGTGCCCACTCCGATCACTGTTCTGAGCATACAGGCTGCGTAGGGCGGGGTCAAAGCGTTAGTGGAGCTCCCGGCCCCCTCTCTGCTGGCTAGCACGGGAATACAGCCTCCCGTGTCCTCTGTGCACTCTGCAAAGCCGTCATCAGGGCCCCAAATTCACGGGTAGTGCATGGCCCCCTACAATGATTGGGCCCAGGGCAGGTGCCCCGTTTGCCCTGCGCTAAAGATGGCCCTGCAGCTTGGTCATCCACTCTACCAACTCTTTGGCATGTTGCGGCTCAACATGGCCAGCTGCCGAAAAAAAGGACAAGCATGCCCCACGGCCACGTGCTGATGAGTATGCGCCATGTCCACGACCAGCACTGTTGCCTCTTGACACAGAGCCTGCTTGCCCTCCTTTTATTGGCCTGTGTGTTTGTCTCTCCTTGTTGGCCTTCCAGACATACTTTTATTGATGTATTGGAATAGGTACACAAGGAATTGTCTGCAGTCAGCTTTAGCTGCACACTGCCCAGTATACTGTACACTGACTTAATATACTGCAGGTTAGCTCAATCAACTGCCTGCCTGTATTAGTAGGAATAGAACAGGAAAGCTCTGCAATGAGATCTAGCTAAACTATAGTGTGTGTGTGTGTGTGTGTGTGTGTGTGTGTGTGTGTGTGTGCAGGATCTAACTAGCTCAATCAACTGCCTGCTCAATCTAGCTATTGCTAACTGAAATAAAGTTTCACGCGCTCTCTCTGCCTTATATAGTGTGGGGCGTGTACCTAATCCCCTGAGCCATGATTGGCCAAAGGCACCCTGACTTTGGCCAATTATGGCTCTCTGTGCTGACGGCGCTGTAATTGGCCAAAGCATGCGGGTCATAGTGCATGCTTGTCAAATCATCAGCCAGCAATGCACTGCGATGACGCAGTGCATTATGGGCCGTGACGCGCAACTCGAATTTGGCGCAAACGGCCCATAATGTTCGATCTTCGAATGAGCGAACCGCCGATGTTCGAGTCGAACTCATGTTCAACTCGCATCTCATCCCTAATGCTCGGGGACCAAGCGGAAGCTACTGTCATGTTGAAATTCAAACATTAAGGCAGTCTCCTAGCTCCATGAGCCATGTGTGCAGTACCCAAAGTACGGAGTTCCTAAAGAGCCTTTGTCCCATGTTCTGCATACTTTCTCTGATGTATGTGTTGCATTCAGAGGGACAGGCTGAGCCACTGCCCACGCCACCAGATAGTATATCTCTGTTACCTCACTCCCAGTAGCAGAATGGGGTTCCGCCGAACACCTAGCACGGACATCATATGTGCTCTCACTTCACTTTTCTCCTTCTGTACCAAGTGACCAGGCATAGATCTCCGGAACGCTAGTCCTTTCCCAATGATCGTGGGGTCCAAGAACTGACCCCTTCACTACTAGAGAACCTGTCACCTACCAGGTACCACACCGTTGACTGGTTGCGATCTCTCCTCGTGGTTACTTATAAATCTTCACCGTAGTAATGTGTCCTATACCATATTGTGGTTATGAACCTAAGTTCTTTAATAATATGCCAAGACCTTGCATTCACCGCTTTGAATAACTTAAGAGCAGGTGAATCAACGTTTACTGTAGACTTGGCAACATGTATAACAACGTTCCTAACTGAACCCAACACTGGTTGCCCCAGGTGAAGTCTGTTGGAGCACCACAAAGTTTGAATTTTCTTCTAACAGAAAAGTCCATGTTGCAGGGTTCGTCTGGCGATTCGGCATTTAGGAGCGGACCATATGTCCCCAACAAGTATTTAGCCTATGGTCTCCATGCATTTCCCCAAGAACATACCGAGGAAAAGTGGTACAAGTGTAGCGGGTACTTACTTTCCCGGGGTAAATTTTTAATTTTTTCGGTGACACCGGTGGTATATTCCGGCGGTCCACTGGGTGGCGCTATCGCCATGGGCTGACGGACGGATATCGCTGTGTGCGGAGCCTCGTTTTTTTGGCCTCCCTCGGCAGCGGTATGGTGGGGCGGGGAACCCGCCGTGCTTGCTAGGGGAGGGTATAAAGGGGCCGGCCATCTTGATCACGGGGTCTTCGTCCCAGGCACCTTCAGCTTGCGGACGGTGGTTCGCGTTCGTCCTCTAGGCGGCCTAGGCCTAGAGGACCACCGGAGATCGTGTTCCACCTCAGGCACCTTTAGTCCTGGGGTAAGGTACTTGGGCACTGAGCTCAGGACCTCCATCCAACACTGAGTTCCGCGAGGGAAGGATCCTAAGGCACTCCGGGGATGGATGCCTGAATCCGAGGTGGGCGTAATGGACCGGGAAGAGCTCCTCATCTGAAGACCCGGTGCAGCAGACTGCCGGTGATGGGTGAGTCTCTTGTCGGAGACCGTCCGGAAGGAGAATTTCCCTCGTGCGGAGACCATAACCCACTCTCAGGGAGGAGAGTGGATGATCGAACTTGTGTCTGGGCGTATTCGTACACACACCTCCTTTTCTGTTCTAAAGCCAAGGGAGTCCATGTTCTGTTCTAAATAAAGGAGTGTTGGACTTTGACGGTGTGTGGCTCAATTTCTGGCGGACGAGGTTTAAAGGAGACTCTTGGAGGGAGGATCCGATGCACAGACCCGAAGGTAACAAGAGACATTGCTGAGACCACATACATAACTGTGGTGGAAGCCTGGCGTAGCTCACCCCTCTCCCTCCCCTATCATACCCCTAGACCAGAGACAGTGCGAGTTGGAAAACTTTAATAGAGGAGTGGGGAGAGGGTGTGCGCTACACAAGCATTAACCCCTTCCTCCTGACCCGGGCAGCCGAGTGCTAACTACACATAAGTAGGCTACCTGCCTACAAGTTGTGAGTCTAGATGAGGTTTTAGAAAGTCCTGCATTTTTCCATAAAATCAATTGTGCAGCACTCCTACTATGGTAATCTATTAATTTTGTCCATACAAATCACTGTAGGGAGTAGCTTTGTGGTCATCTTGTGGTATTTCCCCCTCCTTTTAATGTTCTTTTGAGGAACTGCTGCCTTCCCCAGTCTCTTGGAGACTTTTGAAACACATGACCACTCATTTAATTATAGTTCATTGCCATAATAATGTTTCATCAATGACACTGCCTACCACACAGCCTACATAATGCTACATAGAGAAACCGTGGTCAAATTTTGCAATACCTCTACCCTCTATATCCTGTATTTTCAGTGAATCATGGACTCATGCAATCACAGCTTGTATGTATGTCTGGCGAGTTAAACAAATAGCAAAAAAGTTTTAACTACGGAAATAAACTAAAGCATTATAAATGTTTGCAGTGTGTTTGTTTTTTTTCTCAAAGTTCCACGATACAAATCAAATTACTTTATCCCCTCTTGAAGAGAATGGTCAGGAATCTTGCAAGTGTTAAAGAATCACCTTGTAAAACAACCTATTCAGTTTAATATAGAAATGAAAGACAAAACATTTGTGTATACATTTTATAGATGCCTTTTTTCTTTGTTTCAAAGTGATCACATAGTATCTTTTCTCCACTGCAGAAGGAGCTTAGAGAGCTGGGGGAGGAGAAAAAACCTTACACTAGTCTTTCCAGTGAATGGCTGTACAGGAGGAATGTGTCAGCACAATCCTGATCCTTGGAGGAGAGTAGGTTGCGTTCGAGCACAGCTTGGAACACTGACCACGCTGAGCTCTCATGCTTAGTGTGGTTGGTTGTTTAATAGGAAAGCAGAGGGACTGGCAGGAACACCAGGTATTTCATACAAAGAAAACCATATACTTGTCATATACGTTTTACATAGTACAGAAGGCACATATCAGGAATATGAAAGAAGTCGGGCCAAAGCTCCTTTTTGGCCATTCTTCTTCTCATGTGGGTCACAGGAGTGAACTTTGTTCTTCATTCCTGGGACCAGTTTTCAGCTGACAGCAGGCTAAAGTGTGCTGTCAGCTGAAGGCACAGAGCCAGTCCAGACTCTGAAGAGATTCTAACTTTAATGCTGGGATCCACCCAGATGCCTGACCGGCAACTGGCTCAACTTCTCAGCGAGCCACCTGCTGCTGCCCCCTCCACAGCACGCCAGTGAGTGCTGGAGAGGCAGAGCAGAGAGCCAGTGGCTAATAGTCACCGACTCTCTGCTCAGTGAGAACTGAGTGATTTCCAAAACTTCTTCTTTTAGCAATATAGTGTATATTTTAAAAGTATTGGGATGCCTGCCTTTACACGCACATGAACGTTAATGGCATTCCAGTCTTCGTCCATAGGGTTCAATATTGACCTCAACCCGATAGAACACCTTTGGGATGACTTAGAGCGGAGACTGAGCCAGGCCTTCTAGTCCACATCAGTGCCTGACCTCACAAATTCGCTTCTGGAAGAATGGTCACACATTCCCATAGACACACTCCTAAACCTCGTGGACAGCCTTCCCAGAAGAGTTGAAGCTGCTATAGCTGCAAAGGGTGGGCCAATTCAATATTGAACCTTACAGACTAAGACTGGGATGCCATTAAAGGGATAGTTCACCTTTTACCACAAAACTGCCTATGCACGTAAGGGGCATCTGTAGAAAAAAACAAACACTGCAGCTCTGACTAAAGTTTAATAAAGCCCTTCTATAGATGTAGGCCATTTACAATGCCTGACTGGAATACTCCCAGGACATTGCTAAGTACTACCAGGATGTTGCTAAGTGAGGCCTAGTCCTTCTCCTACCATCACAGGAGTGAGCTCTCAAATACTGAGCACAGAGCTACTGTACTGCATCAGGGGAGAGAGCGTGCATGTGAGGGGGATTAAAACAGAGAAAGAGCTCACTCCTATGATGGTGGAGGTGAGCAGTGATTACTAGGCCTCGCTTGGCAACGTCCTGGAAGTATTCCAGTCAGGCTTCATAAGGTATGCATATGGCCTACACCTATAGCAAGGGTATTAATCATCTTTAGTCAGAACTGTAAAGGTGTGTTCCCCCATTTTCTGTCGGAATTTCCGACAACAAAAATTTGAGAGCTTGTTCTCAAATTTTCCCACAACAAAATCCATTCTTGTAAATTCCGATCGCGTGTAGCCAATTCCGACGCACAAAATTCTAGCATGCTCGGAATCAAGTACGAGACGGAAGTGCTCGGTCTGCTAAAACTAGCGTTCGTAATAGAGATGGCACATTCGTCACGCTATAACGGACTGAAAAGCGCAAATCTTCTCTCGCCAAACTTCTAATAACAGAACTGGTATTGAACTTCCCTTTTAATAGTGCCGTCGTACGGCACTGCGTTATTGGCGTTTGGAATTTCCGACAACATTTGTGTGACCGTGTGTATGCAAGACAAGTTTGAGCCAACATTTGTCGGAAAAAAATCCACGGTTTTGTTGTCGGAATGTCCGATCGTCTGTACGCGGCATAAGGCTTCATGTACATGGGACGTTGTTCAACCTATCCTGAATGATTTAACTTGACAGCTAGAAACCGGCATCTAAAAATGGCCGTTTAGCCGCGTTTTGCGTCTAGAAGCATTTTAAAAAAAATTTGGGGCGCTTAAAATGCCTCTAAACACAGCTTCTGAACGCATTTTTTTTTGGCTTCCAGCAAAAGCCTCTAAACTCAACTGCCTAGAAATGACTATAAACGACCCTGTGTACATGTACTGATATGATAACATAGAGGAGAGTTCAGGAGCCGTTGAAGAAAATGCCCAACTGCTCCTAAACGCCTGTTTACCAGCAGCAGTGTACATGAGGCCTAACTGTAACTGTGATTTGCATTTGGGGAAAATGTTACATATCGTAATGTGCATATCCTAGGCACAAAAGAAATCTGGTTAATATATCAGGGACACCATTGTTCAATCTCGCTTTGTATGGGGTGCAAAAACTGTACTGATATACTTCATGGGAAGTCTGTTGCATTTTTTTTTTTCTTGCCCCTGTCTGTTTTGCACCAATTACTTTTGACTTGTTGCATTCCCGATCTTGGTACATATGCAATAAAAGTGTTTCTCACTTTTTCTATATAAAAGAGAATGATGGATAATGGTTTTGTTCTACAAAGAATACCCATGGGACATTAATAAAAAATATATATATTGTTGTTGTTTTGCGTTTCTAACCATGCCACCACAGCATACCATTCATTCATTTACAGTAGAAAATTCATAATGCACACTTCATAAGTTCATGTGAAAATGGTATACATAAGTTTCAACGTTCACCTTCTAACTCCTATTGCCGGTTCAGCACAATGCATCCACTTACAGAAGGTCCCCTAAGTATATTTGTTCCGTCTGGCTTACTAATGAGCAGCACAAGGGGTCCCTTTTGCAGGGCAAGCTGTTGTCTTACAATCAAAACTTTCTTGTGTGTGTCTGTGTGCGTGCGTTTTTTTTTTTTTTTGTGTTTTGAGATTTAACATTGCATTTTTTATTTTATTTTTTACAGCTGAGAAAAAAAAAACTAAAGCGATAGACAATGAACTCAACCCAGTATGGAAAGAGGTAGGTTTGTTTTATATAGTGAGCTTAGATTGCCAACCACACAAAAGGGAAACGTAAAATATTACCAAAGTTGAATGTATAATTATTACAGATATACTGTGTGTATATGTATTCATCAGTCCCTGCCTTCAAGGAGCTTACAATCCTAAGTCATACCTCACATTCATACATGCACATACTGGGGTCAATATAGACAGGAGCCAATTAACCTACCAGCATGTCTTTGTAGTGTGGGAGGAAACCGGGGTACCTGTAGACAACCCATGCTATCACAAAGGAACATGCTAAATCTATTTGTGCAGTATGTCGATTGGGATTCAAATCTATGCTCCTAGTGCTGCAATGCAGAAGTGCTAATCACTAAGTCACTATAGTGCCCCAAATACTGCATGTAACAGTATAAGCACTATTTTTATAAACAAAAATTAGTACAATTCTCATAATTTTCACTGAGGTTTGTCTTTTTGTAAGCTGTATCAAATAAACCTCTGAACAATGGGTTTTACGTAGTAGATGCATCAATCTACTGATGTGACCAGTATGGGGAAATTCATACACTTTATTTGTATTTATTTTTTATTTGTGAAAGTGATTTTTGACACTGGAGTGGAAATGGAAGGAGAGATTGCCTCTCACTTAGAGCCGGTTCACACCAGGGCGACTCAGGATCCGACTTCAGGTCGCCCCGAGATGCCCCAAGTCGCGCTGTAATGTTAGTCTATGGAGCCGTCTTTATGCACACTACAGAAGTCACTCCGACTTCAAAAAAGGTTCCTGTACTATTTGAAAACGACTTCTAGGCGACTTGTACCCATTGATTTCAATGGAAGTTGCCTACAAAGTCGGATCAGTGTCTTAACTGAAGCAACTTTACAGGAAGAGAAAATAGTTTTCTCAGGCAAACCCCTCCCTTCCACAGAGCTGATTATTGTTTGATTGGCCACTGGCAAAGTTGCCTGTCCTAGAGGAAACTCGAAGTTGCCCCGTAAAGTCGCGCTGGAAGTCGTGTTGCCCCAGTGTGAACCGGCTCTTATGGTTTCCAGGGCAGGAAGTAAAATTTCCCCAATGGGGCAGAGACGGCAAAAACATTAACCTACAGGGTTCCTACTCTAGTCAGTCTATCCAAATATCTCTAGCCAAAGCATCACCTCGCTCATTATCCAGTCTGTAAGGTTAAATGTGTGAGATGGCCTCAGCCTTGCACTACTTTACAAATCATACCCTCTGACATGTTTCACCCCACCCATCAGGGCTTAGTCATAGAGGTCAAGGCTGAGGCCATCTCACACATTTTATCCTTGCAGACTGGATAGGGAGTGCAGCGATTCTTCCAAGTATGCTATAAACTACTGGATGGTGATGTTTTCAGCTGACACCCCATTCCTGAGTATTAGCGGGACTATACACATTTCCCTTTTTTTGCTTAAAGCGGCACTACAAGTAATGGCAGATCTCTAGTCAAAGCATTTGGCTTTTGATGTGCTTTTAGAGCTCTGTTGTGAATGAATTTATGAATATTTTGAAGGCACCCGTGAAGATGTTGACTCTTAACAATAGCTCTGCAAATGCTGGATCTAAAGCTGGCAAAGTTGACATTTCACTGTTTGGGTCTGGCACATTGCGGCTTGGTCATTAGATTTGTAACATGGCTGTCTATTTCGTTCCATGGCTTCTCCCAGTGTGCTTTCTCATTGGGATTGTGGTTGATTTAAGGGCAGAACATGGGCCTAAGAGCCGGTTCACACCAGGGCGACTCAGGATCCGACTTCAGGTCGCCCCGAGACGCCCCAAGTCGCGCTGTAATGTTAGTCTATGGAGCCGTCTTTATGCACACTACAGAAGTCGCTCCGACTTCAAAAAAGGTTCCTGTACTACTTCAAGGCGACTTCTAGGCGACTTGTACCCATTGATTTCAATGGAAGTCGCCTTCAAAGTCAGATCAGTGTCTTAACTGAAGCAACTTTACAGGAAGAGAAAATAGTTTTCTCAGGCAAACCCCTCCCTCCCACAGAGCTGATTATTGTTTGATTGGCCACTGGCAAAGTCGCCTCGAAGTTGCCGCCTCGAAGTTGCCGCCTCGAAGTTGCCGCCTCGAAGTTGCCGCCTCGAAGTTGCCGCCTCGAAGTTGCCGCCTCGAAGTTGCCGCCTCGAAGTTGCCGCCTCGAAGTTGCCGCCTCGAAGTTGCCGCCTCGAAGTTGCCGCCTCGAAGTTGCCGCCTCGAAGTTGCCGCCTCGAAGTTGCCGCCTCGAAGTTGCCTCTCAAACTCTGACATGCAAGAACACCACCTTCAATTTATTTAATTGCTCTGTTTAGGCATTGAAGGAGAAGCCGGCGTTCCCAGCACCAGATTGTCTAAGGCTGGGGGACTATGATGATTAGTGATGTTTTGCACAAGGACATGCGGTGCATCCAGAAAGTATTCACAGCGCTTCACTTTTTCCACATTTTGTTATGTTAAAGCAATGGGCTCTTATGCCAAAATAGATTAAATTCATTATTTTCCTCAAAATTCTACAAACGATGCCCCAAAATGACAATGTGAAAAAAGTTTTTTGAAATCTTAAACGAAACAAATCACATGTACATAAGTATTTACAGCCTTTGTTGAATACTTTGAAGTACCTTT
Organism: Rana muscosa; assembly: GCA_029206835.1. Lineage (NCBI taxonomy): Eukaryota > Metazoa > Chordata > Amphibia > Anura > Ranidae > Rana > Rana muscosa. The sequence continues at coordinate 216,024,341 of CM055123.1, read as the reverse complement.
TTTGGCACACACTTACAGCCTCAAATCTTTTTGAGTATGATGCTACAAGCTTGGCACACCTATTTTTGGGCAGTTTCTCCCTTTTTTTTGCAGGACCTCTCAAGCTCCATCAGGTTGGATGGGGTGTGTCGGTACACAGCCATTTTCAGATCTCTCCAGAGATTTTCAATCGGGTTCAAGTCTGGGCTCTGGTTGGGCCACTCGAGGACATTCAGGACTGTCCTGGAACCACTTCTTTGTTATCTTGGCTGTGTGCTTAGGGTCGTGGAAGAGGAACCTTTGCCCCAGTCTGAGGTCCAGAGTGCACTGGAGCAAGTTTTCATCAAGGATGTCTCTGTACATTGCTGCATTCATCTTTCCCTCGGTCTTGACTAGTCTCACAGTTCCTGCTGCTGAAAAACATCCCCACAGCATGATGCTGCCACCACTATGCTTCACTGTAGGTACGGTATTGGCCAGGTGATGAGCGGCGCCTGTTTGCCTCTAGACATGACACTTGTCGTTCAGACCAAAGACTTGAATCTTTGTTTTATCAGACCAGAGAATTGTTTCTCATGGTCTGAGTACTTCAGGTGCCTTTTTGTCAAGCTCCATCCGGGCTGTCATGTGCCTTTTTACGGAGTGGCTTCCGTCTGGCCACTCTACCATACAGGCCTGATTGGTGGTGTCCTGCAGAGATGATTGTTCTTCTGAAAGGTTCTCTTGTCTCCAAAGAGAAATGCTGGAGCTCTGTCCAGAGTGACCAATGGGTTCTTGGCCACCTCCCTGACTAAGGCCCTTCTCCCCCGATCACTCAGTTTGACCGGGCGTCCCGCTCTAGGAAGAGTCACGGGGGTTCCAAACTTTCCATTTACAGATGATGGAGGCCACTGTGCTCATTGGGACCTTCAATGCTGCAGAAGTTTTTCTGTACCCTTCCCCAGATCTGCTGCTCTATACTATCCTGTCTTTGGGGTCTACAGACAATTTCTTGGACTTCTCTAACTGTCTTATCCGGACATGTTTTGGAGACTATGCAAGAAGGGGAAGATCTGTGCATACAGAATCAAACAGCCTTTTTTACACAATGCAGAGGATTAAGCCCTTATGTTCCACAATGAGTATAACCAGCTTGCTTTACTGCATATATAGACTAATTTTACTGTTGTGAGTTTAGTAACACTTTTTTTTTTTAAGCTTTGACATTAAGCCCCCCATTCACATCGGCCTGATTTGACATGTAAAATCGCTGCCTATTGTTGGCATTGGCACCATCCGACAAGCGAGCGGCCCCTCCACTCCTGAACCATACCAGGCCGCATGCCCTCAACATGGGGAGATGGGTGCTTTGATGGGGACAAGGGCCCCTTCCTGACAACCCTGGGCTGTGGTTGTCTGGGTCTGCAGGCGGGGGGGACTTATCGGAATCTGGAAGCATCCTCCAACAAAGGTGGGGCCCAGATCCCGCCCCCTACGTGAATGGGTATCGGCTACATCGTACCCCTACCCATTCACTCGAAAAAACAGTGAAATGTTTAAAAAAAAAAAAAAAACTGGTTTTTGACAAGTCCTACATTAAAAAAGCCCCGAGCTGTCTTCTCCTTTTTGTGCTGTCTTCTTCCTCGCCGTCGGTTACCCGCTAAAAACAAAGCCTCTCTTCTAAGGCTTTTCTCCCTCCGTTGTGTTGTTGCCCGCTGTCTGGCATAGCTTATATAGCCATGGAGTGTGGCCATCTGGTGACGTCACCCAGAGAGCCCGTCCCTTGTGACGACACAAGGAGAAGACAGCTTGGGGCTTTATTAAAAAAAAAAGACTTGTGTATATGTGTGTGTGTGTGTGTATATGTGTGTGTGTGTGTATATATGTATGTGTGTGTGTATATATATATATATATATATATATATATATATATATATATATATATACACATTTTTAATTTTTTTTTATTTATTTTTTACATTCGACTGTCAGCGGGGAATCTCGATGACAGTGAAGGATGTGGCAGCCGACTTCCCGGCCCCTTCCCTTAGCGACCAGCAATGTACAGTGTTTTTAAAGTAACATTTTTTAAAACGCATCAAGCGCAGCCACATAGATGTAAACTTAAACTATAAAGGGAAATCTTATATCTTGGATCTTAAATCTCTGGATTGAAGATGAATACTACAGCAAAAGCTGTTTGTATTTTATCTTTTATTGGGCTATTTAGGTTCATCTTCTTTTTGGCTGGAGTTCTGCTGATAAGAGGCATGGAGGAGCACAGCTATGAGGAAAGATTAGAGGAACTGAATTTATTCTTTTGAGAAGAGGAGATTGAGGGGGGGGGGGGGGGGGGATATGATCAACATGTACAAATATAGAAGGGGTCCATATTGTGAACTTGGTGTTGACTTATTCACTTTACTGTCAACACAAAGGACAAGGGGGCACGTCTAGAGGAAAAAAGATTTTGCCTCCAAATACGGAAAGGTTTCTTCACAGTAAGAGCTGTGAATATGTGGAATAGACTCCTGCAGAGGTGGTTCTGGCCAGCTCAGTAGATTGCTTTAAGAAAGGCCTGGATTCTTTACTAAATGTACATAATAATATAACTGGGTACTAACATTTATAGGTAAAGTTGATCCGGGGAATATCCGATTGCCTCTCCCGGGGATCAGGAAGGAATTTTTTTTCCCCTGCTGTAGCAAATTGGATCATGCTCTGCTGGGGTTTTTCACCTTCCTCTGGATTAACTGTGGGTATAGAATTGGGTATATGGGATTGTATATTATTTATTAATAATAATAATAATAATAATATTTATGGTTGAACTGGATGGACTGTTTTTTTTTTTTTTTCCTCAACCTGACTATGTAACAGTTCCTTAAAGACCATTTACCAGGGCTGTCTTATGGCATCCACTAATGCAGGGGTCTCAAACATTGAAAGGCTGACAGTTACAAGTGTAGCGGGGTGTCATATTTAGGGGGAGCATCTGAGTGGTAACTAGGCTCAGATGCACTAATTGTTAGGTTTCATGGACCATTTCTATCCCTGGGAGATGGTACTGGTGTGTGGTTCCCTGGAGCCTATGGGTGGCGCTGTTGCCATGGGCTTGGGTTGAACCGCAGTACAGGGTTGTGCCTTTTTTTTTTTTGTCCCCTCTGCAGCAGTACGGCGGGGCGGGGAACCTGCTGTGCCTGTCGGGAGGGGATATGAAAGGGGGCGGCCATCTTCCAGAGTGGTCTTCGTTCGTCCACGCCCAGGCACCTTAGGCCTGGGTGTGTGTGTGTTGCCTCCGGGTGCCCTAGGCCCAGAGGCCTGGTCGGTTCCGCGCTCATGCACCTTAGGCCTGGGTGCGGGTGGGCTGTCTTTGGGTGCCCTAGGCCTGGAGACGGAGCTGCGGTTTCCATCCCAGACACCTTCAGTCTGGGGTGAGGTACTTTGGCGAGGGCCCGGAACCCAGCAGCCTTCAGCTGGGATCTGCTAAGGTTCGAGGCTCCCAGGGATCTGCCTTGCGAGGGGACCCGTAACCAGGACCCTTTCTGAAGACCCAGCGCAGAGTCGTAGTGACGGAGGGGGCCTCTGGTAACTCTCCGGAGGGATGTTATGATCTTGAAAAGGGCTAAGTTACTCAAGGAAGTGCGGGTTCTTTGTCACAGTGGCAGTGACTCTATGCACAGCAGGTCAGTGGCAGTGACTTGCAACTATTCACAAGGTCAGTGGCAGTGACCAACCTCATAGTCCATGGCAGGGACCGTGCGCCAAGCCTGTTCATCCAAATCAGAATAGGAGAAACCTTAAATTTAGTTTGTGCCTGGACCTCCTCCCACCTTATCTGACTTGTGTTTGTCTCAACCTGTCTGCTTTCAAAGAGACTATTGCCCTAAAGAATAAATAAGTTGGACTTTTCAGTTGGTGTGGACAGTTGCTTACTGGGGAGAATTAAGGACTTGTTTCTGACTACCCCAGAAACGAGGTCAGCTCTGGAGGTTTTAAACACTGGCTGCAAGCAGGCCCGAGAAAACTAACACCGCTCAACCTCCCCATCCAGGAGGGTACGGGCTTGTGGTGCGGTGTGCCTCAGTCTTTCCTGCGCAGGAGCCAACATAATAGAAAAGCAGGTAAAGGCTGGGGTGGGTGCGCTACACAAGCATGACTCCCAGAGGCATGATGGGACTTGTGGTTTTGCAACAGCTGGAAGGCTGCCAGGTTGAGACCCCTGCACTAATGTAATGATTTGTTGTACTGTCCTGATGACTTCAGTATGCTCCTCCTTAGATCCAGTTACCTTTTGCAGTGGACATACCTCTACTGCAGTTTTCTTTTTGCGCATCATAATAATAATAATAATAATGCGTTTTTCATATAATATAATTTCATATGTAGAGGGTGGTCATATTTAGGGGATGCATCTGAGTGATACCAGGCTCAGATGCAGCAACTGTTAGAATTCCTGGACCCATTTATGCCAGTGGAGGATATCAGTGGTGTTCAGTTCCCTGCGGCCTATAGGTGGCGCTGTTGCCATAGGCTGGGGTATAACCACCATTGGAGGGCTGGGCCCTTTGTGTCCTCTTGCGGCAGTAGTACAGCAGGGCGGGGAACCAGCTGTGCATGCTGGGAGAGGGTATAAAGGGCAGACATCTTCCACACGAGGTCCGCGCCCAGGCACCTTCAGCCTGGGTGCATGTGTGTGTCGTCCCGGGTGCCCTAGGCCCGGGGACGGAGTTGCGGTTCCACCCCAGACACCTTTGGTCTGGGGTGAGGTACTCTCTGGAGGTCTGGGGCCCAGTGCCTTCGACTGGGTCCCGCAAGGGATCAAGGGCTCCTAGGGTGTCCCCCAGTGTGGATGCCCGAATCTGGGACAAGGAGGCCAGGGAGGTGATCCTTCCGTAGATCCAGTGCAGCATTTGCTGGTGATGGCAGGGCCTCTGGTAACTGTCCGGATGGATGTCCTCTCTCTGACAGGGGCCATTTCCTATAGAAGGTAGTACACGTTCTTATGATCTGTGGCAGGGACCCATCGTGAATCGGGTCTGTGGCAGAGGCCTTATTCAACTGGTCTGTGGCAGGAACCCCCTCACGGTCGGTGCCAGCGACTGTGCGCCAAGCCTGTTCGCGCTATAACGAAACAGGAGAGGAACCAAGTTCAAGTTTGTGCCTGGACCTCCTCCCCACTTTGTTCTGAACTGTTCTATGTCTAACCAGTCGCTCTTAAAGGACTATTTATTGCTCTGAAGAATAAATAAGTGTTGGACTTTCAGTGGTGTGGAACTTGACTTTCTGGGAGCTAAGGGTCCTACCTCCACTTGCGTGGAGGGTGGTAATCATCCTCAAGGGAAGTGTTGGCTCTGGACAGGGACACAGGCCCGAAGGTAAAAGGTTATAGCTCACACCTCTGCACATAAGAGGTTACGAGCTGGTGGTGCTCCAAACTCACTCCCTGGTCCCCTAGACGAGAGCCATTGACCGAGAAGAGTGAGGCAGAGGTGAGGTCGCTACACCTATAATAAATCATATAATAAATTTTGATTTACAACCCATTATAACAGAGGATGAAACTCTGAAAGTAATATTCCAACAACCCCCATTATTGGCTTTCAGACAACCACCCAACCTCTGACACAAACTAATCAGCAGGAAACTTCACTCTGATTATGAAGTCACTCATAATGGTAGTAAACCCTGCAATAAAAAACGCTGTAAACTGTGCAACCAGATCAATCTATCCAAAAGTGTCACACAGACAAATGGGACCTTCACTATCATGGGATCTTACAACTGTACTTGTGTACCTCATCCAATGCAAAAGGTGTGGCAAAGGATCTCATGTTGGTGAAACAGGACAGAAGTTGCAAGCGAGGATGAATTTGCACAGACATGCCATCAAGGAACATAAGGAAGACAGTTTCTGCACACCTGTGGGACATCACTTCTCACAACCAGGACCACACTATAGAAGACCTCAATGTTTTAGTTCTTAAAGGGAATTTCGGAACCATCTAGGAAAGGAAGACGTTTGAACTAAGTGATTCTTTTTGCCACACAAACTAATGGCCTAAATTTAGATATTGGTTTCCTTCGCGCCGGTTCACACCAGGGCGGTGCGACGCGGCACGACTTGTGGAGGCGACCTCAGCGGCGCGATCTCAAGACGACTTGAGACACCCGCCGAGGCGATTTACATGACTTCTGTATAGAAGTCAATGCAGGTCGCCTTGGGTCGCCCCCAAAAGTAGTACAGGAACCTTTTTCTAAGTCGGAGCGACCTGAGTCGCTCTTACTTAGAACGGTTCCATTGAAAAGCGTGGGACGCGACTTGTCAGGCGACTCAGTCGCCTGACGTGTCGCCCTGGTGTGAACCGGCTCTTACCCATTATACTACAGTTTTATGACCCTCTCTGTGACTAGCATCCCCTCCTAAAGTCTATAGCGCTCCCTGTCTTATCTCACTAACTCTGCTGCTATCTTTATTACCATTGATTTGTATGTGTTTGTTTGTTTTTTTTTTCTTTTTTCCTTTCCCTCAGATTTTCTTTTTTTTTTTCTCCTGTTTTTTGTTTTAACATTCTGCTAAAAAATTTGAATCAGTACTGCTTGAACCTTGTAGGGGACATACAACGAAAGCTTGTCCTGAAAAAAATTGTATGTTGGTGCAAATATAAAGTATCACGGACAGTACTCAATTTTCTCTGTATATAATAAAGCAAAAGCCACGTGTTTTCTTCAGAGGCAAAACTTTTATCAGTCGATACACTTCTGTCGAACACAAGCTTATCATTAGATTGACGTTTGTTAATGTTTTTCTCTAGCACCTGCAGTCAGCTGATTATCAGTGTATGTATGTTGACAGCAGAAAGTCCTGAGTACAATATCCCAGTGGGGAGCGATTTTCCCACCTCACTTTTTTTTCTTTTTTTTTCTCCAGGACAAGAAGTGACGTTAAAGAGGAAGTAAATCCCATCAGGGTTTACTTCCTCTGTTTCCCTGCAAAGGTAAAGCATAATGGGCTCATAGTAGCCCATTATGTGTCACTTGCCCGAAACCGAAGCCTGCGATGTCCCTGATTTTCCTCGCTAGCTGGAAGCGTTCATTCTTCACCCCTCTTACTTCTGGGGCCGCGAACTCCGGCTCTGACTGGCCGGAGTCGCGTGACGTCACTCCAGCGCATGTGCGCGGGAGCCGCAGGTCACGGCATGACCCCAGCTTGAAACGGCACATCGTGCCCTTTCTAGAGTGCGAATGCGCCGTAGACGGCATAGTTCGGGGACATTGTAAATATCTCCTAAACCGTGTAGATTTAGGAGATCATTTCCAGCACCTACAGGTAAGCCTTAATCTAGGCTTACCTGTAGGTGAAAGTGGTCTGGAAGGGTTTACAACCACTTCAAGTCTCATTAGTGAAACACAGATGGCAAAAGAAGAAACAAAGTTTACATCAATTTATACCCCCCCCCTCCCCTCTCGATCCAAAAAATAATCAATAAAGATATGGCACACGTTTCCTGCAAATCTTCTATACTAAAACAGTATATTGCGCTCATTTTATTTAGGGTGACCTATTGGGTCAGAAACGAGGGTGCAACAAATGTTTCTTCATTTTACATCCTCATCCTTGGCTTCACTACTTGGCAAGTTAATTTAGGGGGGAAAAAACCTCTGAATAAGCATGTTACTGGCGGAGCTTTGCAGAACTCTTCTATATGGCAATTTACTGACCTGGAAGAAGTGTGCAGACAGTAAATGCACTGCGCAAAAAAATTAAAGGAACACTTTGAAAATACATCAGATCTCAACGGGGCAAAATCTCATACTGGATATCTATACTGATATGGACTGGGTAATGTGTTAGGAATGAAAGGATGGCACATCATTTGATGGAAATGAAAATTATCCACCTACAGAGGGCTGAATTCAAAAACCCCGAAAATCTAAGTGAAAAAATGATGCAGCAAGCTAGTCTATTTTGCTGAAATTTTATTGCAACAACTCCAAAATGGTCCTCAGTAGTTTGTACGGCCCCCAGGTGCTTGTATGCATGCCTGACAACATCAGAGCATGCTCCTAATAAGATGGATGGTGTCCTGGGGTATTTCCTCCCAGATCTGGACCAGAGCATCACTGAGCTCCTGAACAGACGGAGGTGCAACCTGGCGGCACCAGATGGACCGAAACATAATGTGCCAGAGGTGTTCTTTTGGTTTTAGGTCAGGTGAGCGTGGGGGCCATTCGATGGTCTCAATTTCTTCATCCTCCAGTTACTGACTGCATGCTCTCGCCACGTGAGGCCGGGCATTGTCGTGCACCACGAGGAACCCAGGACCCACTGCACCAGCGTAGGGTCTGACAATGGGTCCAAGGATTTCATCCCGATACCTAATGGCAGTCAGGGTGCCATTGTGTAGCCTGTAGAGGTCTGTGCGTCCCTCCATGGATATGCCTCCCCAGACCATCACTGACCCACCACCAAACCGGTCACGCTGAACGATGTTACAGGCAGCATAAAGTTCTCCATTGCTTCTCCAGACCCTTTCACGTCTGTCACATATATGCTCAGGGTGAACCTGCTCTCATCTGTGAAAAGCATGGGTCACCAGTGGCGGACCTGCCAATTCTGGTGTTCAATGGAAAATGCCAGTCGAGCTCCAGTGTCCGGCAGTGAGCACAGAGCACACTAGATGACGTCGGGCCCTCAGGCCACCCCCATGAAGTCGGTTTCTGATTATTTGGTCAGAGACCTTCACACCAGTGGCCTGCTGGAGGTCATTTTGTAGAGCTCTGGCAGTGCTCATCCTGTTCCTCCTTGCACAAAGGAGCAGATACCGGTCCTGCTGATAAGTTAAGGACCTTCTACGGCTCTGTCCAGCTCTACTAGCATAACTGCCTGTCTCCTGGAATCTCCTCCATGCTCTCGAGAATGTACTGGGAGACACGGCAAACCTTCTGGCAATGACACGTATTGATGTGCCATCCTGGAGGAGTTGGACTGCCTGTGCAACCTTTATAGGGTCCAAGTATTGCCTCGTGCTACCAGTAGTGACACTGACCCTAGCCAAATGCAAATCTAGTGAAAAACAGTCAGAAAAGACGAGTAGGGGAAAAAATGTCAGACACCTCCACCTGAAAAAACATTCCTGTTTTTGGAGGTCGTCTCATTGTTGCCCATCTAGTGCACCTGTTGTTAAGTAGAAGAGGGGGTTGTTAATTTTAATTAACTGACCAGATCAATATCACAGGAGTTCTGATTCAAAAGTGTTCCTATTTTTTCATTTTTTTGAGCAGTGTATTAAACTTCAAACCTGAGATTGTGCCGCACCAATGACTGTAAAAAGTGAAGAAAAGGATTGAAACCATTCAGAATTTGTAGCACTCTTATCTATGACCTGGCAAATACCCTTTAACACATACACTATCTATGTGATTACCACATCCAGTGCTCAAATGGCCTGCATTTCTTTCAAAATTGCATTGCCAGCCTTTTTTTTATAAACCTAGTGACAAAACTGTTGTTGTTTCATCTGCATGAATGGCTCTATCAATGCAATAAAAATGTACGCACATGTAGAACAAATTGGGGGAATTCAATAATGGATTTGCTTCGCTTTTCTGGCAGTATGGTCCTTTAAAAATGTCCTGCGCCACATTCACAATTGCCCTTCCATGAGTTTCAGTAGCTTGACCAAAATATGCAACCGTCAGTTCTTAATGGCACCATGGCGGCACTAAAATCAGAACATTACCTGTCTCTGTATGCTCTGTAGCAAAGCAGCATTTTTGTTTTATAGATGGATATTCCACGCTTAGGTGAGTTGCAGTAAGGTTGCAGCTCCCCCCTGAAAAAGCTCCCTAGGGAGATTCTGGGATAAGAAATGTGGTGGGAGTAGCGACGCTACCTGAGATCTAATGGGTGACCAACAAGGTCTCAAGCAATAAATACCAGACTGAGATATACAAATCACAAGTGACTACAATTAAGGAAAAAATATATACACTCTGTTAATAGGACAAACCAGGAAATCACAATATATTCCTGAATATGTGAGCTAAAACTGAGTAATCAAGTGCTATCTGTGACAAATAATAAGGTAAACCTCCAACTCGGTGAAAATACTGCAGCAGAAATCTCCAAAGGAGATTCATAAATCATAAAGTCAAAAAAAGTGTAAATGTGCCAAAACATAAGTGGTAAGGCTGGCCGCAGGCCAGCCTGTATTTGTGGGAGGAGACTGAGAGGGCTACTTAAGCCTCCTCCCCTGTCGGGTCTGGGTTGCCGTCATTTCTGGGCGACGCCGCCGACGCACATCATGTCCGGCCTCCTTACAGCACGGTGGTCGGCCGTTTCATGGTATCGTTCCTCTACCCCTGGGTTCCTTTTAGCTTCGTGGGGGCAGCCTGCCCCTTCCCCCCCCCCCTCCCTTGCAGGCCATGTTCCATCCTGCACCATGGGGGCCGCCCGTCCGCTTCTCCCAGCCCCGGGGGGTCTCGTCTGTCTCCACATCAACCTTCCTTGCTATCCTTCCTTCCACCCACCACTTCCGCAGGGCTTCATCTGGCCTCTCTCTGGCTGGGTGCCGCCCGCTTCCCACGGTGCGCTCGCCGGGGGGGGGGGGGCGGCGTCTGTCCATCCATCCATCCACCTTCCTTGCTGGGCTAATCCCGCATGGTCGGGTGGGGAGGGGGCCCCACCACTCCTCGCTGCTCAATCTCCTGAGGGACCGCCTGTTGTCTTCTCAATCCCCCCCCCCCGGTATTCTAGAGAGGGGGGACCGCCAGAGGGGGGGGGGGCCTCGCCACGTGTCATGCCCGCTCTTCACTGTCCTTACGGCCGGACACACGCCAGCTTCGGGTGCAGGGCCGCCCGCTTATTACCTGCTCCTCCTTCCGGGCTCGGACTCAGGGGAGGGCCACTCCGTCCTGCCTCCCACTCCTCCGGGCTCGCACAGTGAGGGGGGGGGGGGGTCCGTCCGTCCGTCCGTCCTCCCTCCCACTCCTCTGATCGCACTGGGTCATCTTTCGTTGGGCTCATGCCGGCTTCAGAGGGGGGGGGGTCACCCGCCCGCTCATCCGTCCTTCCACACGTTGGGACTCATGCAGGCTGCCCGCCCTCCACCCACTCCCTCCTCCGAGCGCACGCCGCCATCTTTTGCAGGGCCGCCCGCTCCTCCACCCTGTCTGTTGGGCGCCCACCCACCCACTCACTCCTCTAAACTCACGCTGGCATCTTGTCAGGCCGCCCACTCGGCTGTTTAATCCTTCCCGGGGCTCGGAGTATGGGAGGGGGGGGGCGTCGTCCATGCTGATGTTGAGAGAGGGGGGGCGTCCATGCTGGTATAGAGAGGGGGGGACGTCCATGATGGTAGAGAGAGGGGGGGCGTCCATGCTGGTGTTGTGAGGGGGGGGCCGTCCATGCTGGTACAGAGGGGGGACTGTCCATGCTGGTATAGAGAGGGGGGGGCATCCATGCTGTTGTCTAAGGATGGGAGGCTGTCCATGCTGGTGTCAAGAGATGGGGGGGCCATCCGTTTGGTGTCCGGCATTTTCTGTCATTGCATTTCTACCCCGGCATTTCTGTCATTGCGTTTCTACCCCGGCATTTCTGTCATTGCGTTTCTACCCCAGCATTTCTGTCATTGCGTTTCTACCCCAGCATTTCTGTCTTTGCGTTTCTACCCCGGCATTTCTGTCATTGCGTTTCTGCCCTAGCATTTCTGTCATTGCGTTCTCCCCCAGCGTTTGTCATTGCGTTTTCTGCCCCAGCATTTCTGTCATTGCGTTTCTGCCCCGTCATTTCTGTCATTGCGCTTCTGCCCCGTCATTTCTGTCATTGCGTTTCTGCCCCGTCATTTCTGTCATTGCGTTTCTGCCCCCAGCATTTCTGTCATTGCGTTTCTGCCCCCAGCATTTCTGTCATTGCATTTCTGCCCCCAGCATTTCTGTCATTGCATTTCTGCCCCCAGCATTTCTGTCATTGCATTTCTGCCCCCAGCATTTCTGTCATTGCATTTCTGCCCCCAGCATTTCTGTCATTGCGTTTCTGCCCCCAGCATTTCTGTCATTGCGTTTCTGCCCCCAGCATTTCTGTCATTGCATTTCTGCCCCCAGCATTTCTGTCATTGCATTTCTGCCCCCAGCATTTCTGTCATTGCATTTCTGCCCCCAGCATTTCTGTCATTGCATTTCTGCCCCCAGCATTTCTGCCCCCAGCATTTCTGTCATTGCATTTCTGCCCCCAGCATTTCTGTCATTGCATTTCTGCCCCGGCATTTCTGTCATTGCATTTCTGCCCCCAGCATTTCTGTTATTGCGTTTCTGCCCCCGGCTTTTCTGTCATTGCGTTTCTGCCCCCGGCTTTTCTGTCATTGCGTTTCTGCCCCGGCATTTCTGTCATTGCGTTTCTGCCCCGGCATTTCTGTCATTGCATTTCTGCCCCGGCATTTCTGCTGTTCTGCCGTTCTTATCTTCGTTGGTTACCATGTATCTTTGTATCTTCGTCCATGTTTGTACCTGGGTTAGTTAGGGCTCACATTTTGGGATCTGTCACGTCTACAGATCCATACGGGCTGAGGTTTCGTTGTTAAATGATTGTTGACCACAATCTTCTCGCCCGTATACCATACGTCATACGATGCACCTTCATTCATTACACCTATACGATCACCCACCATGGTCCGTGGGTACACCAGCCCTGAGTGTTCAGTATAATTACCTGTGTCTGCGCTACAGGTTACTCTGGCTCACTCGCCACGCACACAAGGGTGGGGTCATCAGGTTTCATGTACGCGCACTGGTCTTGTCACTTCATGCAGGGCAAGGCTAACCCGTTTCACATCGGGGTATGATGCTTACTCATAGCTCATAGGATTTCTGGCTGCGTTTTGCTGCCCCAGGATTTCTGGTGGTCTTGTCACTTCATGCAGGGCAAGGCTAACCCGTTTCACATCGGGGTATGATGCTTACTCATAGCTCATAGGATTTCTGGCTGCGTTTTTCTGCCCCAGGATTTCTGTCGTTGCGTTTTGCTGCCCCAGGATTTCTGTCGTTGCGTTTGCTGCCCCAGGATTTCTGTCGTTGCGTTTTGCTGCCCCAGGATTTCTGTCGTTGCATTTTGCTGCCCCAGGATTTCTGTCGTTGCGTTTGCTGCCCCAGGATTTCTGTCCTCGCATTTCTGCCCCTAGATTTCTGTCGTAGCATTTCCGCCTCAGCATTCAGTCTCAGCATTTCCGTTGCAACGTTTCAGTCTTAGCGTTCCAGAGGGGTGTTGTGGTCCAGTCACGGCATACTCCGGTAGCTGTTCTCTTTGTTGGTTACTATGTGTCATGTTATCTTCGTCCATGTTTGTACCTGGGTTAGTTAGGGCACACATTTCCGGATCTGTCACGTCTACAGATCCATACGGGCTGAGGTTTCGTTTTTAATGATTGTTGACCACAATCTTCTCGCCCGTATACCATACGTCATACGATGCACGTTCATTCTTACACCTATACGATCACCCACCACGGTCCGTGGGTACACCAGCCCTGAGTGTTCAGTTAATTGCCTGTCTCTGCGCTACAGGTTACTCGGGCTCACTCGCCACTCACACTAGGTGGGGGGGGGGTCATCCGTCATCAGGTTCATGTACGCGCGGTGGTCTTGTCACTTCTGCATGTTCTCTTCTTAGGTAGGCTCGTTGTTGTTTTCATGTCTGGTTGTCTGTCATTTCTCTGGTTTGTGTTCTCAGGTTGGGCTGCGCTGGCATCTTCGCCTTCATCAAACATTGCTTGCACTCGCTTCCATCAGTCCTGCCCGTTGCCAGGGCTAGTTGATTGGTGCGGATGTCATTCATCACTGGGTTCACCCTTGGGTAGGAAGCAGTCTTCATTTTATAAAATCATCGTTCTGTTGCTGAGGCCCTGGTCACCACCTAGGGTTTCACAGTCTTTCCCGGGGTGTGTGCTGAGCCACGGCCCCTTGTCGGCCACAGGGGTGGGTTTGGGGTTCCGCTAGCGGCTCTGATCTTTTGTCTAGGCATGTCTGCATCATGCCATGAGACTTCTTGCCCGGGATGGAGTCTGACCTTCCTTTCTCGGTTCAGGATTCAGTCGCTTGTCAGGTCACAGGCGGTGGCACGATCCGATTGAGTCAGGTGGGACCAGTGTTCTGTGTCTGGCATGTTTCTCCCATGCTTGACGATGCTCATTGCCGTGGCGCTTGGCCTTTTCCGCCTACTCCGGCAACCCATCCTCCAGGTATCCAGTCCTACAACTCCTGCCAGTCGTCAATTTTTGCCCTCTCCCTCTCTTCCCCATACCTAGTATGGGTAGGCCGGAGGCACATCTTTGATGTCCGGTTGGAGTATTACGATCTACTCGCCCATCGGTTGCAGAGGCTCCTCGGGCCAGCCTTTGCTTCCTTTCCCCCCCGTATCCTCTCATTTTCTAGCAGGTCATTCTCATGTTTGGATTGTGCCGGGCATCAGGCTTATTCCATTCTTGCATGGGACCGGGTTCAGATACTGTTGCCGTCCGGGTGCGTGCTACTTCTCTGTTCGTTACCTTCCCTTCTTCACCTACAGTTGTCTCTTTTTGCCCACTTTTCAGGCATACTGACCAGCTAGGCCAAGGCACACCTCAGGCCTTGGTGCATTAGGGTTATCACTGTCACACTCGAGGACTCGAAGACTCTGACGACAAGTGGTAAGGCTGGCCGCAGGCCAGCCTGTATTTGTGGGAGGAGACTGAGAGGGCTACTTAAGCCTCCTCCCCTGTCGGGTCTGGGTTGCCGTCATTTCTGGGCTCCCACCCACCCGTTCCCCCAGATTCATGCATACTCATTCTATTTTCCTTATTCTTATTCTTACATTCAGGGTATGCCCACTTTTCAGGCATACTGACCAGCTAGGCCAAGGCACACCTCAGGCCTTGGTGCATTAGGGTTATCACTGTCACACTCGAGGACTCGAAGACTCTGACGACAAATGTAAATATACTGAATGTATACGTGTGAAAAGAACCAGTATAAAATAAATTAAAAGATGCAGCAAGAAATCCAAAAAAAAGGGATTTTTATAACAGCTTACCTGTAAAATCCTTTTCTTGGAGTACATCACGGGACACAGAGCGACTTAGTCATTACTAATGGGTTATATAGATTACCTTCAGGTGCTGGCACTGGCCACTTCCAAACCGGAAGTACCCTCCCCTATATAAGCCCCTCCCATCCGGGAGCACCTCAGTTTTGTAGCAAGCAATAAGTGTCCCAAAAAGAGGGGTGGGAGCTCTGTGTCCCGTGATGTACTCCAAGAAAAGGATTTTACAGGTAAGCTGTTATAAAAATCCCTTTTTCTTTTTCGTACATCACGGGACACAGAGCGACTTAGTCATTACTAATGGGACGTCCCAAAGCAATGCCAAATGAGGGGAGGGATACATAAGCTGGGCGCCCTCAGGCATGAGGATCTTTTGCGGCCTGCAACACACTGCGCCCAAAGGCGACATCCTCCTGACTTCTAACGTCTACCTGGTAGAATCTAGTAAACGTGTGTACCGAAGACCATGTTGCGGCCTTACAGACTTGAGCCAGGGAGGCCTGGTGATGCACTGCCCATGAAGTTCCAACTGCTCTTGTGGAGTGCGCCCTAACTTTGAACGGAGGCGGTCTCTTTCTCAAGCCATAGGCTTGTATTATGACCTGTCGAATCCACTTGGCTAAAGTAGATTTTGATGCTGCCTGACCCTTTCTAGGGCCCTCCGGCAGAATAAACAAAGTATCCGTTCTGCGAATCTGAGCAGTGGCTTTTAGATAAGCTTTAACTGCTCTTACTACATCCAAAGAATGTAATAACTTTTCCTCTACCGAGCTAGGTTTGGGGAAAAAAGGAAGAACCACATCTTGGTTCAAATGAAACCTCGATACCACCTTGGGAAGAAAGGCTGGATGAGGACGTAATACTACTCTGTCCTTATGGACAACCAGATATGGCTCCTTACAGGACAAGGCGGCTAATTCCGATACTCTTTTAGCCGAACAAACGGCTACTAAGAAAATCAATTTCCTGGTGAGAAGAACCAAGGAAATGTGTTGCAATGGTTCAAACGGTTGTTTCTGTAGAACCGACAGAACCAGGTTTAAGTCCCAAGGACATATGGGAATACTAACCGGAGGGCTAATACGCATCACTCCTTGTATAAAGGCTTTGACTAGTGAATGCGAAGCCAAGGGCCTTTGAAAAAATATTGACAAGGCCGAAATCTGACCCTTGATAGTACTCAAGGCCAGCTTCCTATCTACAGCCCACTGTAGGAAGTCCAAAATCCTCCCTATCACGTACTTACGTGGATGCCATTTCTTGGCCTCACACCACGTAATGTACGCTTTCCAGATCCTATAATAGATCTGCCTGGATACCGGCTTCCTGGCATTGATCATGGTAGATACCACAGAATTAGAGAGCCCTCTCTTTCTCAGAATGTGGGCTTCAATAGCCAGGCCGTCAAACCTAGGGCTGGTAAGGAAGGGTGGTATATCGGTCCCTGCGACAGCAGGTCCGGACGATGTGGGAGGGTCCAAGGACTCCTCACTGACATTTTTACAATCTCCGCGTACCATGCCCTTCGGGGCCACGCTGGAGCCACCAGAATCACTGGTTTCTTTTCTACCCTGATTCTGCGGAGTAATCGCGGTAACAATTGTGGTGGTGGGAATGCATATATCAGCTTGAACTGATCCCAAGGGAACACTAGGGCATCCGAGCCGCAAGCTAGGGGATCCCTTGTGCGAGACACAAATCTGTCCACCTTTGCGTTGAATCTGGATGCTAGCAGATCTACATCCGGTGTTCCCCACCGCTGGCATATTGCCTGGAAAACCTCGGGGTGAAGAGACCATTCCCCCGGGCATAATTGTTGGCGACTTAGAAAGTCCGCTCTCCAATTTTCCACTCCTGGGATGAAAACCGCGGATATGGCTGGGACATATCTTTCTGCCCACTCCAGGATGCAATTTGCTTCCCTCTGGGCTGCACGACTCCTGGTGCCACCCTGGTGATTGATATATGCCACTGCCGTGGCATTGTCTGATTGAATTCTGACAGGGGACCCTTGGAGTTTGGATGTCCATGCTACTAGGGCATACCGGGCTGCTCGTATCTCTGAGATTGATGGGCAGGGCCTTTTCTGCTTCTGACCACTTGCCCTGGAGAGACCATTGCTCCAGTACTGCCCCCCAGCCTATGAGGCTGGCATCTGTAGTGACCACCTTCCAAGAAACCGGACTGAAGGGTTTCCCTCTTTCCAGATTCTGGGGCACCAACCACCAATGGAGGCTCTTGCGAACGGAAGGGGACAGGGACATTGGTAAGTCTAAAGCCTGAACTTTTTTGTTCCAGGCTGACAGTATGGCCCTTTGCAAATTCCTTGAATGGAATTGACCGTAGGGTACCGCTTCGAATGAAGCCACCATCTTTCCCAGCAGCCTCATGCACAGGCGTATGGATGGTTTTCTTTTTGTACCCACTAAGTGGGTCAAATTTTTTAAAGACGACACCTTCTCTGGAGGTAAGAAAATCTTTCTCTGATTTGAATCCAGCCTTAGCCCTAAGTATTCCAGACTTTTGACTGGTCTTAGAGCTGACTTGTCCCGGTTGATAATCTAACCGTGATATTCCAGATACTTGATTGTCTTGTGAATAGCTACTTCCAGCTTTTCCACTGAGTGGTCTATTAGTAGCAGGTCGTCTAGATATGCCATTATCGTTACACCTTGTGTTCTTAGATTGGCCAATAATGGGGCCAGAATTTTTGTGAACACTCGAGGTGCTGTGGCCAGACCGAAGGGTAAGGCTCTGAACTGAAAATGGCGCCCTTCTACTGCAAAGCGTAGAAATTTCTGGTGGGCCGGAAAGATGGGAATATGCAGATAAGCATCCCTTATGTCGATCGAGGCTAACCATTCCTGCCCTTGTAGGGCGGTGGCCACCGATCGGATCGACTCCATCCGAAAAGTCCTGATATTTAGGAACTTGTTTAGCCCTTTTAGATTTAATATGGGCCTCACGTCCCCATTTTGGTTTGGGGACTGTGAAAAGGTTCGAGTAAAACCCGAATCCGCTTTCTTCCAGGGGAACCTTCATGATTACACCTTGGAGCAATAGTTGTTCTAGTGCCAGAAGGAGGGATCCTCTCTTCTGGGGATCTCTTGGCACGTTTGACCTCATAAATTGGGCAGGAGGAGTGCCTTTTAACTCCAGCTTGTATCCCAGACTTACTGCGGAGAGCACCCATCTGTCTCTGATGGTGTCCCGCCAGGTCTCTGAACAACTGAAGCCTTCCCCCCACCCGATTGAGTGGGGGCAACGCTTCATGACTTGGGGGGAGGTTTTGTACCTCTCTTGATCCAGGGCTTCTTGTTACCCTGTGATTGTCCCTGATTTCTGCCCCCTGAATTTGACCGCGGAGGCCGTCGGAACTGCTTCACAGCCGATGTGCCAGGGACTGGAGAAGTAGGCCTCTTAAAAGAAGGACTTCTACCCTTGTTCTTAACCGGTAAGAGTGAACTTTTACCGGCAGAAATTTTCTGGATATATTTGTCCAGATCTTCTCCAAATAAGCGTTCTCCATGAAATGGGAAGCTAACCAGCAGTTTTTTACAGGGAGCTTCAGCAGACCAGTTTTTGAGCCACAGAAGCCTACGCATATGTACTATAGACAGCGTAAAGCGGGAGGCCTGTTGGATTGTATCCTTTATGGCGTCCACCGCAAAACACAAGGCTCTAGGCAGGTCAGCTAGGGCAAGAGCCTGCTGATCTGGTAAGTCCCTTAAGACTTGTTTCAACTGATCTTTCACTGCTTGGCAGACTCCAATCGCTGCTACCGCAGGTTGTGTCACCATGCTTGCTGTAGAGAAAGCAGATTTTAGTAAAGACTCCAATTTTTTATCTATTGGGTCTTTGAACATTGGAACATTATCTACTGGACATGTCAGTGATTTGTTAACAGAAGAGATGGCTGCGTCCACTGTAGGGACCCTCCATTTTTTTTATGAACTTATCCTCCATGGGATAGATCACCGGAAATCTCTTGGGGGGAGCAAATATTTTATCAGGATGCTCCCAATCCTGGTAAATAAGCCCTTCTAATAAAGGGTGGATTGGGAAGGAACAGACAGCCTGGGGAGCTTTTAGCGACCCCAGCGAGGAAACCGTAGTGGATGGTGGTTCCGCCAGAGGCATTTTAAATGCTGATCGGACCATGTTAGTCAGAGACTGAACCCATAATCTTTCAGCCTGAGATGCTGAGAAAGGTTCTTCCACTGTTGATTCCTCCATAACTGAATCAACCTCATCCTGATCCCCTTCAGGTAGGTCGATCCCTGTGTGGGGCTGTTCTTCCACTAACAGGCACTCTGAAGGAGGAGACGGAGATCGGACGCGCTTTCCCTGTGACAGGGAAGCAGCGATCAATGCTGTTAATCTCTCTTCCAATCCTCCCAGAGTTGAGGATAAAACCTCCTCTGTTATATATACAGGAGCAGGTGGACTGGGGACAGCCGCAGCACCAGGCACTCCTGCGGGGTTTCTATGGCTACTGACCTCTGAATTCTCAGGGGAGATTGGTGCAGTACAAGCATGCCCAATATCCTCAGAGCCTGATGGAGACCCCTTTGGCTTCCTGGAAGACCTATTTCCGGAGCGTCTGTACGACATATCCTTTAAGCACAAAGCTGAGGTATTCCCGTCGTCATACACCAATCTTGCTGGTAATAGTCTAACACAGTTGCTGCTATATACCAGCTGGTGTCCACTAAAGTGCCTTTCTATGGGGATGCCTGCATCAACCGCCTCTGTGTGCCACTGTTTGTTGCTAGCTCTGTTTGCATCCAGCTGACACTTGTACTGTCTTTATACAAGCTGGGACGCCTGCACATGCGCAGAAGCGCCGTGGCGCGCATCGAGCGTCATCCACCCGCCCCGCCCCTTTTTTTTTTCATAGGAGGCGCGTGCACGCGCGCCATTGGCGCCCTTTTCGAAATCAAACAGGGACTAGGAGCCAGGGCCCTTTTTGCCGGAGGGCCTGTGCGGTGGATGAGCGCAGCAACAGGGCAGAGGAAGTGGATTCCCACAGAGAAACTTACCAACTGCCTGGATCTTTTGACTTGAGGAAACCAAAGATCCACATGACAAGAAAAATTGACTACAGCGGCCTCTAGTGGTTTAATACAGGTACCGCGGTCCCTTTTTTTTTATTTTTTTATTGACTATTAAAATTTTACATTTTCAGTAGTTACAGGCATACACAGATATTAGCGGGAATACCGTTAGGTAACAGACAGACAAATTAGGCTTGGGGGTCCCCCAATAGAACCAAGTTCCTGGGGGGCCCCCACTTACCTGATCCCCGCCGCAGGACTTTGTTTGGTCCACAGAAGCCCAAACTTCACCTATCACGGCAGGCATTGTAATTAAACCTTCAGGGACCGGGTTCCCAAGGATTCCACTCCCCTGGACCTGTATAGCACCCTGCACAGACAACATCTTGGTCGTGGGTATGACCAGAGCTCTGGATCCCAGGGTCCAGCCCTCCTAAGAGAGGCATTACAGGCAAAACCTTGCTCTTCTGCTGCAAGGCCCGGGTACCGACCATTTAGCTATGAAGCTTTTTTGGTGGGATCCGGAACAGCTTACTAAGGCCCAAAAGAACCTGTACGCAAGCCCAGTGAAAACACATGTTACTCTTTGGCCAACACCTTAGACACTGGCAAAAAACTGAGGTGCTCCCGGATGGGAGGGGCTTATATAGGGGAGGGTACTTCCGGTTTGGAAGTGGCCAGTGCCAGCACCTGAAGGTAATCTATATAACCCATTAGTAATGACTAAGTCGCTCTGTGTCCCGTGATGTACGAAAAAGAAATCACATGTGCATGAAGCCAGATCTATGACCAGTGCAATTAATATAGATACAATTCCAGCAGCCAATCACACATATAGTTTGTTGTTTAGCAACTGTCCTTAGAGAAAAGTTCAAAGCAATATCCCCATCCAGGAAATTCATTCATATAAGGCAATATTCAAGAATTATCTCCAAAACTGTTCCAGGGTGAAGTGGTGCTTTATCACAGCATATAGTAGGTGACTTCCGTGCTCCCCCTCAAGTGTCCCCACTCACCAGATCATATAACCCCTGCAGGGGTATTGCGCATGTAGCGCCCTCCTCACTCCCCTCTTTTTGTCTTCAGCTCGTCTCGTTTCTTCTCTCGTCTAGGGGTACCTTGGAGGGGAAGGGAGCGGGGACACCACGCCTGGCCTTCACCACAGGTGTTAATGTGATATAAGCAAAGTTCCTTTACCTTCGGGTCAGTGCCGTGCACCTGGAGCCTCCACCAAGAGTTACCTTGAACAATGTCTGTCAGGAAATGAGCCCCACACCATTAAAGTTCAACACTCCTTTATTCTTCTCGAATGAACACAATCAGTTGAACTCCCTTGTAGAAACAGAACAGAAAAGGAGGTGTGGATGCGAATAGGCCCAGACACAATGAGTTCTCCACTTTCCTTCCTGAAAGTGGGTTACGGTCTCCGCACGAGGTGGAATTTCCTTCCAGGCGGTCTCCGATGAGAGGCTCACCCGTCACCGGCAATATGCTGCACCAGGTCTTCAAGTGAGGAGCTCCCCCCGGTCCATTACGCCTTCCGGATTCGGGTACCCACTCCCGGGGTCCCCTAGGATCTCCTTCCCTCGCGGAACTCAGTGTTGGGCACTGAGCTCCAGACCTCCATCCGAGTACCTCACCCCAGGCTAAAGGTGCCTGGGATGGAACACGACCTCCGACTGTCCTCTAGGCCTAGGCCCGCTTAGAGAACCGACACGAACCACCGCCCGCAGGCTGAAGGTGCCTGGGACTCGACCCCGTGACAAAGATGGCGGCCCCTTTATACCCTCTCCCGGCAAGCACTGCGGGTTCCCCGCCCCACCATACCGCTGCCGAGGGAGGACAAAAAGGAGGCACGACACACAGCAATGATTCAACCCCAGCCCAGGGCGACAGCGCCACCTGCTGGGCCGCAGGTAACTACACATCACTAATGTATCTGCCAAGTTCAAATCACACCCGGGAAAGTACATACCCGCTACACGCATATATGATCAGATCCTGATGTCTCTACACGGTGGGTCCTTGTATACGGAAAGGCAGCAGTCACCCCACTCGATATCCAATAGGAAAAAGCAATGGGTGATGGCACAAAACGTTCAGGAGAGGAGCCGCAGTTGACATCTCCCACAAAGGATTTCCTCCTCGTTTAATCTTCAAAGACTGGATGAAGATCCGAGCAAGCCGTTTTTCTT
Organism: Rana muscosa; assembly: GCA_029206835.1. NCBI lineage: Eukaryota > Metazoa > Chordata > Amphibia > Anura > Ranidae > Rana > Rana muscosa. The sequence continues at coordinate 216,002,058 of CM055123.1, read as the reverse complement.
TTCTGCTGCAAAGTCTTTGAAGATTAAACGAGGAGGAAATCCTTTTGTGGGAGATGTCAACTGCGGCTCCTCTCCTGAACATTTAGTGCCATCAGCCATTGCTTTTTCCTATTGGATATCGATTGGGGTGTGGAGTGACTACTGCCCTTCCGCGTACAAGGACCCACCGTGTGGAGACATCAGGATCTGATCATATATGCGCAATACCCCTGCAGAGGTTATACGTTCTGGCGAGTGTCCAGTGATGTCCAGGACTCTTTCTCCTGATTGGCTGAGACACAGCAGCGGCGTCATTGGCTCCTGCTGCTGTCAAAGTATGTTAGCAAATCAGGAGAGAGGCAGCAGGGCCGAACCACATCCAATTGTCTGAATGGACACAGAGCTGCAGCTTGGCTCAGGTGCCCCCAAAAGTTGCTTGCTGTGGCGGCACTTGGCAGGAGGGAGGGGCCAGGAGCACAGAAGAGGCACCCGAGAAGAGGAGGATCTGGGCTGCTCTGTGCAAATCCACTGCAACATGTTTGCAAAGTCTCTCTTAATAAAAAAATAGTAATCACTTTAACCGGTTCCCGACAGGCTCAAGCAGATATACTGACTGCGGCTGAATGAGTCTCCTGGGCGAAATCCCGTACATATACGGCTTCGCCCAGGAGAGCCACCAGAGGGCGTGCGTGGACGGTGGGCACGATCGCGTGCACGAGCACGGGGTTTTTGTGTGTAAACGCACAAGTCCCTGTGCTGTCTGAGACGCAATAGATTGTGTGTTTCTTCAAAGTAGAAAACATGATCTGTCATCTCCTATAGTGAGTGCCCCCCCCACAGTTAGAACACACAATAGGGAACACTGTTAACCCCTTGATAGCCCCCTAGTGTTAACCCCTTTCCTGCCAGTGACATTTACATAGTAATCAGTGCATATTTATAGCACTGGTCGCTCTGTAAATGTCAATGGTCCCAAAAATGTGTCAAGTGTCCGACCTGTCCGTCGCAATACGGCAAAAAAATGCAGATCACCGCCACTACAAGTAAAAAATAAATAAAACATGTATAATAATAAAAACGGCATTTAAATGCCATAAATCTTTCCCATAGCTTGTAGATGCTATAAATTTAGCGCAAACCAATCAATATACGCTTAATGCGATATTTTTGATTAAAAAAAAAATGTGGAATACATATCGGCCTAAACTGAGAATTTTTTTTTTTTAGCTAAAAATTGTGTTATTTACTATAGCAAAAAGTAAGATAGATATATAGATAGATAGATATATATATATATATATATATATATATATATATATATATATATTGTGTGGGGTTCTTTTTTTTTTTTTTTTAATTGTCGCTTTTTTTGTTTATAGCGCAAAAAATAAAAACCGCAGAGGTGATCAAGTACTACCAAAATAAAGCTATTTTGTTTGGGTACTGAGTCGCAATTTGTCAGTTAAAGCGATGCAGTGCCGTTTTGCAAAAAAATGGCCCGGTCATTGGGCAGCCAAATCTTCCGGGTCTGAAGTAAACCGCTCCAAAGACTAACTTATGTCCTAATAAACATGCATTTACCAGTCCAGGGATCCAGAGCTATCCTCACCTGGGCCGGTCCTTCAGGTCCCCAGCACTGCCATCTTGGATGTGGCTTGACTTCCTGGTGCTTCACGCCCCAACTTCCCACTGCATTGTGCTTTCTCAATGAACCCGCAGCCTCCTAGGACCTGTAATGTGTCCCAGGAGGTTGCTGGCAGGGGAAGGGGCTGAACTCTCCTAGGTGATCCAAACGGAAGTGGTAGTGGTTACCTGTCAAGACTACCTGTGCATTGAAAAACAAAAATGTTTGCAATAGTGTAGAGGAGGAAAAGTGGGACTTAACTTTTTTATGTGATGTTCCTTTTTAAGGCTGCTGTCCACTTCACATCTGACAGTTTCCTAGGGACCAGTGATGATGACCATTTCCCATTGGGTCCACTCTCGCCTTCTAATTGTAAGCAGGCAACAGCGGGCGTCTATAGCCAAAAGCAGGCTGTCTATTGAGTTTGGAATCCTCCCACTGCCTGCTGTCAATTACAAGTAGAGAGCAGGCCAGACGGGTAGCTAGTCTCTCGGCTTTACCCTCCCAGCGATCTCATTCCTCAGCTGCTGCACTGTCTGTGTGATGGCTACAGCAGCGGGAAGGGAGGTCAGCTTCACTGAGACTCTGGCCCCAGTGTGCATCCTCTTGACAGCATGTTTCCATCAGGTACATTTGGTCAAAGACCCAAAAAGACTTGCATCTGTCCTGCAGAGGCACATGGAAGTTCTAAAGAGTGTCTGAGACTCCTCCCCCCCCCCCAATTGTCTACATCAGGCGTACAGGTGCTTTATTATCACCTTCCGTATGAGCAATTCCTGCTTGTCTTGTCCCCATTATAAGGCAAACCATGTATGGGTAAAACGCTCAAAAGTGCAGATTAAAAATAAAATAAACAGATGACAAAATGAGGTTATTGTATATGTGACTTCCAGTAAACTAAATGCATTTTTTTTTTCTTGGTTATTAATTTGTTGGAAGATGCAGCATGACGAGAACTAATTTGATTTCAAATCTCATGACCCAGAGGGTGGAGAGAGATGGTTGTGTGAAATCTCTTGGTTCCATAAAAATGATATGTGGAATTTTTGTGGTTAACATACATCTACATATACCCAGTTTCACACTTTCTCTTCTTGCAGCTTCTGGAGTTTGATCTGAAGGGAATACCCCTGGACTACTCCTCGACGTTGGAGGTCACTGTCAAAGACTTTGAAACAATCGGAAAAGACAAGTAGGTTATGACTGTATATGTACTGTGCTGTGCAATGTGCTGTGCAATGTATCTTACAATGATGTCCATTGATACACATAGACCAGTCCTTAGAAAATGTCATGGAACTATGATTATTGTTATGTGAAATTTTGTCTGCTATGGGTTACGGCATGTTATTGCTTAATGACCTTTATCTTCTTGGTAAAGAAATGTTCCTTTCAAAGTGGTTTACTGTTGTCTGTGAACCTGAAATGTGTAGGTGGTTCTTGTGCTATGTTAAACGGCTCTTGGAATTTACAGGCATTTCAAAGCCTTTTTCAATTAGGACAAAACCCTGTGCTAAGGCATTGCATGCAGCTCCCAATGTGCCCACTTTAAATTTGCTTCTACCTGAAAGCAATTAAAAAAACTGACCCATTGCTGCAAAGCTGGATGAATCCCAGGAGGCAGGTAGCCGGTGTTCCTGAAAAGCTAATGCTAGTAGCATCTGACTTTGAGTCTTTTTTTCTTTCCCTTGTCCTAGTTCCATGACTTGTTTTTGGATTTGTGGTACACAGGCGTTTCTATTACCATAAGACTGTGTCAAAGACAATTCAGAGAGTATCATACAGTTTAAAGCCCCATGAAATTAGTATGTCTTCTGCCTGGAGCGTGAGCATTGCTATACCCTGGCACCCAGGGCATGTGCCCTAGGTCTCCTTTGAGATGTGTAAATGATATCAAACACTTTTGGAGTGTTGTACAATTCAGTTTAACCTTCTTTTTTTTTTGTCATTTTGAATTGATTATTTTTATTGTTTTTAGATCAATTCATTTTTGTTCAGTTAAAAATATTTAATTTTAGATTTTGATTCTAAGACATTGGTCATTGGTATCCTACCCGCCCCCCTACATTTTTTTAATCTGTGTGGTTAGAGGTACCCCTGCTCTCAGGACTCCAGAAATGCCCCTGGCCTGGAAGAACTGCTGAGGATCTGGTGTCTATTGAGGACCGCTTAGAATAGTGCCATATGAGGTGGAGATAAAATACAGATTCATGAGATAAAATAAGCATAAGACATGCAGAGCTTCTATAGTGTAATATACATCTAATAACTACACATCCACTAATGAGAGTACCGGCCACCTGAGGGTCTTTTCTCCAGTGCCCCTTTTTTAAATGGCACTGTAGAAATAAATGTCCCAACACTTCCTTATATTGAAACGTATGGCAGGAGGCAAATGGTTGCATTGAACAGTACAGACTAAGACATTGTCAGGAGAGTACTCTGCTGGCTAATTGTAAGAGATGATTATTACCTGAAAATGTTATGCTTGCACATTAATTCTCATGACCAAATGTACTTAACCTGGATCCTTTAGAGCCCCCCCCCCCTTTTTTTTTTTCACCTTCATGCATTCTGTGCATGAAGGTAAAAAAAACCTCTGTGCAGCGGCTCCTCCAGCCCTACCTTAATACTTACCTGAGCCCCATCACGATCCATCGATGTGCACGGGAGACTCGGCTCATTGGCTGCGACAACGGTGGGAGTCAGTGGGTTCTGCTACTGTCCATCTCACCCAGTGAGCCAATGAGGAGAGAGAAGGGGTGGGGCCAAGCCGTGGCTGTGCCTGTTTAGGTGCCCCCATTGCAAGCTGCTTACTCTGGGGGGACCTGAGAAGAGTATCGGGGCAGCTTTCGGCAAAACCTCTGCACAGAGCAGGCAAGTGTGACAGGTTTGTTATTTTAAAAATAAAGCCTTTACAAATCACTTTAAAGTGCTTTTAAGTCGTCTTCTTTTTATTATTTTACAAAAAAAAAAAAAAAGGTTTACATTCCTCTTCTTCTGAGGGTCATCCCCTGGCGCTCTTGGCTCCTTCACTTCTCTGTCTGCCCTTATAGCAAGCTGCTTCCTATAGAGCAGTGGTGGCAAGCCTTGGCACCCCAGATGTTTTGGAACTACATTTTACATCATGGGAAATGTAGTTCCAAAACATCTGGGGTCCAAGGTTGGCCATCACTGTTAGAGGCATACGTGTAGGCTCGCTCTTGAGCCAGGCTTTATGTCCACTGACTCTCACCCTCTCACTCAGAGCCCATTCACACAGGGGCGACTCGTCAGGCGACTCAGCCGCCTGACAAGTCGCGTCCCGCTCTGTTCAATAGAACCGTTCTAATAGGATTGACGCAAGTCGCTCCGACTTAGAAAAAGGTTCTAGTACTACTTTGGGGGCGACTTGCATTGACTTCTATACAGAAGTCATTTTGTAAGTAGTCTCCGAAGTCGTCTTCAGATCGCCTTGCCAAGTCGCCCCCAAAGTCGTGCCGCCCCTGTGTGAATGGGCTCTTAGTGTGGCTCAGCCCTGTCCCCCTGCTTTGTGCTCACTGGATCCACTGACGGCAGTGGTAGCCAACGACTGGGTCTTCTTTTTTTCTTCTTTCTTCTTTCTTCTTCGTAAAGTAAGAAACTGCTTTCCAAAGGCTTGCCTTTATAGAATATTATAGGGAGCTTATCTTCTGTTTATGTAATTAATAATGGCAAACAGAATAGGTGAGGTGGAAGTTTCTGTGTATCTCCTGGTATAAGCAAACACAGGGTGGAGGTCAGTTACTGCTCCATAAAAAAAAATACTGCTGAAATGTGATTCATGGAATCGAATTGGCACAAGTTCCTAAAATGTGCTAAAATTGAAGGAATAAAATGGCAGCATGTAGAGGGCATATATTGTGCGCTACTTTTTTTATAAAAAAAAAAAGTTTATAGGGCGTTCTAGCATGCAGCTACTTTTACTTTTTTTATATATATATATATATATATATACACCTTTTTTACCTTTTTTATATAAGTGAAATGTCTATTCCTGTTCTGTTCTCTTTGGCTACATGTGGCAGGGAAATTCTATACGGTCCAGTCTTCACAGCCATTCTAGGGAGGCTGAAAGGAGTGTCTAGTAGAATAGCACTAGATATTCCGGTCTCCTGAGTCATCCATGTTTGCATATGCCTATTTGCCTATATAAACGTGACACGTTATAGGGCTCTGAGCCTTATAAAATCCTATGGGGTGGATTTACTAAAACTGGAGCACTCAGAATCTTAGTGCAGCTGTGCATTGTAGCCAATCGGCTTCTAACTTTAGCTTGTTCAATAAAGCTTTGGCAATAACCTGGAAGCTGATTGGTTTCTATGCAGAAGTGAGCCTGATTTTGCACACTCAAGCTTTAGTAAATAAACCCCACTATGTACTTGACAGCTGTGAACAGGCTCTCTTTTAGCAGCAGTGAGGTTAAAGCCTCATACACACGATCGGACTTCCATCAGACTTTTCCGTGGATTTTTGTTCGAAGGGCGTTGGCCGGGAACTTGTTTTGCATACACACGGCAGGACTTTTTCAGCCAACTTTCACCAAATCACGTTTTTTCAGTTCTTTACCGCCACCCTTTGGGCAACTTCTGCTATTGTTGTCTGATCTTTAGCATTGGTTCTGAGCATGCGTGTTTTGTACTTTGGACTTTAGTCTGATGGACTTGTGTACACACGATCAGATTAGCCGACGTAGAACATTTGTTGCCGGAAAGTTTGTCTGTTTTCACAGCGAACATTTGACAGATGAAAAAGCAAAAACATTTGTCCGATGAAGCGTACACACGGTCGGATTGTCCGATCAAAGAGGTCCGTCGGACATTTGTCAAAGTCCTATCGTGCGTATGGGTCTTAACGCACAGATTACTTGTATGGTCACATTTCGTGGTCCTACGTTGATCACCTAAATACTGTCCTTGTACAAACATTGAGTTTTCTAAGTAGGAGATATGGCAAAGAGATGAGTATTCTAGGTTGCTAGACAAATCTTCTGGTAAAAAAATGAACTGTACAGATAACTACAAATGTACAGAAAATGGTAGATGGGAGGGGGGGGGGGGTTGGAAGGGTGGTATGAGGGAGTGGGGGGAGTGAGGTGGGGAAAGATAGGAGTTCCTAAAGGACTTGCGGTGGCCATAGATCGAAATTGACCGGTTCAGCAAGGACCAGCCAAATTTCGATCCATGTGTGGCCACTGCACTAAAAGCCCCTCGGCCAGCGGCTGCAGTCAATGACTGCATCGCTGGTCTGTAATCTTGACAGCAGGGCAGTCTCCCCACTGTCGGAATACAATAGTGCAGTGAGGAGGATTCCCCTGTCCACCTGGAATGTGTGGATTGGTTTTGTTTTTTTTTCTTCATGTATGGCCAGCTTCAGAAATACATAGGCTTGCAATCACTATTTGTAGATAATGCGAAAGTTAAAAAAGGGATGAACTGCAGATTGTGACATAACAAGGGCTGAGAAAAGAGCCCAGGTAGAATAGAAAGGAGAGGAATGTACCCAGGTAGTAGAGGGAGCAGAAAAGGGGTAGAGGTGCACAAAGCTTGGGCCACAATTTTTAGTGCAGAAAAGCAATAGAGAATAGCCAAGTAAGGAGAAGAGAGTTGGGGGGTAAGGATGGGAAGAGAAGACAGTGTTACCGAGATGATTGGGTGTTGGATGGGGCAAACTGGTTCTGGGGAGGAGTCTAGCTGTTCTTAGGAGGAGTAGTTGTGGGTTCACTTTTTAGGTAATTGGGGAAGAGTCTACACAGTACTTCTCTAATAAACAACTTGGATTTCCAAGATGTCATAGGTGTGTGTGGCCCATTTTCTGGAATTCAAGTGCAGTGTGGAGCGAGGGCCAACTCTTTGGATTTGGCACCCAGCTGACCTCTAAGATTGAGGGAGATAAAGGTATCATTGGCAGAGGTGGGATGTGACTTTCTTACCTGTACAGTTAATGATTTTAGTTTGAATAATCGGTTTTGTTTAAGCCAGCACTTTTCACGCTCTGCAAAAGTACGCAAAATCTCAAGGCACCCTAGTCTAATAAAAATGTTACTTGCTGCTGATGGGGAAACTTGAGCCTGGGATGATGCGCGCGCACACAACCACCATCGCATCAGAGTCCTGCCATCACAGAATCCCCATAGAAGCCCCACCCTTCTCATCCCCCCCTAGACATAAGAGCCCCCCCTTCAGAATCCCCTTTTCTCCCCTTAGCCCTTAAAGGTTGTGGCCCCAGCAGCATGGCAGAGCATTCAAGATGGAGCAGATCTGGACAGAGGCGCACTGCTGTCCTCTCCTGAGAGTTGGGCGTGGACCTACCTGCTACGTATCATGTGTTGCCATGATGCGAGTGGGACACTGTGCATCCTGGCCTTAGTAACTCAATGATCTGGTGCTGGCAGCTGACTTGTCCGCACCACTGCAATGCATGAAGCTGAAATAGGGCGAATGCGTCCATGTTAATGACGAACCTCAGTGTGCTGTGGAACCTCTGGTATAAGCCCAATTATGAATGGTCCTTTTCTAAATTAGGAACCTCAGATGCCAGGGACCTTGGAATATCGCTGCACTGGCATTATAGGGATTTTTTTTTACCAAAAGGGCTGGAGTGCTCTTAAAAAGCAAAGGTAGGTGTTTGGTGGTGGTGGGAATGGGGGGGGGGGGGATTGGGGACGGTGATGCACAATAGAAGTGCTTTAGGGGTTCACTATTCATCAAACAAAGTATACCATTTCAATGAATGGCCGAGAAGGGGATCCTCTCATGACTGCATTGTGTAACTTAGATGAACTTTGAAAAAAAAAAGATTTCAAAGTGTTTTGTGACAATGAGCTATGCTCATATCTTCCTACTGTTTGTTATGCTGTGAGTAATTAATTCTGGTCACATGACTTCTCCAAACATCCACATTATTTCCATACCAACCATGGAACCTGCTTCGGTCACACTGAGAACACTAGGGCTAGTTCATATTGTTCATTCTTTGCTGTTTCGCTGTCTGATGTACAATCCATGACCCAACAATAGAGCAGAGTCCTCTGCAGTAGGGAAACCTTCTTTTAGGAAGCGCTTTGTTCTGCTGATGAGAAAAGTGAAGCATCGGTGTGTGTGGTTATTGGAACTTCCATACGCAGTTTGCTTGGTCTCCTAGCAACTTGAGAAAATAGAGCGCAGCCCTTAATAGGAATAATGTGTGTACATTCCGATGTTAGACGTCCTTTCCCGGCTGACTTGATGGAATAAATTTAAAGGGCAAGAAGTGTGTGCAGATTAATTGGTTTACTGTGTGCGTTCGTTGTAGGAATACATACAGGTTAATCATGAATTTAGTTTCCTGTAATCCATTTACTGAAAGGAGACAAATGTTCAATTCTGGTTCTTGTACAATACGTATTTGGTCTTTGCTTCATTGAGGAAGCTCATCTGCCGGTTGAGTCTAACTGTTAACTCTTCCAATTCAAAGGAAGCAACAGATATCAGATTGCACTGACCTTTTTAAGGTTACTGGTTCTTAAAGTACTGTATATACTCGAGTATAAACCGAGTTTTTCAGCACATTTTTTTTTGTGCTGAAAATGCCCCCCTCGGCTTATACTCGAGTCACCTTTTTGCGCCTGATTTCCCGGAATTTGGGGAACTGGTACCGGCCAGCCGTAGGTCCCCTGGACCCCAAACTTGGCACACATGTAGCCCCATTCTTCCTCTACAAGTGTGCAACGTTTGTTGTCTGGGGGACCTACGGCTGGTGAGCACTGATTTTTCAAAGCCGGGCACTTCTTCAATAGACTCCCATGTTAAATGTCGGTCTAGGCATGGGCACAGTGAGGCATGGGCACATGGACACAGGCAAAGTGAGGCATGCAGATGGACACCCTAGGCTTATACTCGAATCAAAAAGTTTTCCCAGTTTTTTTGTGGTAAAATTAGGTGCCTCGGCTTTATATTCGTCGGCTAATACTTGAGTATATACGGTATATGTGAACAAATACCTTGTAAAACAACCCACTCGGTTTTAAACAAAAAATAAAATAAAAGGCAAAGTGTGTGTCTCACACAGTATCTCACAAAAGCGAGTACACCCCTCAAATACTTGTAAATATTTTATTATATCTTTTCATGTGACAAAAATGAAGAAATTACACTTTTCTACAATGTAAAAGTGGAGTTCCACCCAAAAAAAAAAAAAAAAAAAAAAAAAATTCACAAAAAACCTGCAAAGAAATAGGAATATAATATTTTTACTCACCAGAAATACCGGTTGCTATGCAGAAGTCCCTAATCTGCCTCTTCCTTATCCTCCTCACGTTGTCTTCTGGTGAATGGGGCACGCTGCCTTCTGGGAACTGTGTGTATCCCAGAGAGCAAGCCGCCCATTCAGAAAACAATGCGAGACTCGCGCATGCGCAGTAGGAAACGGGCAGTGAAGCTGCACGGCTTTACTGCCTGTTTCCCTTACTGAGGATGGCGGGGCCGGGAGCTGCCAGGATCGAGGGATTGGCCTCGGGGGGGGGGGGGCTCACATCACGGGCGAGTAGGACTGGTAAGTGTCCTTTTAAGAGGGGTTCCACCCACAATTTATTTTTTTATTTTTTTAAAGTAGTGAGTGTACAGCTTGTATAACCGTGTAAATTTGCTGTCCCCTCAAAATCACTCAACATACAGCCATTAATGTCTAAACCGCTGGCAACAAAAGTGAGTACACCCTTAAGTGAAAATGTTCAAATTGGGCCCAATTAGCCATTTTCCCTCCCTGGTGTCATGTGACTCGTTAGTGTTGGGGCTCTTTCACATGGACGTTCCGCGTGTCCATTTATTTTTTTTTTGATCCAGAGGAACGTCCGTGTGAAAGAGCCCTTGTAAGGTCGCAGGTGTATTAAATTTGGTGTTATCGCTCTCACTCTCATACAAGTCACTGGAAGTTCAACACGGCAAAGAACTCTCTGAGGATCTGAAAAAAAGAATTGTTGCTCTACATAAAGATGGCCTACCTAGGCTATAAAAAATATTGCCAAGACCCTAAAACTGAGCTGCAGCACGGTGGCCAAGAACATACAGCGATTTACCAGGACAGGTTCCACACAGAACAGGCCTCGCCATGGTCGACCAAAGAAGTTGAGTGCACGTCCTCAGCTTCATATCCAGAGGTTGTCTTTGGGAAATACACATGAGTGCTGCCAGCATTGCTGCAGAGGTTGAGGGGTGGGGGGTCAGCCCGTCAGTGCTCAGACCATACGCCGCACACTGCATCAAATTGGAAAAGGAAGCCTCTTCTAAAGATGATGCACCAGAACAGTTTGCGGAAGACAAGCAGACTAAAGGCATGGATTACTGGAACCATGACCTGTGGTCTGATGAGGCTAAGATAAACTTATTTGGTTCAGATGGTGTCAAGCGTGTTTGCAACCAGGTGAGGAGTACCAAGACAAGTGTGTCTTGCCTACAGTCAGGCATGGTGGTGGGAGTGTCATGTTCTGGGGCTGCATGAGTGCTGCCGGCACTGGGAAGCTACAGTTCATTGAGGGAACCATGAATGCCAACATGTACTGTGACATACTGAAGCCGCGCATGATTCCCCCCCCCCCCCCCCTTCAGAGACTGGGCCGCAGGGCAGTATTCCAACATAACGACCCCAAACACACCTCCAAGACAACCACTGCCTTGCTAAAGAAGCTGAGGGTAAAGGTGATGGACTGGCCAAGCATGTCTCCAGACCTAAACCCTATTGAGCATCTGTGGGGCATCCTCAAACAGAAGGTGGAGGAGCGCAAGGTCTCTAACATCCACCAGCTCTGTGATGTCGTCATGGAGGAGTGGAAGAGGACTCCAGTGGCAACCGGCGAAGCTCTAGTGAACTCCATGCCCATGCCCAAGAGGGTTAAGACAGGGCTGGAAAATAATGGTGGCCACACAAAATATTGACACTTTGGGCCCAATTTGGACATTTCCACTTAGGGGTGTACTTATTTTTGTTGCCAGCGGTTTAGACATTAATGGCTGTTATTTTTTTGGAGACAGCAAATTGACAATGTTATACAAGCTGAACGCTCCCCACTTAGTGAAGAAATTACACTTTGCTACAATGTAGTCACATGAAAAGATATAATAAAAATATTTGCAAAAATGTGAGGGGTGTACTCACTTTTGTGAGATACTGTGTGTGTGTATGTGTGTATATATATACACTAGTCCAAATCATTTGGTGGAGGGGGGGATTATGGTGTGGGGTTGATTTTTCAGGGTTTGGGCTTGGCCCCTTGGTTCCAGTGAGGGGATCTCTTAACTACTTAAGCCCCGGACAATTATGCAGGTAAAGGACCAGGCCACTTTTTGCGATTCGCCACTGCGTCGCTTTAACTGACGATTGCGCGGTCATGCAATGTGACTCCCAAACAAAATTGATGTCCTTTTTTTCCACAAATAGAGCTTTCTTTTGGTGGTATTTGATCACCTCTGCGGTTTTTATTTTTTGCACTATAAACAAAAATAGAGCGACAATTTTGAAAAAAAATTCAATATTTTTGACTTTTTGCTATAATAAATATGCCCCAAAAATATATAAAAAAAAACCTTTTTCCCACAGTTTAGTCCGGTACGTATTCTTCTACATATTTTTGGTTTAAAAAAATCGCAATAGGCGTTAATTGGTTTGCGCAAAAGTTATAGCTTCTACAAAATAGGGGACTGTTTTACGGCATTTTTAATAATAATTTTTTTTTTTTTTACTAGTTATGGCAGCTTTTTTTTTTTTTTTTATATATATATATATATATATATATATATATATATATATATATATATATATATATATATATATCGTGACTGCGACATGGCGGACACATCGGACACTTTTGACACCATTTTAGGGCCATTGTCATTTTTACAGCGATCAGTGCTATAAAAATGCACTGATTACTGTGAAAATTATACTGGCAGTGAAGGGTTTAACCTCCTAGGTGGTGCTGTAGGGGTTAAGTGTTCCCTAGGAAGTGATTATTACTGTAGGGGGGCGTGGCTACACGTTGCATATCATTGATCGTCTGTTCCGATGACAGGGAACAGACGATCACTGACGTGCCACGGAGAAGAACAGGGAAAGGTTTGTTTACACTTACCTCTCCTCGTTCTTCAGCTCTGTGACCCGATCGCGGGACACCCACGGCAATTGGGTCCCACGGGCGCGGTCACTGAGCTCGGGACCAAGTCGCGAGCGTGCCGCCGGCGGCGCACCCGCGACCCACGGCTGGGATCTTAAAGGGGACATACCTGTACGTCCTTGTGCCATTCTGTCGACGTATATCGTCGTGCGGCGGTCCTTAAGTGGTTAAGGCGGCGTCATACCAAGGTATTTTGGACAATTTCATGCTCCCAACTTTGTGGGAACAGTTTGGGGATGGTCCCTTGCAGTTCCAACATAGTGCACAAACAAGGTCCATAAAGACATGGATGAGCAAGTTTGGGGTGGACGAAATTCACTGGCCTGCCCTCAACCTGATGGAACACCTTTGGGATGAATTTGAGTGGAGACTGTGAACCAGGCCTTCTCGTCCAACATCAGTGCCTGACCTCCAAAAATGCACTTCTGGAAGAATGGTCACGTTTTCCCGTAGATGCACTCCTAAGGCCCCTTTCACACTGGGGCGGGCAGGAGCGGTGGCGGTGGCGGTATAGCAGCGCGATTTTCAGCGCTGCTATACCCTCGTTCTTACCGCGGTATGCGGTCGCTAGGGGGGTGAATTTAACCCCCGCTAGCGGCCGAAAAAGGGTTAATACCGCCCGCAAACTGCGGCTATTGCCGCAATTTGCGGGCGGTGTTACCGCGCTGTCCCATTAATTTCAATGGGAGACCGCGGTAAAGGAGCAATGAACACACAGCTCCTTTACCGCTGTAAAGAAGCGGCTAGCAGGACTTTTGGAGCGGTCCTGCTAGCGCACTGCTTCAGTGTGAAAGCCTTCGGGATTTCACATTGAAGGCTAAAGGGCATGATTTTTTCATGCGGTATAATAGCGCTAATATTGGCGCTAAACCGCATGAAAAACGCCCCAGTGTGAAAGGGGCCTAAACCTTGTGGACAGCCTTCCCAGAAGAGTTGAAGCTGTTATAGCTGCAAAGGGTGGGCCAACTCAATATTGAACCCTACGGAATAAGTCTGGGATGCCATTAAAGTTCATGTGCCTGTAAAGGCAGGTGTCCCAATACTTTTGGTAATATAGTGCATATGTCCAGTGAATGGCTGAAATGTTAGGGTAACATATTGTTAAAAGCTGACGGTGTACAGGCATTTTTCCTATACTGAAATTGGTTACTCTTTCACTGCACACTGTGTCTCAGTGTGCATCAAAAGATGCAAGTCAGATAGCACCCACCTCATTTCCTGGCTTCAAGACCTCTTGGATCATCTCGCCCAGGGGAAGGTCTAGTTCAGTCCTCCAGTTGGGTTCAAACTTAAAATCCCATCATGCATCTGCCTCTGGGAGTCATGCTTGTGGCAGTCAGGGTCTTGAATGCCTCATGGGACTTGTAGTTTCACAACAGATGGAGGGCTGAACTTTGTTTGCTCCTTTTTTTATATAGACCTTTCTTCCCCAGCTCTGCTGTTCCTGGATTGCCCCTTTCATACATTGGATTATTTCAACCAATGAGTATCAATCATGGGCATTATCTAGGACAGGCTCAATGCAAATGCACAAAAAGCAACTTTATGGCGCTAAGTTACCGTAGTTGGGGCGGTGGAGTGGAGTAAAAGTGTGTGCAAAGTTCCAAATTTAAATGTGTCCAATTGAAATGGCCGCAGCTTCTCTGTATGAGTTTAGGATATTTAACTCTTGCACTGTCAAAGCAAAAGAACAGCGGGTGCTGCCATCTATGTGTAGATTTATTTGAAAAAATAAGTTAAAATTGCACTTCTATTCACTTATACAATGTGTGTGCATTTTTAACTTCTCTTTTTTTTTTTTTTGTTTCAAATAAATCTACACTTGTAGATGGTGGCACCTGCTGTTTCTTTTGCTTTGACAGTGCAAATGTAGTCTGTCTAGGAAATGTCCCCTCCTGGCTGACATCTACACGCTGCTTGCATTAGCATTGAGGGCTCTTGAGAGGTGTACTGAGGCAGTATGCTGAGATGTTTTCATGAAGCTGTGTACAACACCCTGCTGACTTTTCCCAGCAGTAGGGATGAGCTTCGTGTTCGAGTCGAACATACGTTCGACTCGAACATCGGCTGTTCGATCGTTCGACGAAGATCGAACGATTTGGGCCGTTCGCGCCAAATTCGAGTGACGCGAACGGCCCACAATGCACTACGCCATCGCAGTGTCATCCAGGCGCTGTGATTGGCCAAGCATGCACTGTGACCCCGCATGCTTGGCCAATCACAGCGCCGGCAGCGAGGAGAGCAATGATTGGCCACAGGCAGGATGCCTGTGGCCAATTATTGCTGAGGGTGTTTAGTACACGCCCCACACTATAAAAGGCCGCCAGCACGGCGGCCTAGTGTAGTGTGTTCCGGAGCAGGGATAGAGCAGCATAGGCAGGGACAGTGACTTTTATTTCTTTCTTGCTTAACCTGGATTCCTTTAGTTTAGGGAAAGAGAAGGATAGGTAGGGAGAGTGTCAGTGTGTTTTGTGCTTGTGCTATATTGTGCTTAAAAAAAACATTTTTTCTAGGGACAGAAAACTGTAGGTAGGGAGAGTGTGTCAGTTTCTTTCACTGTCAAAGTCCTTGTTTCCAGGGACCTGGAAGGACAGTGAGTGAATTCTCCTTGTGCTAAATTGTGCTTAAAAAAAACTTTTTTTCTAGGGACAGAAAACTGTAGGTAGGGAGAGTGTGTCAGTTTCTTTCACTGTCAAAGTCCTTGTTTCCAGGGACCTGGAAGGACAGTGAGTGAATTCTCCTTGTGCTAAATTGTGCTTAAAAAAAAAAAAAAATTCTAGGGACAGAAAACTGTAGGTAGGGAGAGTGTGTCAGTTTCTTTCACTGTCAAAGTCCTTGTTTCCAGGGACCTGGAAGGACAGTGAGTGAATTCTCCTTGTGCTAAATTGTGCTTAAAAAAAAAAAAAAATTCTAGGGACAGAAAACTGTAGGTAGGAAGAGTGTGTCAGTTTCTTTCACTGTCAAAGTCCTTGTTTCCAGGGACCTGGAAGGACAGTGAGTGAATTCTCCTTGTGCTAAATTGTGCTTAAAAAAAACATTTTTTCTAGGGACAGAAAACTGTAGGTAGGGAGAGTGTGTCAGTTTCTTTCACTGTCAAAGTCCTTGTTTCAAGGGACAGAGAAGGACACCTGAAGGTAGCCCTTATTGCTTTTTTCCCATCTCCCTGCAGGCCATCTATTAGAATGTCTGGAAGGCAAACAAGGAGAGGCAGACAGTCAGGAGGCAATAAAAGAGGGCAAGCAGGCTCTGTGTCTGGGGGCAACAGTGCTGGTCGTGGACGCGTTGCATTGTCATCAGCACATGGCCATGGGACACGCTTGTCCTTCTTTTCGGCAGCTGGACATGTTGAGCCACATCATGCCGAAGACTTGGTAGAGTGGATGACCAAGCCCTCCTCCTCCTCCTCATCCTCTCTCACCCAGGCTCAGGGTACTGGAAAAGCAGCTGCCAAAGCGTCCTCTTCCCTGGTATCAATGTCAGACTCATCATCAGTCACTCCTTCCCTAGACCCACCATGTCCTCCTCCTGAGGAGTCCCCCGAACTGTTTCAGCACAGTGTTGGGTACATGCTCCAGGAGGATGCCCAGCGTTTCGAAGGGTCTGATGATGAAACCCAGCTAGAGGAAGGCAGTAGCGTGAGAGCAGACAGAGGGGATGCTCAAGAAGGACACCAATCTGGCAGTCATGTTCCAGCAGCTGCAGCATACTGCCAGATTGGCTCCAGTGATGAGGAGGGAGGTGATGATGAGGTCACTGACTCCACGTGGGTGCCTAATAGGAGAGAGGAGGAGGAGGAGGATGAGGAGGAGGCACATCTCCAACGAGGCAGGATGCCCTTTGGTGGCCAGCGTAAGGGCAGTACACCGACGGAATCACACCGCAGAGCTCCGCCTGTGCAGGGCGCTGCCTCTGCCCGTCATTCAAAAAGTTCTTTGGTGTGGGCCTTTTTTGAGGCTAGTGCATCAGATCGCACAGCTGCTGTTTGCAACATATGTCTCGCGTATATCGCGTGGCCAAAACATCAGCCGCTTGGGTACCACATGCCTGACCAGACATATGTTGACCTGCCATGCAGCTCGTTGGCAAGCCTACCTGAAAGACCCACACCAAAGAACAAAGCGGACCTCTCCTTGCACCGCATCAGCTGGGATCTCCAACCCCACTATAACTTCAGTCCTCTCTGAAACATGCACTGAGAGGAATGAAGGTGTAGAATTAGGTGTGTCACAGCCAAGTACTTGCGGCCACTCTGCTAGCAGTACACCGACGTCCGATTCTAGCAGGCAAATTTCCCTGCCCCAGCTGCTGGACCGTCGAAAGAAGTTCACTCCCAGCCATCCACATGCCCAGCGGTTGAATGCTAGCTTGGCTAAATTGCTAGCGCTTCAACTGCTGCCTTTTCAGTTGGTAGACTCGGCCCCCTTCCGTGAGTTTGTGCAATGTGCGGTTCCTCAGTGGCAGGTTCCCAAACGCCACTTTTTCTCACGGAAGGCTATTCCGGCTCTCTACCGGCATGTGGAAGGCAATGTCTTGGCCTCGCTGGACAGGGCGGTCAGCGGTAAGGTGCATATTACCGCTGACTCATGGTCCAGCAGGCATGGACAGGGACGTTACCTTTCTTTCACGGCCCATTGGGTCACTCTTTTGGCAGCTGGGAAGGATGCAGGACAAGGTGCAGTAGTGTTGGAGGTTGTCCCACCGCCACGCCTCCAAAATGCTACTACTGGTTGTGACACACCTCTCTCCTCCACCCCCTCCTCTTCTTCTTCCTCCATGGCCTCTTCCTGTGGTTTGTCCTATGAACCAGCGGTGCTCCGTAGCCGTTCACGGGGCTACGCAAGTACGCAGGCAAAAAGATGCCATGCCGTGCTTGCGCTGGTGTATTTGGGGGACAGAAGCCACACTGGGGCAGAGGTCCTGTCTGCTCTGCAGGGCCAGGCCGAGAGGTGGTTGACGCCACGCCAGCTTAAGCCAGGAATGGTGGTTTGCGACAATGGCACCAACCTCCTCTCCGCCCTCCGACAGGGACAACTGACCCATGTGCCCTGTGTGGCTCACGTCCTTAACCTGGTGGTGCAGCGGTTCTTGGGCAGGTACCCGGGCTTACAGGATGTCCTGAGGCAGGCCAGGAAAGTCTGTGTGCATTTCCGCAGATCTTATAATGCCAGTGCTCGCCTGGCTGAGCTGCAAAAGGAGTTGAACCTGCCCAAGAACCGCCTTATATGTGACATGCCCACCAGGTGGAACTCAACGTTGGCCATGCTGCAGCGGCTGCACACGCAGCAGAGGGCCATCAATGAGTACCTGTGCGACTACGGCACCAGGACAGGGTCAGGGGAGCTTGGTTTTTTTTCTCCACGCCAGTGGGGCATGATCAGGGATGCATGCACTGTCCTGGCACCATTTGAGGAGGCCACGAGGATGGTGAGCAGTGACAGTGCATGCATCAGTGACACTGTACCTCTTGTCCACCTGTTGGAGCACACGCTGCGTGGAATAATGGACAGGGCACTTGAGGCAGAACAGAGGCAGGAAGAGGAGGACTTCCTTGCCTCTCAAGGCCCCCTTTACCCAGACAGTGTTCCTTCTGTCCCACCCATCGCACAGGAAGAGGAGGAGGAGGAGGAGGAGGAGGAGGAGGATTGTGTCAGCATGGAGGTGGAGGCTGGCACTCAGCATCATCAGCAGCAGTCTTTTAGGGATGATTTACAGTCCCAAGAAACCAGTGGACTTGTACGTGGCTGGGAGGAGGTGGCTGCGGATCATGTCGTCCTTAGTGACCCAGAGGACTCCGGAGCGAATGCCTCAGCAAACCTACGCTGCATGGCCTCCCTGATCCTGCAAAGTCTGCGGAAGGATCCTTGTATTCTTCGGATCAAGGAGAGGGACCATTACTGGCTGGCCACTCTCCTTGATCCACGGTACAAGGGTAAGGTTGCGGACCTTATGTTACCGTCGCAGAGGGAGCAGAGGATGAGACAACTCCGGGAGGCCTTGCAGAAAGGTCTGTGCAACGCGTTCCCAGAGACTGGGAGGTTACAAACTCCTGGTCCTGGACAACGAGTTGCTGAGGCTTCGGCCAGTCAAAGAAGGAGCGGTGGGGAAGGTGGCCGTCTGACCGATGCGTTCAGACAATTCTTTAGTCCGCAGCCCCAAAGTATGATCGGTTCCAGCAACCATCGCCAGCGTCTGATAAACATGGTGCAGGAATATCTAGGGGCAAGGTCAGACTTGGACACCTTCCCCACCGAAAATCCTCTGGCTTACTGGGTCTTGAGGATGGATCACTGGCCAGAGCTTGCACAGTATGCAATTGAGCTACTGGCCTGTCCTGCATCCAGCGTTCTTTCGGAACGCACATTCAGTGCTGCTGGAGGATTTGTCACGGATCACAGGGTGCGCCTGTCCACCGACTCGGTTGATCGACTGACTTTCATCAAGATGAACCAGTCTTGGATCACCACCAGCTACCACACACCTGATGCTGATATAACAGACTAATTGATTTTAACATGTCACATCCCTTCGAGACTGATGCTGATGCTGAGTGCCTGTGCTGTTATGTTGACTGGCTATCCTCCTCCTCCGAGTCCTCAATGATACGATTGATGATGATAGCTTGGAAGATCATTTTTGTTTATGGGTGCCGCCACCAGTGGCTAAGGCCCAATTTTTCAGCCCCTGTTTAACAGGGGCGTGTAATTACAATTTTTGAAGCAATACTTTGCAACAGGGCTCATTGCTGTGCTCCAAGTACAGTATCTGTGAGGGGTTGTAGTGTTGTGCCACCAGTGCCTAAGGCCCAATTTTTCAGCCCCTGTTCAACAGGGGCATGCAATTACAATTCTTGATCTAATAATTCACAGCAGGGTCCAT
Organism: Rana muscosa; assembly: GCA_029206835.1. Taxonomy (NCBI): domain Eukaryota; kingdom Metazoa; phylum Chordata; class Amphibia; order Anura; family Ranidae; genus Rana; species Rana muscosa. The sequence goes on along the minus strand of CM055123.1, from coordinate 215,982,415 downwards.
TGCTGCACCCACCAAGAGTAACTCTGAGGGCTTACAGTCTTGTGGCAACGCCACCACCACCACCACCACGAAAGGCCCAATTTTTCAGCCCCTGTTCAAAAGGGGCATGTAATTACAATTCTTGATCTAATAATTCACAGCAGGGCCCATTGCTGCACCCACCAAGAGTAACTGTCAGGGCTTACAGTGTTGTGGCACCAGCACCACCATCAAAGCCCCAATTTTTACTACCACTGTTCAACAATTATATGTAATTAAAATTCCTGATATAATAGTTGACAGCAGGGCGTTCCAGCACCAACCAAGAGTAACTGAGTGCTTACAGTGTTGTGCCAACACCAACAACTAAGGGGCCTATTTCTGCAGAGTATATACGGCAGGTCCCTACTTTCAAACATCCAACTTACAAACGACTCCTACTTGCAAACGAAAGAAGACAACAGGAAGTGAGAGGAAATCTACCCCTAGAAAGGAAAATTCTCTCCTGTAAGAATAAATATGGGAGAAAGGGGTCTCATCTGTACTGATGCTTTATCAGCAATCCTTGTTTCAAGAAAAACACCACATTTCAAAAACAGTTGTCATTGGGACGGAAAGTGAGGTGAAATGTTCTGAACAGGGGCACAGACAGCAAAACAAATGTTACAGGGGTGATAACCCTTACCTATGTTTCCCAAAAAGTTTAAAAATAGATTTTTGGGCTGGAGCTACACTTCAACAATGTACCTGTTCAAAATTACAAACAGATTCTACATAAGAACAAACCTACAGTCCCTGTCTTGTATGCACCGCCTGTATACGGCTGTTCAGAGTATATAGGGCCTTTTTTATTTTATGTGCGGGGTTCCCCTTAATATCCATACAAGACCCAAAGGGGCTGGTAATGGGCTGGGGTAGGGGGGGGGGGTCATGGGGTAGCTATGCCATTTTTCTTAAAGAATTTCATCCATATTACCGGGACCAGACATTACATTAAAGCCGCAAGCAGTTTTAAATGGCTTTTTTTTCCTTTAGAAGTGTCATTTTGTGCAGGGACAGTTCTAAACACGGGAAACACGTGGCACTTCACAGGCATACTTTAGACACCCCCCAGGTACGATATTTAAAGGAATATTTGACTTTTTTTTTTTCACTTTATGCATCATTAAAATGACTGCTCCCGAAAAACGACCGTTTTTAAAACTTCTTTTTGCATTGATACATGTCCCCTGGTGCAGAACCCGGGTTCCCAAACCCTATTTATGACAATAACATGCATAATAGTTGTTATAATTAGCACTTTAGAATTCGAACGTTCGCATCCATTGTATTTAATAGGGTTCTAATGTTCGTTCGAACTTTCGGTCCGTTCGCGGGTTCTGGTGCGAACCGAACCCGGGGGTGTTCGGCTCATCACTACCCAGCAGCCATTATCTGCACTGCAAAGAGAAACGCATAGACCCAGTAATATCCTCACTGGGTCTGAAATAAGATGTGTAATGAAAATGGGCCTTTTACCAATTCAGCCCCGCAAGAATTTACCCCCTTCCTGCCCAGGCCATTTTTTGCTATATGGCACGGCATCGATTTAACTGACAATTGCGCAGTCGTGCGACGTTGTACCCAAACAATGTATGTCCTTTTTTTTCCGTTCGGGCATGGGTATCGGTTCAGTGACGCGGAAGGCATGCGTGGGCGCGCCCCCTATACCGGCGGCAAGCTGAGGACGTTGTACGATGCCCGCCCAGGATGGGAGATCATTTGACAATAGCCAGGTAGTGAAGTGGTTAAAAAATGTCTTAATGTGTTGATGAGGGGAAAGGAGGAACAAAAGAAGGCAAAATTTTAAGCAGATTAAACTTCAGCTTTAAATGTGTTGGCAAGAAACCCGCAGTAACTAAGTGGTTGGCGCTCTTGGCTGGCAGCTCAGGGTTCCATATTTATACTCCACCAGAGACAGAGTTTACATGGATTGTTGGCGTTTCTCTGGGGATTCTTCAAGGTGCTTAGGATTCCTTCCTGCAACACACACATATAGGAGGCAAACTTGTTGTAAAGAGTGATTACATGGAAGAGGAATTGGGCCCCTTAAAGGGCAAGGACTGAATGCTCCTATGTACTGTGAATAGCTTGACCTAACAAATCAGTACTTGTAAAAATACTGGAAGTGAAAAAAACGCACATGAGGTCTGTTTCCTGGACTGGGCAAGGGGAGTAGAACCGTTCAAGACGAGGAGTTCAGACATATAGGCTTTTAGAACACTCGCATACACTCAACAAAAGCTCATGTACTTTTTTTGTGTGTACAAGTGTGAACAGTCCCCATTCACTTAAAGGGGTTGTAAAGGTTTGTTTTTTATTTTCTAAATAGGTTCCTTTTAAGCTGGTGTATTGTTGGTTCACTTACCTTTTTCCTTAGATTTACCTTCTAAATGTTTTTTTTCTTTGTCTGAATTTCTCACTTCCTGTTTCTCCTCAGTAAACTTCACACCATCATCCGAGTGGTGTGGAGTCAGCCAGAACAGTTTACTGAACAGCTTACTGAGGAGGAACAGGAAGTGAGAAATTCAGACAAAGAAAACAAAGAAAAAAAATATTTAGAAGGGAAATCTAAGGAAAAGGTAAGTGAACCAACAATGCACTAGCTTAGAGGAACCTTTTTAGAAAATAAAAAACGAGCCTTTACAACCCCTTCAAGTGTTTTAAGCTGCTTTCCCTACATTGGACTGCGCTCAATGTGCAGATTCGCATTTGCCAATTGTTCCTGTTCACACGTGTGTGTGTGTGTGTGTGTGTGTGTGTGTGTGTGTGTTTTTATTTTTGTTAAAGGCTATATGAAAAAGTCAGCAGCTCCAAATACTGTAGCTTCTGACTTTTAATAAGTGCACTTGCCTGTCCAAGGATCCAGCGCTGTCCTCACCCGGGCCCGTTCTTCACCGATTTTCAGGTTCCCAGCGCCAGCATGTTTACTAAGTGAATACAGCTGTTACTCCTTGCAGCTTTACAGCTGGGTTCCCACTGTGCATGTGCGAGCCTTGCTGCAGTCCCACAGACCAGATCACCTCCTAGGCAATCCCAGCCGAAGTAGGGGCAGGCCAAAAGTTGTCAAAACCAGGTCCACCCCCTCCCCAAAAAAAAGTAAATGTACCCCAAATTGATAGGGGGCGGGGCAAGGAGGGTTTTTTTTTTGTTTTTTTTTAAGATTAATATGCGTTTTAGGATTTGGTTGAAGGTGCTGGAATCCTATACTGAAATCCACCAGTGCCAACATATTGAAACAAGGCCCTTTGCCAGTTTTTCTTTGGATATACTTGAATGGCTTCCTTTCCATTCTTCCATGTCCAACCCTGGAGCATTACAGGACAGGAAGTTAGAGGAAATTTCTCTAATGAAGCCAACAGAGGGTAGTAAAAACCCGTTGTAGGATGCTTATCTTTCTCCTGTGTAAAAAAAAAAAAAAAAAAAAAAAAAAAAAGTGTGTGTGTGTATTATTTTATTTATTATTCCTTCACATACACTTTAACTCCCCTCCTTTCAACTGTTTAAGGCTGGTTTCACAGAGCGGCTCACAGCAGGGGTCTGGTGCTACCCCATTCACCATTTTTAGGTCCGATTTCAGCCCAAATTCTTGGCCGATTTCGGACCTGAAAGGGACCAAAAGACGCACAGGACTCCTGTGCAATTCTCACCAGAGCCGCTCCATAGAAACCTGCATCCAATTTTGCAGTGCTGTGAACCCTTAAAGATCCTTCCGCCTAAATTTCCTCTCTTGACCACCTTTTTTCTAGTCTAGCTGCCGCTGTCAAGACTGAAGATGAGGCATGGGTTAGAAAAACTTGAGAACTCGCTGGCAGTGAGCACTTTTTTATGCTTTGGCTAAGTCCAAGATTTAAGAATGACACTTAGTTGGTTATTTTGGGCATGTTTCAATTTCTCAATTTAAAAAAAAAAAAAAAAACACTTGTTGACTTAAAGTGGAAGTAAACCCATCGATTTAACAGTTTCAAAAAGACGTGGCATTCCCGGCATGCCGGGAATGCCAACTGTCACATTGGTTGTGCTCGCAACCAAACTGTCAAACCATCCAATGGCTGGTGTCATAACTGATCACATGTGCAGCATCATGGCAGTTGAAGATTAAACAGAGGCCAAGATGGCAGCTTCCTTGAAAATGATAGGAGGGTTTACTTCCACTTTAACGTCAGTGGGACATGTTTCAGTATTGACTGAGGCGACAGTTGAGAATCTTTGGGGGGTTCAGTGCACTGCAGGTAAGTTTGGCTATAAGGCCTCATGCACACTGGATGTTTTTGACACTACTGTTGGGGGCATCAGACCGGGGTTTTTTTTTTTTTTTTCTGCCTCTAAACTCTGTTGTCCTATATGTTCATGCACACACAGGCTTTTACCAGTATTTAGTGGCAGAAAAAACCCTCCATTGCCAGCGCTCTCTGGAGCGGCTGCGTTTTGGAACAAAAAATGCTCACCGCTCCTAAACGCCAGTGCCCAGCGTTTTTATTTTTTTTCTTCTTTTTTTCCCCTCTATGCGCAGGCCACCGGCATCCTAAACGGATGAGTTTATCAGCTGTCCGCTTGGTGTGGTGGTTGTGGGGGTGCTGGAGGGTAACTTATTGGAATCTGGAAGCCTCCTTTAACAAGCCCCCAGATCCCGCCCTCCCATCTGAAGGACAAAACGAAACCATGTCCCCCCAGTGTAGATCCATCATCGATCACAATGAACGCCGACCCGAAGAGGGAAAAAGTCCACACCCGACAAAAGCTCCCGTCTGACAGCTTCGCTGCCTCCCGCCGCTACATAAACCAAGAGCTGGGGGCACCCGGTGACATCAAGTGGCCCCAGCCCCTTCGTTAATTTAGCAGTGAAGCTGTCATTTGGTGAGTGTGGACCACCACTTTCTCTCCCCCCCCCCCCCCCCCCGTCGGGTTGGCTAATGGCGCTTTTTTTTTTTTTTTTTTTTTATAGAACAAAAAAAATTGCGCCAATAATAAACCAATTGATAACATTCAGGGGCTGATCTGTGTAAAGCACCATGCAGCAAACCGATTTACAGCCACTAGTAGAACAAAAAATGTATACAAGTCCAAAGGTTGGCCTATAAATTAAACCAAACCCAGACCTAAATTCAATGCAAGTCCCATATGCAGCTAGAGGATATCCGGTGAAAGGGTTAAACACAGATGGTAATTGACAGCACTCTGCAGCTTTGGGGAGTGCAGCCAGAGCTGAACACCAGCTTGTGGAACAGGTGCCAGCCGACCTACAGCAGTAAAGCCTGTTGATTTACCCGTGATCGGGGGAAGAGTGTTTTCTTGCTCTGCTATGTGCTGTTTCCATATCCTGTTGGTCCATCAACTCAAGGCTGCGGCTGGGTCACAGTCGAATGTTATTCGTGGGCTTATCTTTGGTAAGCTGCCAATCTATGTGGTGGAGGACACTGTCTGTTCGCTGTGATCACCGGGTGCTGCTGTCAATTACCATCTGTGTTTAACCCTTTCACCGGATATCCTCTAGCTGCATATGGGACTTACATTGAATTTAGGTCTGGGTTTGGTTTAATTTATAGGCCAACCTTTGGACTTCTATACATTGGCTGTAAATCGGTGTGCTGCTTTACACAGATCAGCCCCTGGATGTTATCAATTGGTTTATTATTGGCACAATTTTTTTTGTTCTATTTCTGTCTGTGTTTATACCACTATTGCTGCCTGTTTTGCATATTTAATTTCATTAACGCAGTTTTCTTTGTTTTATATAGCTTTTTTTTTTATCCAGAGTTTTCACAGCTTTTCAATAAGCTCTGAATATGCATGGCTTTTCGAGCCCAGGGCCCTTCCCACTGATCTTTTAATCCTGTCATGGGGCCCTTTTATTAGGGTCCCGCAGCAGGACCCTTTCACGTGTTTTTCAGCGGGCCCTCTTCCTACCGTCTTGGGCCCCCCACGGTGACGCAACACCAGGGCCCGGTCCTAGTGGGACTTTTGTGTCCCTGGAATTTTGACACTATTTGTTACCATTGGGGTCCTGTAGCCAGGTCCATTACATTGGAGAGTGCTGAGGACCTCTGAGGTCTCCACTGATGGACTATCTTTTCTTATCTCTGTGTGTGTGTTTGTGTGTTTTATATCGGCACATGTAACCACCATGTATATCCTCGGTAGTCCTCGGGCAGGTCACCTTATGCAGAGTCTCTGCTCCATTGCACATTATAGAAGTCTCCCTCTGCTGCCTACAACCTCTGCCCTCCAGGTCTCTGCACTTCCAGAACTCCCAGAGGTTGCTTTTCACACAGCCTGCACTGCATCCCATGACTGTACACCAACACCAATCATCATGGGAACTGTAGTCTCTCCCCCACCACAGTGCCCCGTCCTGTCTGCAGGAAAAGACAACCCCTGACCTGGGACAGCTGGGCCGCCCTCTGAGTTTACATTTCCCCAGTGAAACAGTGTGACAGGGACACAGTACTTGGTGCCCCCCCCCCCTCCTACACAGGCAGAATCCCAGGGCCTGGTCGCAAGTGCGACCTTTAGGACCCTGGTAGTTCCTCGACTGGTTCCTGCTTTCTTTCCCATTTTTATTAATGGCGTCCCTGGCCTAGAGTGGCTGCAGGGTCATCCATTGTAGCAATAGTTCTGCGACTGTCCTGGAGCAGGAGGAGTGACATCACATGCCAATATTACATGGCCTTATCCGTTAGTCCCCTCTTGGCTTGTGCAGACTTTGCTGCAGGTGGTAAGGATATGGATTATTTGCTGCCTTGCTTATGATGTTGACCTACAGTGCATACTTGGGCCTGGACTCTAGACTCACAGCAAAGTAAGAGCTGGTGTTATTAAACATACCTTTTTTAAGCCCCTCCCACTGTTTGCAATTTGGTCACCCAAACATTTGGGGCGGCATGCTTCACGTGCCTCTTATATCCCTTCCCCCTGCTCCACCCCTACTTCACACTGCTGTAGGGTGTCCCCAGATTTCATTTTTGAAAATCTGGTCGAAACGCCCCTCAACGTTTAAAGTCCAATTGCAGCTTTCATTTGACTTTAAGTGGTTACTTTGGGCCAATTTGGCTCAAATTAACTTTTTCTGTTACATTACTATGCAGCCAGCTTGGCCCAAAAAAACTATAGAAGGTCAAATTAAAGCTAAAATTCTATTCAAGTGCCCTATTTTTCTTTTGTACAGCTTTGTGCCTGCATAATGCTGTTGTAGTAGTTCTGTAACATTTAGAGACTTGCAGACAGAAAACGTTCTTTATCTTGCTGACCCCAAGTTATGTTGATCTTGACTTCAGCATGTGCTTATGTGGAGGAGACTTTCTTCTAGCTTACTTTTCCTTGCTTTCGTCCCGTTACACCAAGGCGTGTTCTCTTGTTCTGCTCCAGGGATCTCCATAATTCATATGTCTCCTGTTGGTTATTCTGGCTGAATTCCCAGACTGCTTTCCAAAGAAAACCTAATTTGCTCCAGCAAGTACTTGGCGACTGCTCAGACTGCACATTTTTTTTTTTTTTTTTTTCCTTCTTCGACTTTGTAACTTTTCCATTGGCTTGGTGTTCATGCATGCATGAACCTTTGTTTAACTGATGTTATATTAAGAACAAACCACCCATTTCCCAATTACTCAGTCCTTTGCCACGCTTGCTAAATTCTTAAGTCCTGCAGGAAAGAAGGATAAAGTTGTGGCGTTGACTGCATACTTCGAAAATTCATCATGTGAGCTAATTTTCCCTAGTGTCTGAACAGTATCTTAGCAGAAAGCAAAGCAGTGCTCCCCGTTTGTGGGCCAAGTTTGTTTTAAAAAGCCATTTTTAGTTGGTGTGGCAGAATATTGTAATTTATCTTCAAAAAGTAAAATACTGTATGTTCATAGACTTCAGATTCAGAAGGAAAATGGCCATGTGCTTAGGTAGCAGTGTGTGTTGACATTGCACTGCAGATATGTTCTGAATCTCTAGACATACCCTGGCTGCAGTCAAAGCGAACGATAGCCATGTCCAGCACAAGCTGTATCCAATTGCTTTAGCTGCCCAGATTTATATTTGGTAATTCAAGGCAAAGGTGGAAAATTCTTGGTATTGAACATTTAGCGTTTTCTAGTTAAACATACTGATCACAATGAAATAAATATTCTCCAGTAAAATCTGTTTACCCCCCCCCCCCCTCATGACCGAGCTATTTTATGCGATACGGCACTGCATTATTTTAACTGACAATCGCACGGTCGTGCGATGCTGTACCCAAATACATTTTTTTTCATTTTTTCGTTCACAAATGGAGCTTTCTTTTGGTGGTATTTGATCACCTCTGCAGTTTATTTTTTGAACTATAAACAAAAAATTTTGAAAAAAATTAAATTTAAAATTCTCCTCTAAAATCGCATCCAATAAATAAATAAAAATCGAATTTCTTCATCAATTTAAGACTATGTATTCTGCTACATATTTTTGGTAAAAATCCCAATAAGCATATGTAGCAAACCCCCGAGGGAGCTGCTTTAGTTTGTCTAGTCCGTTACTCTGCCTCTCAGCCCCAAGAACTGCCTCAACCCCTCTGACACACCTGGTTAGTAATGTTGGTGTGGGACCCACCAACAGAGAGAAAACACTATAACGGAGGCCCTGGGTTCTGTGACTTCACCAGCAGTGGTAGTAAACGGAGACTCACGCAAGGTATCGATGAACCACTTGTAAAAGTTTACTTGATAAAAAATGGTGAAGAATAACATAAGTCAATGGTGTGAGTAACAGATGAATGACACATGTATTGATTGGCAGAGATATCTGTTCAAAGCAACAATGCCATACCACTATATCCAACAGCAACCTGACAATAGGGTATGTGAGTAGGTATACAGTGGAGTGAGCCCCCAATACTTTGATATCTGTATTGAATTACCTCTCCTCCAACGCCCAAACACACATCAATAACAAACACAGTAATCACAGTATATGCTTCAATCTTATATGGCTAAATGGCTCCCTCTAGAGTGCAGTTCTGTGTGACCTTACTGTATAGTGCAAAGCTTAGTAAATCACAAAGTAATGGCAGTTCTTTATGTTCCAGTCTTTTTCTTCTGCTAGCTTGGTTTGTTCTGAGGTGTAAGGTGGTGCACTTAATTGTAATCCAATGTAATAAAGAAGTAAGCAATAACCTGAAGGATGTGAGATGACTAATCCTCTTATCAAAAGAATGCTAAATCTCAACATCCGGCTGCAGAAACCCTTAGATGCAATAGATACCCATCCGTGGGACTACAAGTGTCAGCGACAGTCTGGATAGCAGGAAAATCACCTATCAATATCTCAGTCAATTACTTTAATGGGCGGATGCCCTCTCACTGCTATCAGTCCTCAGCCAGATGGTACAATGTATCCAGAGCTTCACTTGCTGGTGCCTCTGTGGGAGAAAATGGCGCCGTCACACCGCACGGCCGGTCCCTGCACTCCAACAGGTGAAACCGATTCAAATGCTCTGAAGCGCAGGCCGATCCACCTACTTGACTAGCAGGGCTGTCCTCCAAAGATCCCTCTGGCAGGCGATCTGCTCGCTGTTGTAGGCCACAGGCTCTCCCAGCCTTGGGCACACACAGACCTCTTGCTGGCAGTAAAATGGCATCCCGAGAGGCCCAACCCAGGCCACACTTGTCCTTTTATCTGGCTACCCAACAGGCTGTTGTGGGTTCGTAGTTCTCAAACTGATTTACACAATAAGAGTCACTTCCTCATTAAACTACCAATCCCACAATGCATCACTGTTCAGCTGTTAACCAGAAAATAAATATTTGAATAACGTTCAATGGTCACTAGAGGGAGCCAAACCCTTTACTAATAAACACATAACTTAATGATAACTTTCCAGTAGCAATCCCTTGCTTCACATATATGATGATTAGTTTGTGCAAAAGTTATCGCGTCTACAAACCTGAGATATTTTTATGGCATTTGTTTAATTTTATTTTTACTAGTAATGGCGGCGATCAGCAATTTTTAGCGGGACTGCGACATTGCAGCGGACAGACGCTTGACACTTTTTTTTTTGGGACCAGTAACGTTGTTTTTTTTTTTTTTTAATTTATGTTTATTGATTTTTCCATTAAACAGAGAGAAAAAAAAAATACAGAACATATCAACATATACGCTTGCACAATATTTCCTTGTATTCAGTAGCAATTTACCGGTATTACACCGTGAGGCGGGAGCATAAACAATATAGTCTCGAAATAACATTCAAGCCTAATAAGGCTTACTGCTTGTGGCCGCATGGCCACATAGGTGTCCCAGTTCCTCAACGGAGGAAAAAATGACAAAACAAAAAACAAAACCCTAATACCAAAGGTGTATCGAGAGTATTTAACTGTGATTTTTCACAGGACTCATTCGGTTATCAATATCCAGTAATACTTAAGTGCTTGCATTCACTCACACAACACTCCTACCCATTCACCCGTCACTTCCACCCATTTCCCCAGCCGATACTACAGCTGGGGGGGGCACTCCTCCTACTCCCCCCACATTTATGTGTGATATGTTTCATGTCCCCAGCTTCTTCATTTAGGATAGTAGGTAGTTCTTCCCCCCCCCCCCCCCTCCGTCAAAACAGAGGGGATGAATTAGGGCCCACTACTGCTGAGACAGAGGGGTATCCTTCCAAAAGGAGCTGTCTATATCCAGCCAAGGCTGCCAGATCTTGTAGAATTTCTTTATACAGGCCCTTCCTTTATAGATTAGTTTAAAGATTGGTACGACTTTGTTAATCATGCGATACAGCAGTTGGATATTGGGAGCAGATACACACTTCCATTGTAGTAATATCAGTTTTCTAGCATAAAAGAGTATCAAGAGGGCTAGGGTCCGTTTGTGGGTCCCGGGTATGTGGTCATTAAGGATGCCCAGGAGCCCCACTTCAACAGTGCGGGGGGGTCACTAAGCGTAGGTTGTTTTCAAAAAAAGAAAATAGGTCCACCCAGAACCCCGAGAGGGCCGGGCAGGACCAAAACATGTGTACATAACCAGCATTGGTGCACTTGCATCTAGGGCAGAGGGCCCCTGAATCATAACCCATGCGAGCCAGACGAGCCGGCGTGTAGTGTAGTTGATGAATAAATTTGAACTGTATATATTGGTCAGACCCAACAATATCCAAGAAACAGGCCTCAGAGGCCTCCTCCCACCCCTCCTCTGAAAGCCCAGGGATGTCGACCATCCACTTCCGCTGTGCAGCACGGAAGGGAGAACTCCCACCCGTCTGCAGTCGGGAGTAAATGGTCGTGACTAATTTCGTAATGCCAGAACACGACATCAATGCCTCAAGCGGGGATTCAGCGAGCTCAAGGGTCAGGCCATGAAACTGCGCACGGATAGCGTGTCGTATGAGAAGATATTTAAAATAGAATTTATTTGATAATCCACTGTTAGCTTTTAGGACTTCAAAAGAGATAAATTCATTATTGAGAAAAATGTGGGCAGCGTGGGTAATGCCCAGCCGTGTCCACCACAATGCATCGGGGTGACCCATGAGCTCCAGAAGATTGGGGTTATGCCATAGGGGGGTTTGCGGTGAGACCCCCCCCCATTCCTGAAATCATCTTGTTCCCTTCATGCCAGGCCAACCAACTCACTTCTATCGGGGAACCGTGGGAGCATCGTCTTGGTAAAGATCTATGCATAATATCTACCAGTGGGGTCCCTAGGCCAGCAAGTGCCTGCAGTAGATAGGTAGAGCAGGATGTAGAGGCCCCCCGAAACCATTCATAGACATAGGTTAGTTGCGACACTATTTTATAGCAGCTCAAGTTCGGGCAGGCCAGTCCCCCATCCCCCTTAGGGGCCTGGAGGGAAGCCTTCGCTATTCTGGGATTAGACCCCTGCCATAGGAAGGAGGATAATAACGAGTCTATTCTTTTGAAGAGTTTTTTTGTAGAGAAAAATAGGGGATGCCCTAAAGGCATATAAAAATTTAGGTAGGTATATCATTTTAAATATGTTCACCTGCCCTATCAAATTCAAAGGTAATGAGGCCCAAGTTTGCAACCTGGTCTCCATGTGTGTAACAATTGGGGTAATGTTAAGGGATTCAAAGAGGGCCAGGTCTGCATTAATGTGAATGCCCAAATATTTAAATGTGGATCTGATTGACAGTTTAGAGTGAGATAAGTAAATATAATCCTGTTTGGGGCCTATGGGAAAAGCAACAGACTTGTCCCAGCCCACCTTTAGTCCCGAGACCCTCCCGAACTCCTCCACCACTTCCATTAAAGATTTAAAGGACTGTTCTGTGCCATCAAGGTATATTAGCGCGTCATCAGCATATAATGAAATCTTCTCTGTAAGATTACCATAACAGATGCCGCCCACCGACGCCGTCTGTCGCACCGCCAGAGCCAAAGGCTCTATGGCAAGTGCGAACAGGAGTGGCGAGAGTGGGTAGCCCTGCCGTGTTCCCCTGTGTAAAGAAAAGACATCCGACACATCTTTGTTAGTACATATTCTTGCCCTGGGATTGGTGTACAGCAGGCGAACCCATTTAATAAATTGGTGACTAAAACCCATTCGTTGCATGACCTCCCACAAAAAGGTCCAATTCACAGTATCAAAGGCCTTCATTACGTCCAGTGATAACACTAGGCCACTTTTATGCTCAGTGTCAGCTCTATGGATATGTATGAACAATCGTCTAATGTTGTCATATGTACTCTTTCCAGGCATGAATCCAGTTTGGTCCCTATGGACAAGGTGTAGGATAACCTTTTGTAGTCTCACTGCCAGTATCTTGGCCAGTATCTTAACATCACTATTGAGTAAGGAGATTGGACGGTATGAGCCGCATAGCATTGGATCTTTATCAGGCTTGGGGATCACCACAATCAGGGCCTCACACATGGAGGAGGGGAGGGCGCCCTCCTCCACTGCCTGCCCAAACAGAGTGTAACCTCTGTGCCAAGTCCCTAGCATAGTGTTTGTACCATTCAGCGTGCAAGCCGTCCAATCCAGGAGTTTTGTTCGGGGGGAGTGAGTATATGGCAGTGGTAATTCCGTCTACTGTCAAAGGTTCATTTAAAATAGATCTATGTGAGTCCTCCAGTACAGGGAACTGGAGAGACTCAAAGAAACCCATAGTTTCCCATTCAGGTGGAGAGGGCTGGGACGAATATAGGTCCTCATAGAAGGATTTAAAAGTTAGATTAATGGTCCTAGGGTCTGAGGCGATGGAGCCATCCGGCACCTGGATTTGCGGAATAGTCCTATCAACACAGTCCATGCGGGAGAGATATGCCAACATCTTGCCATTTTTCCCACTGTGTTCAAGCAGCCTGGCCGTCAGATATCTCTGTTGTTTCTGCGTTACATCCACCCTGTGGAGGTCCAGGGCCCCATGCGCCCCCACCAGGACCCCATGGGAGTCCGGGGTGGGGGACGCAGAGTATTGGGCCCTCGCAACCTCCAAGGAGGACTCTAGGGCTAAAAGAGTGGCCTGGAGGTTTTTTTTATGTCTGGTAGTGTTAGAGATGTATGACCCCCTCACAGCCGCCTTAAAGGCGTCCCATGTGGGGCCAGGGGAGGCAGATCTTTCATTGTCCGCCCAAAAGTGGGACATGTCCTGCCCCACCGGGTCCTGTATTTCGGGGGTGGAGATCCAGCAAGGGCTGAGTCTCCACTGCCGAAAAGAGGGTCGATGGCCCACCACTAAATCTATCCTAAGGGCCGAATGATCTGAGTGTCTGTGAGAGGTATGCGACCGACTTAACAAAAGGGACCATATCAGAGGTTCCCAGGGCATAATCCAGCCTGGAAAGAGTACCATATGTTCTGGATTGACAAGCGTATTCTTTTTCCAGTGGATGGCCACGCCGCCAAAGGTCGTTGTAACCAAAGGAGGCACACCATTGGCTAAATAGCTTGGATTCATATTGGAGGGGCCTCAATCTGTCCAGACCTGGGTCCAGGACAGAGTTGAAATCCCCCAACACAAGGGTAGGCAGACCCGGCAATTTAGAAAACTGTAAACTTAAGTCAGTAAAGATTGCAGCCGTGACGGGGGGGGGGGGGGGGCGTACACCACCACTAAGAGCAATGGGGTGGCGTGGATTTTACACAGTAAAAAAATGTACCGACCCTTTGGGTCAATAACTACCTGGTCACAGGAGAAAGGGAGCCCCTTCCTTATGAGGACAGAGACTCCCCTAGCATAATTAGAGTACGTGGAATGATACCCCTGTGACACCCAATGTTTTTTCAAAGCAAGTATTTTGGAGCCTAGGAGATGTGTCTCCTGCAGGCATAGTATCTGTGGCCTATGCGGTTTGAGAAATTCAAATAAGGATGCTCTTTTAAATTTAGAATTTAACCCCCGGACATTCCAGGAGATGCATGTGATTATAGACATGGCGGGGGGTTAAAAAGGGGCCCATACATGATAGCACAAATCAGACTCTTGTCACCGGCGCGGCTGCAATCCAACACTGGGGGGGAGCAGGAGAAAAAGAGTACCCATGAACACATCCACACAACCACCAACCATGCAAACACACAAGCCATTACACATACATTACCAGTTGAAATCCACATTGATTTCGTTACTACCCCTGCCGTGCCCCAAGAACAAGGGGCCGGCTTTGTCCCAAAACTTCTAGTAGACACTAGGAACATGGCCAATACAGGCAAGTCGGCAAACTATTTCGATCAGTCAACGATCAGGGAGCAAAAAGGGAAAAGAAAAAACAAAGGGGAAAAAAAAAGTGAAAAACTGCAGCAACCCAATCTTCCCAGTGAAGATCCGTAGCCTCTTGTCGAGCTGTAGAATAAGGTACCTGCCATAGGCACAAAGAGCCCCCGATTGGGGCGAGAAAAAGAAAATGAAGTGGCTTTGTAGCCAGTGCGGGGGGATACCCCGATCAGGTTGCAGGTGGTCGGTCAGATGCGCGGGCAGGTTTGTACAGGGATTCATACCAGGAAAGTGCAGTAGCAGGGTTCTGGAAAAAGTGCACTTGGTTCTGGTGGACGACTCTCAGCGTCGCAGGAAATTGCATGGAGTATTGTATGGTCCGTTCTCTCAACTTCTGTTTAACAAGTTGGTACTTGGCTCTCGCAGCACGAACTGCTGGGGAGTAATCAGGGAAAAGGGAGACCGATGCGTTGTTGATTTTCAGGCTTCCCTTTATGCGGGCAGCCCTCAGGATGGCGTCTCTGTCCCTATAGTTTAGGAGACGGATAACCATGGTGCGCGGGGGGTTACCAACAGGGAGCGGTCTCCCAGGGACCCTGTGGGCCCGTTCGATCACAAAGCATGGGGACAGGCAGTCTTTGCCAAATTCCTGGGCAAACCAGCATTCTAGGAAGGATACCGGGTCCGCGCCCTCGACCCGTTCTGGGAGGCCTACCAGGCGCAGGTTGTTCCTGCGTAGACTATTTTCCATATCGTCGATCTTATCCGCCAACGATTGAATTCTGTTGCCATGGGTTTTCAGCACAGGCAGGGCCGGGCCTACAGTGTCTTCCAGGTCACTAATGCGGCGTTCCGTCTCAGCGGCCCGGTCCCTGACCTTATGCATGTCCTGGCGCATTATAGTAATGTCCAGCTTTAGTTCCTCCACCTTCCCCATAATATCAGAATGATTTACCTTCAGGATTTTGAGAACATCCAGCAAGGTGGGCTCCGGTTCCGGCCCCTCCTCGAGACCATCATCGCTAGGAGCGGGGTGGGCCAAGGGTATTGAAGGGGCTGAAGCCCCAGGGGATGGTGGTAATGAGGGGTCCAGATCTTCACCGAAGAGTTCCGGTGTAGAGGAGAGAGGCGCTTGTAGCATGGTGGAGCGGCGGCCATCTTGGGAGGAACATGTGTTAATGTTCATCCTGACCGGAGGCTGTTTTCTCCCTTTTCTTCCTCCCATCCACCAAAATTCTTCCGTGGATGAGTAGCAGGGTCTCTCTTGGGTGTCTGGAGAAAGTTTTGGGCCGATTGGTTTGGCAGGTTAGCAGGATTGCGAAGGATTGTGCAGAGGAATCTCGGAGCTGCAGAGAGGAATGTCTGCTCACATGCTGCGTCAGGCCGCGCCCCCCACCAGTAACGTTATTAGTGATCAGTGCTAAAAATATGCACTGTTGATGTACTAATGACACTGGTCAGCAAGTGGTTAAACTTCTTACCTCAGCACTTGCAGCCTACAAATTTTAATTCTGCTGGCTCCTGCTCTCGCTGCTGCGTGCCTCTACTTCTGGTCTTCACAGGAAAGAGTTTATAGTGGACTGTGCCATCTGGAGACTGTTGGCTTGGAGAAGGTACAGGAGAGGATCAAGCCTTGCCAGCTTACGGCCCATACACACAATCAGAATATCATATAAAAAATACCGCTTTCGAAGCGATCATCTGATCGTTCATACACAGCTTTCGAGAGCCGATTGCAACAATTCATGCAAAATTATCCCATGGGGCAAGCACAAAATCCTTCTCATACGATTTTCAGTTAATTAGTACAGTTGTCGTCTGAAAATGCAATACATTTACATTACTTCCGAATTTTTATTTTGTCGTATGAGAATTTTCATAACTTTAGTAACCTCTTTATTTTTAATCTGAGATTAGCATGCAAAAAAATAAACCCAGACGATCATTCGTCCGATAATCTCATTGTGTGTACCAGGCATTAGGATATGGGGCCAGGTGCTCCTATTGATTCACACAGTGTAGGGAGACAACTCTCTGTATGCTAAGGGGGCTCCATAGGATGCTGCACCCTGAAATAGGAAACCAGAGGCAGAGATCATGGCGCCAGTTTAAACTGGAATATGGCCAGGTTAAAAAGATGGAGAAGCTGCATACTCAGTGATTAAATCAACTACTGAAAGTGCTTAATAAAACAGAGAGGTTTTAATATCGCTTTAAATTTTAACATTTGCAATGGACCACACCAATATGCAGTGCTTTAGCTAATTTCTATAAATAATATTGCAGGTGAAAAAATTTCAAAGTGCAATACAGATAGTGAACTATCTGGATTCATTTGGCTCTAGCATATTCTTGAAATCCAGTTGGTTGCTGTGAGTTACTACACAGATGAATTGAAAACCCCCTTTTCCAAAACGTCTTTCAGGACAGCACCCGAGAGATCATGGCTCCTCCTCCTACAGGAAACACCTCATCAATTAATTCTTTAATTGGAGGCCTCCCCGTTGCTTCCCTCAGTTTTTTGTGTTTCCTCCAGCTGGAGGAACACCTCTGGGAGAGCCACGATCTCTCAGGGCTTTCCTGGGAGACAAGGTTCTCAAATCAGTTTTTTTTTTTTTTTTTTTAGGAGATTGATCCTCCCACTTACCTCCTAGCATGGACGGTCCCGTGGGCTCCCTCTCCCCCTTCCGTGCTCGGGGAGAGCCTGTACAGCCCAGGAGGGCTGCCTCCTTTTTCTTCAGAGCGGTGGTTGCTGTACTCTCACCGACCGCTGGCAAAAGCGGCGTGGAGCTCTGCGGCGGCCGCCATTGTTCTGGTGGCCGAGGAGAGCCTCGGCCACGTCCTGTATGGGAAGAGGCAGCACTTCCGGGTCGGCGCGCGCGTCATTTCCGGCCGCAAAGCGCAGAGGGAGAGGGCAGGGTCACCTGGTGCCTTAAAGTTCCGGTTCCAGGTCAGCGCGGCGGCGTTTTTGAATCTGGAACCGGCGTTTTCTCTTCACCACGCATCCGCAGACAGCTATGGATAGCGATGCAGCGGATAAGGGGGCAAGCCAAGGCACCAGCAAGGCTAAGGTAAGGGACTGTGTCCTATTTTACACTGGGCCGCTTTCTCCTGTAGAGGGGGGGGGTATTCACCCTTCTCCCCCCTCCATCTCCCCCACCCCCCATCTC
This sequence comes from Rana muscosa, assembly GCA_029206835.1. NCBI lineage: Eukaryota > Metazoa > Chordata > Amphibia > Anura > Ranidae > Rana > Rana muscosa. Next base: position 215,964,583 of record CM055123.1, on the reverse strand, counting down.
CCTGGTGGTGCAGTGGCTGGTGATTTAGCATGTCTGCATAATATCTAGGGGTCTTTTTGTAAAAGTTGATGGTGGTGGTGCATGGCTTGCGGGGCACAAGGAAGTGAAAGTGTTTTTTCCTATGTGCACCTGGGTGTATTGATTTGTACTGTGTAAAAGTTTTTTCTTAGCGTGGTCCCTGGTTTTTTTCTTTTCTGTTTGTGCAGGCCAAAAGTTCTGCTCAACCAGTGAAGAGGTGGTGCCCTGTCTGCAAGGAAAAGTTAAGCGAGGCTTGGACCAAGTCGCTTTGTGCAGATTGCACTGCAAATGTAGTCAGGGAAGAGTCTCCATCCTTTTGTGGCGATCTAGTATCTACAATTAAGGATGAACTCCGTGCCAACCTTCAAGCTTTTAGGTCAAACCTAAGAGAAGAACCAGGCCCTTCAAGGGAACCTAGGGCTCCGCAGCCTTCTTCAGAACCCCAAGACGGCTCTCAAATATTATTGGGAGGTCCGATAGACGCTTCCCAAGAATCTGCTTCCCTTGCTCCAGATGGAACAGACTCTGAGGAGGAAGAAAATGAAGCAGAGAGCGCTTCTAAGTACAAAATGTCACTTGAAGAAGTCGCAGGACTTTTAAAAGTAATCCATGCGACTTTGGGGATTGAAGAGGAAAAGAAGGAGCTCTCCCTACATGACCGCATGTATGCAGGTTTGGGTGATCCAAAAAGCCGTGTTTTTCCAGTCCATTCAATAATCTCGGACATGATTAAAAAAGAGTGGTTGGAACCTGAGAAAAAGCCATTTTTTTTTCCCGGTCTCATAAGAGAAGATTTCCATTTGAGGACAACCCGGATTCCATCTGGAACAAGGTTCCAAAACTGGACTCTGCTTTTTCACAGGTCTCAAAATCAACTGACCTTGCCTTTGAGGACATGGGCATGTTAAAGGAGCCCATGGACAAAAGAATGGATTTGCTTCTTAAAAGGGCTTGGCAGTCTGTGATGAACAATCTAAAACCAGCAATGGCAACAACCTGTGTCGCTAGGAATTTAGAACACTGGATTAACCAGATGAAGGCCCATGTTACGGCGGATTCTCCAAAACAGGAGATTCTGGACTCATTTACAACGCTTTCTGCAGCAGTATCATATATTGCGGATGCTTCAGCAGAATCCATTCGTATGTCAGCCAGGTCAGCGGCTTTGACCAATTCTGCTAGGAGAGCATTGTGGCTTAAAACTTGGCCAGGAGATGCTGCATCTAAAAATAGACTGTGTAGCATTCCCTTTGCAGGGGATTTGCTATTTGGTTCGGAGCTGGAGTCCATTCTTGACCGTACGGCTGACAAAAAGAAGGCGTTTCCGGTCAAAAAACAACAGGTACAGACCCGTAAGCGTTTTTTTCGTCCCCAAAAAGGACAACAGGAAGGAAAAACGCAAACCAAAAGGAAGCAGTGGTCTTCCCAGAAACCAAAAGGTAGGAGTGGAGTGCTCTTCCATCCTCCTGCGACCCCCGGAAAGCCGCAGTGACAATCCACCCCAAGTAGGGGGAAGACTCCAGGAGTTCATTCCCCAGTGGAGAGACATCACTACAAATCAGTATATTGTAAACATGCTCTCCCAATGATATGTGGTGGAATTCACGGAAGAACCCCCAAAGAGATTCCTAGTGACAAACGTCCCGAGGGATCCGGTCAAGGCACTCGCCATGAAGTCCCTAATTCAGGAACTGATATCCCAGAGAGTCATTGTTCCGGTTCCAACAAGGGAGTTCTTCCAGGGGTTCTATTCTCACGTTTTCCTTGTACAGAAACCTTCAGGAAAGTACCGCCTCATCCTAAATCTAAAAATGCTGAATTTGTCAGTAGAATACAAAAGATTTCGGATGGATTCCATTTTCTCAGTAAGAAGCCTCCTGAGTCAAGGATGCTTCATGGCGTCAATAGATTTGCAGGACGCATACCTCCACATTCCTATTGCCGCCAGATCTCAGAGATATCTGAGGTTAGCACAGAGAAGGGAAGAAGGTGGTACACCTGCAATTCAGAGCTCTTCCATTCGGCCTGTCATCTTCTCCAAGGGTGTTCACGAAGGTAATGGCCGAAGCTCTAGCACCCTTGCGTCTAGAGGGAATTTCAGTGATTCCTTATCTAGACGACCTGCTACTGTTTGCCCAAACCAGAGATGGACTTCAGAGAAACTTGGACAGAGCACGTGCTCACCTAGAATCCATCGGATGGATACTAAACCTCCAAAAGTCCAATCTGATTCCCTCTCAGGAGGTGTTATTCCTGGGTTTCCGTATCAACTCTGTGGAGCAAAAGATTTTTCTCCCAGAAGAAAAACGGGAAAAGCTGTTAAAGGTTGTGTCACTCTTACAAACCAGTCAGCTTCTGTCCATCAGGAGGGTCATGTCAGCATTAGGAACCCTGACCTCTTCCATACCGGCAGTACAATGGGCAAAGCTCCATTTCAGGCCACTGCAAAAGTTTCTGTTAAAAATCTGGGATCGCCAGCAGAATTCACTAGATTCACTGGTGAAGATCCCCACCAAAGTAAAGAGGAGTCTCTGGTGGTGGAAGAACCAGGCAAAACTCTCAGCAGGCCTGTTATGGTCCTTTCCAACCCAGGTAAGGCTAACAACCGATGCCAGCTCCTGGGGTTGGGGGGCTCACATGAGCGGTCGTTGGGCTCAGGGATCTTGGTCCACAAGGGAAGCAATGAGATCTTCAAACTGGAGGGAACTAAAGGCGATAGAAATGGCCTTATTGTTCTTTGCAGAAGAAGTCCAAGGGCGACATACACAAATTCTGTCGGACAACGCCACGGCGGTGGCTTACATAAACCGACAAGGGGGCACCAGAAGCAGAATACTTCAAGGCCTAGCAGAGAGCATTCTAAATTGGGCAGAGCTCCATACTCAATCCTTGTCCGCGGTCCATCTAAAAGGGACCCTAAACAGGATAGCGGATTTCCTCAGCAGGAACCAGGTGTACGAAGCGGAGTGGCAATTGAATCCAGATGTCTTCAATCTAATAGTGAAGAAATGGGGACAGCTAAGAGTGGATCTCTTTGCGACTCAGGAAAATACACAAATATCTCTCTTTTTTTCCCTGAACAGGAACGAGTCATCTCTGGGGGTAGATGCTCTGGCGCACAGTTGGAATTTTCACCTCAGCTACGCCTTCCCTCCTTTTCAGCTGATTCCGCAGGTCATAACAAAAATCCGGAAAGAGGATACGACCGTAATCCTCATCACTCCCTTCTGGCCCAAGAGGCCCTGGTTTTCGGCTCTTCTACAGATGCAGATCAAACCATACTGGCATCTTCCCGTGAGACAAGACCTTCTGTTACAAGGTCCGCTGTTTCACCAAGAAGTAGAAAAGCTAAAACTCACAGCCTGGCTTCTGAGGAGCAGCTCTTAAGGAGAAAAGGATTCTCGGATAGGTTGGTGGCTACCCTCCTATCTAGCAGAAAGAATGTTACCAGAGCAATATATCACAAAGTCTGGAAAGTCTTTAACTCTTGGTGCACTACATCCGGCAGACCATTAAAGCAGATTTCTTCTATCTTGGAATTTCTGCAAGAAGGAGCAGACAAGGGCCTAGCGATCAGTACCCTAAAAGTTCAGGTTGCCGCACTGGGGGTATATTTTGAGAAATCTATTTCATCAGAACCCCTAGTAAACAGATTCTTTAAAGCCCTCACTCGGGCAAGACCGATAGTGATCAAAAACTGTCCGTCATGGGACTTATCAGTCGTTCTACAGGCCCTGACCAGGGAACCTTTCGAACCTCTCAATTTAACCTCCCTAAAGCTAATTACTTTAAAAACAATTTTTCTAGTAGCTATTACAACAGCTCGAAGGATCAGTGAGCTGCAAGCTTTATCTATCAGGGAACCATTTTTTTCTATTTTTTCAGACAGAATTGTGCTGAAGACGGATCCTAACTTTTTACCAAAGGTTGCCTCAGTTCAAAATAGAACCCAGGAGATAATACTTCCTACGTTTTGTTCTAATCCGTCGGGTAAGAAGGAAGAAGAATTCCATACCCTGGATGTTAAAAGAGCAGTCTTAAGTTACCTGGAAGCTACTAAAGACTTTAGGCGTTCAGACGCACTATTCATTTTATTTTCCGGAAATAAAAAAGGAAGACAAGCTTCTAGAGGAACCATTGCCAGATGGTTGAGAATGGCTATCTCAGACGCCTATTCCCTTACAGGCCAGGAGAGTCCAGTAAGTATCAGGGCTCATTCTACTAGAGCTTCGGCGGTGAGTTGGGCAGAAAAAGCTGGTGCCACCCCCGAACAAATCTGTAAGGCAGCTACATGGACAAGTCTGACGACCTTTGCCCGTCATTATAGATTAGATCTCATGACGGCTGGGGACCAGGCTTTCGGAAGGAAAGTCTTACAGGCTGTTGTCCCACCCTAAATGGGGTAAGTCTCGATTATCCTCTCGGGTGCTGTCCTGAAAGACGTTTTGGAAAAATGCAAGTTAGACTTACCGGTAACTTGTTTTCCAATAGGCTTTCAGGACAGCAGGATCCCGCCCTTTTTTTATGCTGTGGCTGTAATACTATGTAATAACTGTCGCTTATGTGTTGCAGCTGGGGCTGGAGGTTCTCTACAAACAACTGAGGGAAGCAACGTGGAGGCCTCCAATTAAAGAATTAATTGATGAGGTGTTTCCTGTAGGAGGAGGAGCCATGATCTCTCGGGTGCTGTCCTGAAAGCCTATTGGAAAACAAGTTACCGGTAAGTCTAACTTGCATTTTTCCTAGCAGACAGCTATTTTAATAAGTTCACCAAGGTGGCCAAAAACATGCAAGCAGCGGTTGGCTTTCCTTTTTTTATAAAGCCATGTATCCCCCTGTACCCTAAGGTGACCAGATCTTTAAAATGAAATCCGGGGATTTTTATTTTATTTTTTACTAGTAATGGCGGCAATCGGCGACTCTCTGACCGGCGCCGCCTGCCTCACAGCCTGTCAAGTCTTACTCCCTGGGCCCCGACTACTACTGGGTGGGGAGCGGAGGAATATCACTCCACCAGGGAAGGCAAGAAGATGAGCACGCAGGCGGCTGGCCGGGACTTGAGCCAAGGCAGAAGAACATGAGTGGAGCTGAATGGGCATGCACCCGAAACTGAAGAAATATTCCCTCCGCTCCGACCAGCACATGATCATCCGAAAGGGGCACGTATAATGGGGAAAAAATACACCCCCCTAAGCTAGTAGGAGCGGGGGTGTGTAATTCAGAATTATTATTTTTTTTAATTCTGCACTGACTGTCTTTGAAATTGCCCCAGCCCCTGTTCAATTCCAATCCGGGGACAAACTTGGTCCGGGGACAGTGTCCTCAATCTGGGGACTGTCCCCTGAAACCTGGGATGTCTGGTCACCCTACTGTACCCATGTGCACCTGCGGCTCCCTGGATGGGAAGAGAGCATGACAGATTTACGTTGGTGCATTTATAGGCCCTCTCACTGGCTGTGTGCACAAGGCCTTGCGTGTTTAATGTTTTGTAGTTTTGCATTTTTATCTGTGATTTCTAATTTGGCTGCTATGGGTTACTACGCTTTTACATCCTTGTTGCTCATTCTACTGTTTTATTGAATAAGTCTAATGTGTGAATTGTTGCACTTTGATGCTTGGTTTTAGTATAATGTATTTTGGGTGATTACTTCAGTTAAAAAAAAAAATCTTTTTATTACCAGATTCATTGGAAGTACAATTTTATCTCTTAAAGAACTTGCAGGAGGGCAGAGTCGATCATCGCTTCCATTTAAAGGAGTAGCTCTAATGAGTGAGAAAGGACAACCCATTGGTGTAAGTATTGCAGCTTTTATTCTTTTCTTTAATGTTTATTTTAAGTATACACAAGAGGTGAAAAAATGCACATCATGACAATAGCATAGAATCTGACAGCCAGACCACATAGAAAAAAATCTAATTGGATTTAACCAGAACATTACCAAAATCCCATATGGGGTACAATGTGTCATGTGGCAGAAGTCCTATTGAGGTGGAGCTGTATAGAGGACATGGACATGCTTAAGATCAACAATCATCATCCCAAGGGCATCTCAGTGAGATTGTGTGGTGCTTGTGTATAAAAAAAAAAAAAAAGAAAAAAAAATGTTCAAGGGGAGCAGTAACCAAAATGGAGTGGGCTTGCAATGAGCATTCCGGAGACCATGGCTGTGAGTTGTGGGTATCCTGAGAACTTTTCTTGTGGTCCAAATGATCCTTCTTGACAATCAGTGACAAAAGATATATAAAATTATATTTGAATATTGCACCAACACCAATTGTCCTAAAAAATAAATAAAAATATATATATTTATTTTTTATTTTTTCTGGTGTCATAAACACTGCAGCAAAGATGCCATTGAAACCAGTATACTGTCTTAACTATTAGATCTAGTAGAGATAACTACTTATTGCAGCTTGCACACTGCTGATGATGATTTTAGTATAATAAATTATTTATAATTGTTAAAGTAATTTAGTATAGTATGTCCTCCTATTTAAATTCTCATTCTCTTTCATAGTCCACTATTGATTTGATGGTGTCCTATGAATCACCTGTATCCCCTACAAATCAAAGTGACCCAGGAGGAACAAATGTGCAAACAGATGGAGGTAAGTGACCTGTGTAGAGAATTCTTTAGTAGCTCACCTGTGTGAAATTAATAGGACACTTTCATTGTATTGGTAATATGGTACACCATTTTTATTGAGCATGATGCATGGATGTTGGTGTGGCAAAGTGAGTAGGAATTCGCTGATACCGTTTTTTGTTTTAAGTACGAGTACCAATACTTTTTCTCAAGTACTCGCCAGTACAGATTAGGGCTAGTTTACACTTGCTTCAAAACATGGCTTCGGACACGCTTTGTTAAAGCGTTTAAGCCCTCAAAAGTAGATTTCCTGGTACCGTTAAGCAGATTAAATAGCGCAGTTGTTGTGCTGTATAATCTGCCCCCCTCTAAACTATAAAAAAAAAAAGTGCTGCCCTAGGCCAGGATACAGTGTTGCACTGTGGTCTGATTTGCGTCCCTCCATCATACGCTGCTGTCCCCTCTTGCTCTCCCCCTTACCCCCTCTTTCCTGCATGTCAGCTTGTGTCTGTGTCTCCGCCCCCCCCTGACCCCCCGCCGCTTCTAGTAAAACTTAAAATGTTTTATGCTCACTGCCAGCAACTCTTTCATATCATGGCAGAGCACACTGCATTAGTCTTTTAGAAAAATGAGTGCTGTAAATACCATTGGCACGGTCTTCAGGCCGGTCACGTGACTCTCGGGCGGTTTCCAGGGCTACTGCAGGAGAGGATGAACGGCCATGTGATCTCCCCGGCTGACGCCAGAGGGAGATCACAGCCCCTCCTGCAGTATCCATCGGAGCTGTACAGTGGCCACGAGTCATGTGACCAGCCTGAAGACTGCTCTAAATAGGTACTTGCAGCGCTCATTTTTCTAAAAGACTAATGCAGTGTGCTCTGCCCAGCTCGAATAGAGAGTCTGGCAGCGTTTGTCTTTCATATGGGTTAACAAACCCTTTAAAGCTCTCTGAACGCCAGTCAAAGCTCCTGTCACTAAATAACAGTCCTGTTTACACCTTGCTTTTGCTTGGGGCTTTGAGCGAGCTTTGCCATAGTCTTCTATGGAGGCTTTGAAGATGCTTTGACGCACCACTAAAGCGACATTGGGACAGTGGGACCCTGTGCATCCTTAGAGTGTGGGTTTACGCCAGATTTTGTAGAGAAAGACATGCTGATTGCACAGCTGTGTGTTTGGCTATTTAGTTCTGACCTGACTATAGCTCAGGGCCCCACCCAACAGACAGGAAGTCTGTGCATGGGAGTCAGGTGGACTCCCATCCCTTTGAGAGGGGTCAGATGCTGCATGGGTGCAGCCAGAGTGTGCGTGTCTGCATGAGGCAGACGTCATTGCTGAAGTAAGCAAGAAGGTGCTGACCGGGAGTAAGGCCCCTTTCACACTGAGGCATTTTTGCTGCGTTTTCGCGGTAAAAACAGTGCTGTAAAAATGGCTGAAATAATCCTGCCCCATCATTCTCAGTGTGAAAGCCCTGAGGGCTTTCACACTGAGGCGTTTTGCTGGCTGTGCGTTGGAAAAAATCCTGCAAACAGCTTTTTTGGAGCATCTTTGGGGCGCATAAAATAGCGCTGTAAAAACGCCTATCCCCATTGAAATGAATGAGTACCGCTGTAAAAACGCGGTAAACACCCAGAAGCTGTGGGAAGGTCACATGACCACAGTAGAGTGGAGGATTGTGGGATACCAAATCCTTTTTACCGCAAAAACGCGGCAAAAACGCATAGGCGTAAGCGCTATTTTTACCGTAAAAGCGCTGTAAAATCGCGGTAAAAAATGTCATAATTTGCGTGTGAAAGGGGCCTAAGCGAGGAGTGAGCTTATCTCTAGGAAACTGTTCTGAGGAGCAGACTTTAGACCTAGGCTAAAGGCCTGAGACAGCCAGATCGCTAGAATGAAAGCCAGAAGGTTAAACTGTTGAGTATGCAAGATACAGTAATGGTGGAACCCCCTGCGAGGGCTACTGATGTATTTGTGAACTTTTTGTTCTTTTAAATAAAAGTGGGCTACCATGCCCTTAAAAATGGTTCCTGACTGGCTGGAATCACTGGAAAAACGCATCTACTACGAGAGCTAACAACCCCCAATCTTACACTATATTGATCTAACATCTGGTGAGTGCATCCCCATAAGGGGAACAGACCTTGGTGAAAGGAGCACTGAAACTAGGATTTGGACCAATCACAACCAGACTCACCATTCACTATCTAGAGTATCTATATAAATGACTATATAGAAGACGCACATATGAACATTGGTCCGTAACGCTGCTACAGTTTTATTTTGAACTTTTGATATACGTTTTTTAACACTGTGAGTACATTTCAATAATTCTGACTTGCATTTGACCTGCTTCAAGTGTGATTTGCAATCCCATGGGCTTGTATGCAGTTGTAAAACTCATTATTTGCGACAGGTTTATTAGCACAGGCCATTAATCTGTTGCAAACTGTCAATTAGAGCTGCACGATTAATCGTTAAAAAATCATGATCTCGATTCAACCCCGCTCATGATCTCTATGGAGTATTTTCCAATTCATTCATGTAACAAGTGTGGAGAGTTTTTCACAACATTGTCCCCGCTGGTAGATATCTATAAACATTGTAACTTTTCGTTCTTAGATCAAAGGAATGAACTTCTGTCTGTAAAACGAGGGAAGTTTAACTGCTAGCCAGACCAGCCGCCACAGTTATAGTGCAGCAGGTTGGCACGGCTAAACAAACGGCCAAAGCTATAATGTCGCTCCTTTAAGGCGTCCTAGCAGGTGATGACCACCGTGCACCCGCCATCACTCGTGACAGAACGAGAACGGGGATGTGTGTGTAAACACACAAATCCCAGTTTTTTCAGAGGAGAGGAGACAGATCGTGTGTTCTTACTAAGTAGGAACACCAATTGGCCTCCTCCCCCAGTCAGTCCCATCCCCCCTACATTTAGAACAGTTAACCCCTTAATCACCCCCTAGTGTTAATTCCTTCCCTGCCAGTGAAATTTATACAGTAATCGGTGGTTATTTTTAGCTCTGATCGCTGTATAAATGTCAGTAGTCCCAAAATAGTGTCAAAAGTGTCCGATCTGTCCACCGCAATCCTGATAACAATCGCAGATCACTGCCATTACGAGCAAAAAAATAAACAATAAAAATGCCATAAATCTATCCCCTATTTTGTACACGCTATAACTTTTGCGCAAATCAATATAGGCATATTGCGATTATTATTTTTTTTACCAAAAATATGTAGAGGAATATATGTCGGCCTAAACTGATGAAGACATTTTGTATTTTTTTGGGGATATTTATTATAGCAAAAAGTACAAAATATTATATATACATAAATTTGGTTTGGGTACAATGTCGCATGACCATGCAATTGTCAAAGCGACACAGTGCCGAATCGCAAAAAATGGCCTGGTCAGGAACGGGGCAAATACTTCCGTGGTTAACCACTTAAAGACTAGGGCTCATGCCCACGGACGTTTTTACAGCTGCGTTTTTGAGCGTTTTATACAGCTTAAAAACGCCTGTCCATGTTAGTCTATAGCTTCATGCCCACCTAGACGTTTTTGAGCTGCAAATGGCATAGATGTTTTTAAGCTGTAAAAAAAAACCAGGACCAGTGCGTTCCTCAGCGTCAGAATTAGGCAGAAAAAAACGCGAGCGTCAAAAAACGGGCGAAAACGCTGCGATTGCGTTTTTCAGCTCCGCGTTTTGTTTTTTTGTTTTTTTTTGTTTTTTAAAAAAAAAAAAAAAAAAATACAATAACATGGACAGGCGTTTTTAAGCTGTAAAAAACGCAGCTGTAAAAACGTCCGTGGGCATGAGGCCTTAACCTTTTCCTGACATTTTGTTTCTTACAAAGTTAAAAATCAGTATTTTGCTAACGCTTTACTTGAAGCCCCCAAAGTATTTTATGTCGCACTGTATTTGCACAGCGATCTTTCAAACTAAATTTTTAGGGGAAAAAATACACTTTAATTGAATAAAAAAAAACTAAACAGTAAAGTTAGCCTATTATTTTTTTATTTTTTTTTATAATGTGAAAGATGATGTTGCGCTGCGAGAAATGTGATCTTTATTCTAAGCAAAAAATCTAATTTTAGCCAGAATCATGCCGCTTTATTGTCAATGGATTTTTTATTTTTTTTTGACTAGCATGAAGATATCACATCTAAGCTTTTAATAAAGTTTTGGTTCCCCAATACTAATACTTTAGCAAAGACCATTTACTGGCAGTTTTTTTTTTTATGAGACGTCTCATACTAGCCTTTGGATTCCCCTTTTTTTTATATGGTGTGTGTATAGGAGGAGGAAGGAGACGTTCTCACTTGGCACAGTGCTGCCTATGATATGCCAAGAAAATTTAAGTAGTATGCAAGTAACTCGGTCTGCTACTATCCATATAAAACTGAAACCGCATTGGGTAGATTTTTTTTTTTTTTTTCCAGAGAATTGCAATGAGCACTGTTGACATCTCTCCTTTACATATACCAATTCAGCAATGAATGTTGCCATAGAACACTTTTATCGGTTTCATTGTAACAAATAACAATCCATTGCTGTACAGTGTGAGTAATCAGATAGCAGGTGGTGAGGGAGGTTTATGCACAGGCAGGAAATCTGAATAGTGTTTGCCATTGTGATAACATTTTTCCTATGTAGTCTGCAACCTCTGCACCTTCATTAAAAGTTGTGTTTAATTATCGAGCTTTCAAGCATCCTAGAAACCTTTTTCCTGCCATTGTAAAGTTTATTCTATAATCTAGAGGGGAAATACTTGAGAAATGACAAAACACAGACCTTTTCCTGTGCATTGCTGCAGCTGTATGATGTTGATAATTGGATGTTTTTTCAGTTTACTTTGGTTTTCATCTTTCTGAAGGAAATGCCATGTATTAAAATTCTTCATTACTTAAATCATCAGTCTATCCAAAATTAATATTTCAGATTTTGGTAAATCTTGCAGTGTTAAAGCGGAGGTCCGCCGAAATGTTTTTTTTTTAAAGTCCGCAACTACCAATACTGCAGCTGCTGACTTTTAAAATATGGACACTTACCTGGCCAGCGCGCCCTCGATGTTGGCAGCCGAGGCCGACCCGTGCCTCGGTCCTCGGATGCTGCCACCTTGCGGCTTCACTTCTTGGTTCCCTATTGCGCATGCGCGAGTCATGCTGCGCAATCAAAGTGGTCCCTCCTGTCTTCTGGGACCCGTGTGTCTCCCAGAAGACAGCAGGGGGGGGAGAGAGTGGCGTAACTCCTGCAGGGGTCTATGCCTGGAAGTGGGTGAAAATACCTGTATTATACAGGTATCTGCACCCCCCACCCCCCGAAAGGTGCCAAATGTGACACCGGAGGGGGGAGGCTTCCGAAAAGCGGAGGTTCCATTTTTGCATGGACCTCTGCTTTAAAACAACTGCATGACAGGGCTCTGTGAGACCTCTGCTCTAGTTTTTCTGGGACTGCACACATAAGGGCATTGGGAGGGCATCCCATCTTCCATGTTGGATATCATATGTATATTTATAGATGAAACCTTGTTAAGAGCGAGATCTAGCACCATTCTCCCTCTCCCTGAGCATCAGTATAGTGTGCAGGGAGTCTTGTGATTCTTCCGCACTTGTATGTATGTATGGATACAGGTTATATATTGAGATTGTGGCCTTGGCAACATAAAGGCAGATGGCACTGTTGTTGCAAAAACATTAACCGTGCACATCAGTACGCTTTGCACCAATCCTCACTCCACTGGCTGCCATTGCACCAATGCTCGCTGCCTGCTATTGAATCATTGTGCATTACACTGCTGGGTGCCACTGCACCCATGCACACTGCATTTTCGTGCACTACACTGATGGGTGCCGCAGTATACTATTATACTGGCCACTGCTGCACCAACACAAACTATTGCATTGGACACAGCTACACTATTGTGTGCCACCTACCTGGCTGACACTACACTAATGCACTCAACTGTATGTAGCACCCTCTAGTGCTAGACAAGTGAAGGTAAATGTGTTTGTGAGCCTGTAATTGGGCCAGGCTACTGTAGGTCAGGGCTTTACAGGTCAGGCCTCTGGTACCTAACCCTGGTTCTAGAAACTTGAAGTTTCCGGAAGCTAGTGGGTGGAGGCCAGGAGGTGCTAATCTGCATATTGATGGGAATCTGGCCAATCCCCAGGCAGGAGGCCAGGCAGGGTGCCTGAATCAGCCCTTAAATATGGTCGAGCCTGGCCAGCAGGCAAGTCGGGTGAAAGATGGAGCGAGGAAGCTGTGTCGTGTGACCTTGGAGACCCCGAGTTGAGGGGGAGGGGTGGCTCTGACTCCAGGCTGGGAGCTGAGGAAGGAAGGAGGGATCTCTATTGCATGTTTTCGGTTGGGAGACACCCTGGCTTGTGAAGAAGCATTTGTACTGAACAGTCCTCCTCCCTTCTGGGGCAGTAGGATTTCCAGGGACAATGTTAATACCTCTACATTCCCTGGGTTAAAGCTGCCAGATGTTATATCAAGCACGCTTTTCTGGGACTCTGCCAACAATCTGTGACCCAATCTTTTGTCCTGGGACATTTCACTAAGCAGTCAGGTGGGCTGGTATTTTAAGAAAGGCGACATTGTGCTCCTACAAGTGGAGACTTTGCTAAAATTCTACTTTGGGACACAGCGCTCCAACTAAGGGGGATTTCTTTGCCAAATTCGAAGATTGTTGCTCTTTCGGAGAGAATACAGTCAAGTATATGTTAATTTTTTGGAATTGCATAGAGAAGGAATTTGTCCTCATTTATTGTTCATGTCAAATTAGGCATCCCATAAACCCCATGCCTTATCCAACTTGTTTTCCCCAATAAAACAACAAAAAACAAGTTCTTAGACTGTTTCCTTGTCTCTGAATGAGAGTTGAAGATGTATTGCCTGGCTGTGCAGGAATAGGGGAACCCAAAATCCAGTGGCTCATACGAAAGTAGCGCTACGCGCGTGTGATATATAATCCATAGACCGCTCCTCATACTTTATTATACAACTAGGACAATTCTAGAGTATTCATCCCATTAAACAAATTGCCACACTTTTGCTAGTTCTATATCATGGGGATTGAAAAAGGAGCATGAACAAGCAAAGGTGGCCAGGAATAGCCAAAGCTATGAATGTTGTTAGACCAATTCCTTGGACCCAATCTGTGTTATTAAAGCAACTGAAAAAAATCCTGTCCAAATACAGCTTGATAACATAAGCTGGACTCCTGATTTTTTTTTTAACATAATTTTGCAGTTAATACTTCTATGCATGGTTTATTGCTGACTTTGCTGATGTATATGTTGATTCCAGTCTAGTGGTACAGAACTCTATAATCATTATGCCAAAGCAACTCAGAATAAAGTCTAACCGACTGTGTATGATCCTACCTTCTGTGTGTTCATTTATTCTAACCCGTACCAATACATTAAGTTAATTTACCACTAAAACAGTCTTTTTTGTGTCTTTCTTGGTGCTAATTCACAGCCGAGTTAAAAGTATGTATACAAATTGCACATGTCTACTGACCAGACAGTCTAAAGCCTTGTACACACGGTCGAACTTCCATCTGACTTTTCCGTGGATTTTTGTCCGACCGGAGTTGGTCGGGAACACCCATAGCATACACACGCTCAGACTTTTCTGCAAACTTTCCCAAAACTTTTTGCAACATCCCGTCGTTTTTCTGCTCTTTTATGCTCTTTACCGCCACCCTTTTGGTGAACTTCTGATATTGTTGTTTGATTTTAACATTAGTTACTCTTTCGTCCATGGACCGACACAGCTTCTCTATTGACAAAGTGGGTATTATCCGTTAATTAGGAGTGACTAGGCAGAAAAACTTGTAAAAAGTGTTGCATCACACCTTCTACAGTACCGCCCAGGGGGCGGACCCTCTGGGTATACCCTCTCAGTCTGCACATCGCAGATCAGTTTTTTTCTGTCTAGCAAGGAGTAGGACATGGCTCCCTTCGGGCTCATTGGTCCGGGGAAAAAAGATATATATATATATTTTTTATTTTTTTGCTACATTTGTTGTTTCCTGCGATCTTCGATCAACTGCCGACTGGGTGACAGGCTGGATCCTCGATCCTTGTAGTCTCCCCAGTTTCGGCCATCGAGCGTGTGCCGACCCTAGCTACGCGCTGGGTTTTCCACGACATGCCCGTCGCTCCACGGGTGGCCGGTGAGCCTACGCTCCAGGGCCTGCATCGGACCGCTCAGCTTCGGCTGACCTTACGGCCGAGTCGCAGCAGCCTGGCCGGTGAGCTTACGCTCCAAGGCTTGCATCGGACCGCTCAGCTTCGGCTGACCTTACGGCCGAGTCGCAGCAGCCTGTCCGGTGAGCGTCATGCTCCAGGGCATACATATGATCGTCCCTTCTGGGTCCAATCACAGCATGCCTGGCCAACAGTCACCTTCCGTGCGCGGACGATGATCTGTTTGGAATGTCTTCCAGCAGAATACATGCAGGATAGGTAAGTAAAACTCCCCTGCCTCGGCTGGGTGATTTAGCTGGACATTCCTGGAGAGATCAAGTAAGTGGTTGTGGCCCCTTTCTTCCCTCTCTCCCTGCCTTTCCCTCCTCCCTGGGCTTCTAGCTAAAGGTTGCTGGGTGCTGGGGGTCACCTAGGGGGTCCCACTGGAGCGGGGCTGGCTGTAACTAACATTTAAAAGAAATGTCATTTTTGCTTACCTGTGTTTCTGTGTCTCCATGCTGTCGGCGGCCATTTTGAGGTGGTCCATGCCAAGTTTGGCCTCTTGTAACTGCCTGGCGGCCATCTTCCTGTAGTTCGGCCACACCCACTGGCCCCTATCAGGTGATCGGCGGCCATGTTTGTCCACCCTGTATGCAGATATTGCCGTTCGGCGGCCATCTTTTTGTGGGCTATGGCTGCCTGACCTCTATCTTCTGTCGGCGGCCATTTTCTTAGAGCCCACATTATCTTCCATACAGACGGTTTTGGCAACCATTTTGCGAGAGCCTCCGGCCTCTAGGGTGCATTACACTGGCGCGAAAATTCACACAGGAAGTGCTGATAAAAGAAGCAGACTGACACAGCAGCAAGGGGACAGCATCATAGGCGCAGCATAGCAGTACCTATCCAGGGTGGTGAGTCCTCTGGGTAACCCAGCATCTCTGCAGCGCAGGAGGGTGGCCTATTGATATCTTGCCTGGAGCCCTGTGAGTGTCAGCGTGTGGTCAGCATGGCATCTGAGCCAGATGTCTTCTCCCCTGAAACACCAGATTTAGCAGCTGGTGTCCCTGAGGTGTCTATGGACGCTATGTCGGCAATCCTAGAGGCGTTTGCTGCCAGGGTGGAAGCAGCACACGGGAATACAGGGGGTAATAAACGCCCCCGTCCCCTGCAATCTTCTGGGGATATTTCTGATGCAGAACCAGGTCCAGCTACGGCTCATGGCCCAGATTCTGATGCATCAGAGACTGCAGACCGTGACCGATCGGACAGTGAGGAGGACTCCAAGTCCAGGTCAGTACGCGAGACGGCTTTGGTATCTGACCTTATTACTGCAGTGCGGGATACGCTAAAGTTGGAAAGGACTGAAGAAGTAGCAGATACTCCAGTCCCCTTTGGGTTTCGTAAACCTGCCCGCACTGCTAAGGTGTTCCCTTGTGTGTCTTATTTTGACAAACTCTTATACAAGGAATGGGAGAACCCACTGAGGGTCTTTACAGCCCCAAAGAGGTTTGCAGTACGGTACCCCTTTGAGGAGAGTTTTCTGAAGATATGGACCTCTCCCCCTATAGTGGACCCTTCGGTGTCCAGACTTAATAGAGCCACCACTATTCCAGTAGAAGGGGCTCCTGTTTTCAAGGACCCTGTGGATAAGAAGGCTGAAGCACTCGCTCGCTACCTATACTCAGTGGTAGGCTCAGCAGTACGCCCGGCATTGGCGGGGGCCCTAGTGTCTCAGACACTTACTGAATGGGCAAAATTGCTACTCCAGGGGTTAAAGGAGCGAGATGCTCCTCCTAATGAGATAACTTTGGCCGACCAGTTGGTCCAGGGCCTTAAGTTTGTCTGCGAGTCAGACATGGATACTATTCCCCTGCTGTCAAGAGCTTCGGTTTATGCAGTAGCAATACGCCGCCTGATCTGGCTAAAGGGCTGGTCTGCGGACCAGACTTCCAAGAAAGCCCTATTGGATCTGCCTTTTAAGGGCGACAGACTTTTTGGGGCTTCTCTGGATGACATCATCAAGGATGCTACAGGAGGTAAAAGCACTTTGCTTCCCCAAACTAGCAAGGGTAGGGGACCACGCCAAGGGCAAGGCCCCTCCTTTACTGCACGTAAGCGGTTTTTTCGCCCTCTTAAGGCGACAGGGAAAAGACCCCAGGCCGATAAAGCGCCTGCCCAAGGACAAAAGCGTCCTTGGTCCCGCAGACCCAACAAGCCTGTGGACAAATCTGCGTCCACATGAAGGTCCGCCCCCACCCAGCTCTCGGGTGGGGGGACGTCTTCGCAAATTCGCGACTCAGTGGACTGCTCTAGTCTCCGACAGGTGGGTTTGCGAAGTAATCTCCTCAGGCTACAAGATAGAATTTCTCTCTTGTCCACCAGACAGATTCATCACCTCCAATCTCCAGCTACTACCGACCCGTCGGGAGGCCCTGTATGGGGCGGTCCAGGGTCTACTGGAACGCGGGGTAGTTATTCCAGTTCCAGAACGGGGTCAGGGTTTTTACTCAAATCTGTTCATTGTGCCAAAGAAGGAGGGGGTTCGTCCAATCTTGGATCTCAGAGCCCTCAATTGCTTTGTGAAGGTACAAAGATTTCGGATGGAGTCGGTTCGATCCGTAGTCACGGCTCTCCATCCGGGGGACTTTCTGGCCTCCTTGGACATCAAGGACGCATACCTGCATGTCCCCATATACTCCAGACACCAGAGGTTTCTGCGATTTGCTATCGGGAAGAACCACTACCAGTTTGTGGCCCTCCCGTTTGGCCTTGCCTCAGCACCCAGGACGTTCACCAAGGTGCTCGCTCCGATTCTGGCACTTCTAAGACAGCGGGGTATCGCTATCACAGGTTACTTGGACGACCTTCTGCTGAAGGGCCCTTCAAGCTCAGAATTAGAGGTAAGCGTGTCCATTACCTGTCAGACTCTTCGAGACTGTGGTTGGATACTAAACACGCAAAAGTCAGTATTGGTGCCCACTCAACGCCTAGTGTACCTGGGGTTGATTCTGGATTCCTCAGAGGCAAAGGTATTCCTCCCTGTGGAGAAGTTGCAGACCCTCCGGGCTGCAGTACGGCAGCTGACTTCCAGGAATTGGTCGTCACTCCGTTTTTGCATGCGAGTGTTGGGCCTCATGGTAGCCTCCTTCGAGGCGGTCCCATATGCTCAATACCACACTCGAGTGTTAGAGGGAAGTTCTGTCCAGATGGAACAGATGCCCTTCATCTCTGGATTATCAAATCCGAGTGAGCCACCTAGTCAGGAGATCCCTGGTATGGTGGCTGACAGCACCGGCTCTAATGGCCGGGAAGTCATTTCTTCCGGTTTACTGGATAGTGATCACGACGGACGCCAGCCTTACAGGTTGAGGGGGAGTCTGGGGTGTCCAGTCGGCGCAAGGTCGCTGGACCCCAGAGGAAGCCCTCCTGCCGATCAATGTCCTGGAGATCCGGGCGATCAAGCTGTGCCTCTTCAAATGGTCTCAGAGACTGCAAGGGCGTCCAGTCAGGATCCAGTCAGACAACGCCACAGCAGTGGCATATGTCAATCATCAAGGAGGAACAAGAAGCTCAGCTGCAGCATCGGAGATCGCTCGCATCCTGAAGTGGGCAGAGAGGAGCGTACCGGCACTGTCGGCCGTGTACATTCCGGGTGTGGAAAACTGGCAGGCGGACTACCTGAGCCGCCAGATGCTGGACCAGGGAGAATGGTCCTTACACCCGGAGGTGTTCCAACTCCTCTGCCAAAGATGGGGCACACCAGACGTAGATCTTCTGGCTTCCCGACTCAATCGGAAGGTATTGAGGTTTGTGGCCCGGTCAAGAGACCCATGGGCAGACGCAACGGACGCGTTGGTAGCATCGTGGGGCCAGTATCGGCTAATCTATGCCTTCCCTCCCTTAAGGCTTCTTCCTCTTCTGCTCCGCAGAGTGGAGGCAGAGGGAATTCCAATGATCCTAATCGCTCCAGATTGGCCTCAGTGTCCTTGGTACGCCGATCTAGTACGTCTGGTAGCAGACGTCCCCTGGCGCCTACCACTACGGAAGGACCTGCTGTCGCAAGGTCCCATATTCCATCCTGCTTTAGTCATTGGCTTTAACGGCATGGCTGTTGAGAACCAGGTACTGAGAGACCGGGGCCTGTCAGACTCAGTAATTTCTACTATGAGAAGTGCTCGGAAACCGTCCTCTAGGAAGGTCTATCACCGCACTTGGAGGGCCTACATCTCCATGTGTGAGGAAATGAAATGGCATCCGCGTACCTATTTGGTTTCCAGAATCCTGCTGTTTTTACAGCATGGGGTAGACCAAAGGCTTGCCCTAAGTACGATTAAGGGACAGATATCTGCCCTGGCTGTCTTTTTTCAGCGACCCCTGGCGACTCACTCTCTCGTGAGTACATTTGTGCAGGGGGTTCGACATGTGGCCCCTCCGGTCCGCCCCCCGTTACCTCCGTGGGACTTGAACCTGGTCCTCTCGGTGCTTCAGAAGGCACCGTTTGAGAATATTAGAGATATTCCCCTGTTGACACTTTCTCAGAAGGTGGTCTTTTTGGTGGCTGTTACGTCAGTTAGACGAGTCTCTGAGCTGGCAGCCTTGTCCTGCAAGGCTCCCTATTTGATTTTCCACAAGGATAAGGTGGTGCTGCGGCCGCAGCCTTCCTTTCTTCCGAAGGTCGTTTCGGCTTTTCATCTCAACGAAGACATTGTACTTCCATCCTTGTGTCCTCAGCCGTCGAATCCTAAGGAGTCGGCGTTGCATTCCTTGGACGTTGTCCGAGCTTTGAGAGTATACATATCTGCTACTTCCCTGTTCCGGAAGTCAGACTCACTGTTTGTTTCGGTGGCTGGTCCCAAGAAGGGCCAAGCAGTCTCATCGGCCACCATCTCTAGGTGGATCCGACAGATAGTAATCCAGGCTTACGCCTTAAAGGGTCAGGCGCCCCCCTTTCCTGTCACGGCGCATTCGACCAGGGCAATAGGTGCCTCTTGGGCTTTCCGACATCAAGCGTCTGTTTCCCAACTATGTAAAGCGGCGACTTGGTCGTCCGCTCACACTTTCACAAAATTCTACAAAGTTGATGTAGGTGCATCTTCGGATGCCTCTTTCGGCCGCAAGGTTTTGCAGGCGGCTGTTTAGAGTTGCAACTCCTCCGTTGGAGGAGTGCTGTTTTGTGTTTTGGGGTGAAGTTTGTTTTTATGCTGTTACCACCCCTCGTTTTTTCTCTGACACTGCTTTGGGACGTCCCACTTTGTCAATAGAGAAGCTGTGTCGGTCCATGGACGAAAGAGTAAATAGGATTTTTTACTCACCGTAAAATCCTTTTCTCTGAGTCCATGGACCGACACAGCACCCACCCCTCCTTTTAAGTTTGTACTGCTTTTTGACGAACTGATCTGCGATGTGCAGACTGAGAGGGTATACCCAGAGGGTCCGCCCCCTGGGCGGTACTGTAGAAGGTGTGATGCAACACTTTTTACAAGTTTTTCTGCCTAGTCACTCCTAATTAACGGATAATACCCACTTTGTCAATAGAGAAGCTGTGTCGGTCCATGGACTCAGAGAAAAGGATTTTACGGTGAGTAAAAAATCCTATTTTTGTCCATCGGACAAAATTCCAATGGTTTTCTGTACACACGGTCAGACTTTGCTCCATCTGACTTTTGTTGGGCAAAAGTTTGTCCATTTGCAGACCCAACTTTTGTCCGATGAAAACAAGAAAAAAGCAAAAAAAAGTTTGTCCGATGGAGTGAACACACGGTCGGATTGTTGGTCCAACTTGCTCAAAATGAAGTTTGTTGGCCAAAAGTCAGACCGTGTGTACGGGGCTTTATAAGTGCTTGCAGTAACTTTCATTCATCTAGGTATGTCAGAGGGGCTGAGGTGGTTGTTGGAGCTGAGGCGCAGAACCGAGAACCCAAATTACAATGTGGCTCCTTCAGGTGTTTATACAGCGCTCCCAGCAGGCATCTCAAGTAGTAAAGACAATGGTTTGGACAAAGCGGATGATTTAAACTTCACTATAAAAGCTGGAGATCCTGTTTTTAAGGGTGTAAAGCATTATGGGCAATCAAAAAATGCCCCAGGGCAAATTGGACCTAATTGCAATCCTGCAAACAGGGCCGCCATTTTTGTGTTCGTCAGCACCCCCCCCTGCTCCTCAATTTGCGGCACCCCCCCCCGCTTCTCAATTCGCAGCGGCAGCACCCCCCCCCGGTTCTCCTCGGCTCCAGGGGGCCCATGTCTGAAGCTGTGTGTGTCAGGGTCACCTGTGGCCAGGTGACAGATGCACACCGTAGGGGGACAGGAGTGCACCGCGAGGTAGTGAACCCTATGGCTGGCTTCTGTGGATAGGAAACTGGGTGGTTGTGGAAAGCGGGACCAGAGGAGCACAACCGGGATCCCAACGGAAGCGAGAGCCAAGATTCCCCAGGGCGCGGAGTCTAAGACCCAGCTGGTCTTCTCCAGGGCCTCTAGTGGTGAGGATGTTACGCTGCAGGCTGGGACCAGGTCGCGGCCCCTGGAGTTTCCTAGCTCACGCCCGTAGGATAAGGGGAAGCAGCAGCACACGATAGAGAGAACCGAATAACAAGCCGAAGGTCAGGGGTCACGAGCAGACAGGGATGGTCGGGGACAAGCCAATAACGTAACAGAGAGACAGACGTAGCACACGGCAGGCAGGAACCCAAACACACAATGCCTAACAAACACGTTGATCAGCAAAGCAGGCTTGCAGTGCACAGGTTAATATAGTGTTCAGTGATAGGGCCTGGGGTGGAGTCAGGCTGGGAGGAGATTATAAAGGAAGCCAGGTGAAGGAGGTCTGGTCTCTAGATGAACACATGAGGAGGAAGGTAAGATGGCAGACAGACATTAATGCATATCCATGACAGTACCCTCCCTCTTACGAGGCCTCCCCCTTCCCCGCCTGGGCCCAGGTTTAGAGGGAAACTTCAGATGAAACTCCTTTAACAGACGAGGTGCAAAGACCTCAGATGCAGTGATCCAAGACCTCTCCTCAGGACCAAACCCTTTCCAATGAACGAGGTACTGAAGAACGCCTTTACAGAGTCGGGAGTCCAGAATTTGACTGATCTCGTACTCCTGATTATCCTCAGAGACAGGCGCCACGGTAGGAAGAGGACGAGAGAATTTATTGAGGACTAAAGGCTTTAGAAGAGCAACATGAAAGGAGTTAGTGATTTTAAGGCTCTTAGGAATCTGGAGTTTGAAACAAACCGGATTCAGTTTAGCAGTTACCGTGTATGGACCGATGAATCGTGGAGCAAACTTCAGAGAAGGAACTCGGAGCTTGATGTTCCTGGTAGAGAGCCAGACTTTGTCCCCTGGCTGAAGAGAAGGCGGTTTACGCCTGCGGCGGTCGGCAAAGCCTTTGAATTTTTCAGCAGCTGCCCGGAGGGAATCATGAACGTGACCCCAAACGGAATTGAGAGACTCCTGAACCGAAGCCAAAGCTGGAATGTCTGGAGAACAGATCATAGGAAGAGGAAGTTGAGGGTGTTTTCCATAAACTGTGAAAAAGGGTGTCTTCTGCGAACTGGTATTCACATGATTGTTATGGGAGAATTCTGCCCACGGGAGTAGAGAGGACCAATCGTCATGGTGAGAAGACACAAAGGTGCGAAGAAAGACCTCTAACTCCTGATTAACCCTCTCAGTCTGTCCATTGGATTGGGGATGGTAAGAAGAAGAAAAATCCAAGACAATATTGAGGGATTTGCAAAAGGCTCTCCAAAAACGAGACGTGAATTGGACTCCCCTGTCGGAAACAATATGAGAAGGGACCCCATGTAGGCGGAGAATTTCTCGAATGAAAATGGGAACCAAGGCAGGGGCAGAAGGAAGACCAGGAAGAGGAACAAAATGAGCCATCTTGGAGAATCGATCGATTACCACCCAAATGACTGTATTATTCTCAGACAGTGGGAGATCGGTGATAAAATCCATGGCAATATGGGCCCAGGGTTCCTTAGGAATAGGCAAGGGCATGAGGAGACCAGCAGGAGCTTGTGTGGAGGATTTGGACTGAGCACAGACATGACAAGCTTTAACGTAGTCTTTGACGTCTGAGCGGAGATTAGGCCACCAGTAGTGACGACTGATGAGTAGGAAGGATCGGAGGAATCCAGAATGCCCTGCCACCTTGGAATCATGTCCCCAACGAAGGATCTTAGCTCTTAGCTCAGTGGGGACAAAGGTCTTACCAGGCGGAATTTTAGACTTCAGGGTGGTAGAGTGGGCAACAATGCATGAGGTGGGAATGATCGGCTCAGGTTCAGGGGCGGACTCCTCGTCCAAAGTGTCAAATGACCTAGAGAGCGCATCAGCCCGACCGTTGCAGGAACCAGGTTTGTAGGTAATCGTGAAATTAAAACGGGCAAAGAAGAGACTCCACCTGGCCTGTCTAGGATTCAGACGTTTAGCATTCTGTAGATACTGTAAATTCTTGTGATCGGTAAAGATCGTTATGGAGTGAGGGGAACCCTCCAAGAGATGACGCCACTCCTCTAACGCCAATTTAATAGCGAGAAGTTCCCGATCACCGATGGCATAATTCCTCTCTGCCTGAGAAATTTTTTTGGAGAAGAACGCACATGGTTGGCGTCTCTTCTCAAAGATTTGAAGAAGCACAGCTCCCACCCCCATTGAGGAAGCGTCCACTTCAATAAAAAATGCATTCCCAGGATTTGGTCTCCTCAAGAGGGGGCCAGAAACAAAGGCCTGTTTCAGGTTGTGAAATGCAGAGACAGCTTCGGGAGGCCAGTCTCTGGCATTCACACCCTTCTTGGTCAAAGCGATAATAGGCGCGGCAATGGAAGAGTAATTCCTTATGAACTGCCTATAATAATTAGTGAAGCCAAGAAAGCGCTGTGTGGCCTTGAGGCTAGCAGGAAGAGGCCAGTTGGTGATAGCCAAGACCTTCCCAGGGTCCATACGAAGCCCCGAACATGAGACAAAGCACCCCAAAAACAGGACCTCAGAACATTCAAAGGAACATTTCTCCAGCTTGGCATAGAGATTGTTCTCTCTAAGACGTTGAAGTACAGTGCGGACATGGTTTCTGTGGACGAGCAGATTTTCAGAAAAGATCAGAATGTCATCCAGATAGATGACAACAAACTGGTACAGCAGATCTCTGAAGATTTCATTGACAAAGTTTTGAAACACGGCTGGAGCATTACACAGACCAAAAGGCATCACCAGATATTCGTAATGCCCGTCTCTAGTGTTAAATGCAGTCTTCCATTCGTCACCCTCCCGTATTCGAATGAGATTGTACGCGCCTCTGAGATCCAACTTGGTGAAAATGGAGGCACCCTTCAACCTATCGAATAGCTCAGATATTAAGGGTAAGGGGTATCGATTTTTAATAGTAACCGCATTTAAACCCCGATAATCGATGCAGGGTCTTAAGGTACCATCCTTTTTGGCAACAAAAAAGAACCCTGCCCCTGCAGGCGATGAGGATTTCCGGATGAACCCTCTCTCCAGATTCTCTGCTACATACTCCGACATGGCCTGGGTCTCTGGGATGGACAGAGGGTAGGTACGACCCCTGGGTAGAGTTGCTCCGGGGACAAGATCAATAGCACAGTCAAAAGACCTGTGGGGAGGAAGCACCTCAGCTGATTTTTTACAGAACACATCCCGGTAATCGCTGTATGCGGCGGGAAGATCAGAAGAAACAGAAGTGGCAGCAACCGGAAGACTCTCCTTGGGGGTCACCTTGAGAAGACACGACGAGAAACATGAGGAACCCCAGGCCAGGATCTGCCCAGAGACCCAGTCCACATGTGGAGAGTGGAGCTGTAGCCAAGGGAGGCCCAATACAACTGGGGTAGAGGCCTTGGGTAGAATAAGAAAGGATATCCACTCCTGGTGGAGAATCCCTACCGACATCCTAATGGGTAGCGTCTGGAAGCGAATAGGGCCCCCTGGGAGAACAGTGCCATCAATTGCCGAGACTACCAATGGGGTAGTGAGAGGTGAAAGGGTAAGCTTCATAGAAGAAGCAGTTCTCCAATCCATGAAATTGCCGGCAGCCCCGGAATCCAGGTATGCAAGGGTTGACTGAGGAGAAGTGCCTACATGAAGGGACACCGGCAAGAGCAGGCGAGAAGGTGATGTTTCTGGGTCCAATACTCCACCTTCCAAATGTATTAGACCCGAGCGTTTCCCGGACGAAGCGAGCAGGAGTCACGAAAATGACCCTTGCCCCCACAATAGAGGCACAAGCCCAGAGTTCTGCGCCTAGCACGTTCTTCGGGGGTTAGTCTGGTCCGGCCCAGCTGCATAGGTTCTTCAGCAGGTAGAGGATGCTCCACGGAATGAAGGGAGGGGAGCTCAGACTGGCTAGGACCCAGAGAGTGCTGGCGTCTTTTTTCTAAGGACCTCTCT
This sequence comes from Rana muscosa, assembly GCA_029206835.1. Classification (NCBI taxonomy): domain Eukaryota; kingdom Metazoa; phylum Chordata; class Amphibia; order Anura; family Ranidae; genus Rana; species Rana muscosa. The sequence continues at coordinate 215,939,356 of CM055123.1, read as the reverse complement.
TGAAAACGAATGTCGATCTGGTTGCATAATGAAATTACATCGTCCAGACCGACGGGAATGGCTCTTCCCGCTAATTCGTCTTTCACTCGGTCAGAGAGGCCATGTAAAAAGGTAGCGACCAGGGCCTCATTATTCCAGCTCAATTCAGCTGTGTGGCTACGGAACTGAAGAGCATATTGCCCCACTGAACTAGATTCTTGGCGAAGACGTAAGACAGCACTAGCCGCTGAAGAAGCCCGAGCCGGCTCTTCGAAGATATTACGAAAGAGCTTCAAGAATTCGGACAGACTGGAAACCACCGGATCGTTCCTCTCCCACAGGGGGGCAGCCCAGGCCAAAGCTTCACCGGAGAGGAGGGAAATGATATAGGCTACCTTAGCCCGGTCAGATAGGAAGCTTTGAGGCTGAAGCTCAAAATGAATAGTGCATTGGCTGAGAAACCCCCTGCAGGCCTTGGAGTCCCCAGAGAAACGGAACGGAGCTGGCAATCTTAGTGAGTGTGAGGCTGCGACTGGTGCGATAGGTACAGCCGCTGGTTGTACTTGGGGTTGCGGATTCGGGGTTCCCAAGGAGACCTGAAGCTGCTCGAATCGAGAAGCCAGATCCTGGAGGAATCGCATCACCTGGGTCTGATTTGATTCCTGGGTCTCAAGTCTGCGAACTATGCCCTGCAATGGATCATCCGCGGGAAGCGGGATGTCAGCCGGGTTCATGGCTGATCAAACTGTCAGGGTCACCTGTGGCCAGGTGACAGATGCACACCGTAGGGGGACAGGAGTGCACCGCGAGGTAGTGAACCCTATGGCTGGCTTCTGTGGATAGGAAACTGGGTGGTTGTGGAAAGCGGGACCAGAGGAGCACAACCGGGATCCCAACGGAAGCGAGAGCCAAGATTCCCCAGGGCGCGGAGTCTAAGACCCAGCTGGTCTTCTCCAGGGCCTCTAGTGGTGAGGATGTTACGCTGCAGGCTGGGACCAGGTCGCGGCCCCTGGAGTTTCCTAGCTCACGCCCCGTAGGATAAGGGGAAGCAGCAGCACACGATAGAGAGAACCGAATAACAAGCCGAAGGTCAGGGGCCACAAGCAGACAAGGATAACGAAGAACGAGCCGAAGGTCAAGGGTCACGAGCAGACAGGGATGGTCGGGGACAAGCCAATAACGTAACAGAGAGACAGACGTAGCACACGGCAGGCAGGAACCCAAACACACAATGCCTAACAAACACGTTGATCAGCAAAGCAGGCTTGCAGTGCACAGGTTAATATAGTGTTCAGTGATAGGGCCTGGGGTGGAGTCAGGCTGGGAGGAGATTATAAAGGAAGCCAGGTGAAGGAGGTCTGGTCTCTAGATGAACACATGAGGAGGAAGGTAAGATGGCAGACAGACATTAATGCATATCCATGACAGTGTGCTACTGAAGAGCAATTTTATTGGCTGCAGGAAAGCTTCTGGAAGTATGTTCAATCTTTCCTGAACCTGATTGATAATTTTATGCTAGTGTTTTCAAGCCGAGATGAAACCCCACCAGTGTGCCTGAGGCCTTGTGCTGCCTTACTGAAACATCCTTCCTGACTCAAGGAAGAATTTATAGAAGCTAGTTTCTGGAAGGATTGTTTTTTATATGTTCCTTTTCATCCTAGGCCAGTCTTTAACCACTTACCGCTCTACCACAGTACATTTTTTGCGGTGGGGCAGCAATTGCAGTCTCAGTCACAAACTTAAAATGTGTGTGTGTGTGTGTGTGTGTATATATATATATATATATATATATGTGTGTGTGTGTGTGTGTGTGTGTGTGTGTGTGTGTGTGTGTGTGTATATATTTAAAATAAATATACATTTTGTGCCTCTACCGAGTTCAGTATGCTCATTCTGTGACAGCTGTGTCCACCGCGGATTGCGATTGCTGGTAAATGGGTATCATGTGATTGGTCATATGATAACAATGTAAACAACCTGTTGTGGATGGATCTCCTTTAATGAATAACTTGCTTACTGTTGTGTTTTACGATTGGCCCATAGCAACTACGTGGCTACGTGTACGATGTGATTAGCTGTAGCCGATCACATGTGGATCACAACCATAAGCAATCTGTTCTTGAATGGGAGTCCCATTTGTGACAGCTAAAACTGTTCCTTATGCAATGATCATCACTGTATAATGTATAAGCAATAACATTGTAAATAAAAATCCCTGATCGTCCACCCCCCCACCCCCCCCCCCCCCCCCCCCAGAAGTACAAAAAATTTTTTTTTCTTTTTACATACCGTCACCAGTTAGTATTCCTGATCACCGTCATGTCAGTCATATGATGATGCTGTACTGGTGACAGTATGTAAAAAAAAAAATGGCTGCACAGGACACCTCTTGCTGCGAGTGAGACCAGAGAGGGCACCAGTGTGCACCATTACTGCTGCATATCGGCGACCTGAGCAGGATCTAAGGCACTGAATTCCGGGGGGCGTGCTGACAGCCAGAGAGTGGACTAATTGCTGTGTGTGATTGATGAGCTGCAATATTTGTGCGTTTTTAGTAAGCTGCTGCTGTGGGGAATTACCATCTGCTACGAGAGAGATTGAGCCCTTTAGGAACTGATCATACAGCCACCTAGTAGTCTTATGGCTGCTTGCAGGCTTGACTGAGACTATTCTCTTGTTCATACATTTTATTAGAGTAAAAGGTACATCTCCTAGCGTAAGAGGGGGAAAGCTCCCTCTAGGAACAAAATAGTGTAATACAAAACGCAGCCCCAATTGTGTAAAATTATACTGACTGGGACTATTATCACATGGACCAACGCTACAACTGGGCCCCAACACTAGCCGGTTGAAGAGTTAGGACTAAAGACTGGCCTGTTACAGCTGCTATACAGAGACCTTCACCTATTTCTTATGCTAAGAGGTACCTCTCATGGGTCATTGAACCATATCCTAGCCATTCTCCTAGAGCGCACTCTAGACTAGTTATAGCATTATTATTCACATTGCAGTTAATGCTTATATGCTCTGTTTATTGCTGACTTTGCTGAAGAAGGGCTGAGGTTTTTCTTGGAGTTGAGGTGGAGACCAGAGAACCCAAATTACCAAGTGGCTGCTGCGGGCATAGAACTTAATTTATCCCATTTCTAAATGAAGCAATTGGAATCCTATTGATATCCTACAATATCCATGCCAATTGTTACACCTATAATTCTGTAGAGCGATCTGGAAGGCATGTCCTACGGGTAAGGAAAACATCAGCTGGAAACCACTGTTCTAATTGCACAGTAGAACTGTCTTTATTACTCCAACAGTCAGATGCCAGCCTATACTGAAAAATTCGATTTTAAGAATAGTTATGGCTGGTTGCTATAAAATAATATAGACCGTTGTTTTTTTCTGACTATTTGATAATAAGGACTACTGAGCAGAACTTTAGGTTCAGGACATGTGCTACCTGCCATGCATATAAAGTGGTTTCAATTTTTAGCAAAATTTTGAGAGGAATGTTTCGAGACGCTTAGTGTGGTTAGCACCTACGTCATATGTTAACTCATCCTGCACTGTTTACTTTTTTTTTCCTTTAAAACCTATTAGTCATGTTTGCCGAACAGAGGCTATAGAGCTTGTTTAAGGTGAAACAAATCCTTTGTTTGCAGTTTTTCTGAACCTGTTCTTCTTGTTGGATCTGCACATGGATTACCACTGTTCACTACCTGTTAACCATGCATGTCTGGGTATAGTTTGAAAACATGTGACCATACATTAAACTGTCACTTTACTAGGCTTTTGAACTCCATACATGGCTATGTATAAATAGCTGTCACATACACACAGCCCCAGACAGCTGAGGATTTCCTTGTTTAAACATTTCTTATTTTTACAAAAGTTATGAGTTAATTTCTGCAGTGTTAAGTCTTAAGTAAATGGAGGAACTGATAACAAAATCCTTTTTTGTGTTTTACCTTCACATTCTTTAACTAGCCCTCAGCCCATTATAAACTAGCAACATTAACAATTGTAACTAAAGAACCAGCTTCATTATAAGCTCTTTATGATGGTTGTAAAGACATAATAAATCTTCTATAGCTTGCCAAAGGTATGCAAAGGTCTGATGTAAGGCAACGTCCAAATGACCAGAGGCTTGTCTGTTGGCTAGATAAGCATGTACACTTGGCTTTAAAAGTTTTTATCCAGGTCATGGTTTATCCGGTAGTATTTGGTTACATTCAACTGAACATGTTCTATGATGTTGAAAACATTTTACCAAGTAGCTTTCTCCCCTTAAATTGAGGAAGCTGTTTGTATTCATGGCAAAACTGCTTCAACATTACAGAACAAGTCCAGATGACAAACTAATAAAGGCCATGTTGGTGTGACTGAATTGAGGGAGCAAGGGTAGTCCTCTCCAGGTTCAGGCTTATTACAGGACAATTCTGAGGTTGGTAGAGTTATGTTCTAAATTTATGGGGCATTTCTTCCCCTAGGGTGATCAGATTGGGCCTGCAGAGACAGCCATCCTCTAAAACCTCAAACTAGCTATAACACAGTGCTGTCATAAAATCAGACCAAATAAAATATTATCCGATGCAGTGAATATTTAAATTCAGCTGAACTCGCACAATTTCATTCCCGCATGTAAGTCCAGATTTCTGGGCGATTCCAGAGACATCTGTGCGCGTTTCTGCACAAATGTCAATGGAAATGGTACCCCAAAAGTAGTACAGAAAACTACCTTTTGGGAATCGTTGTGCGGTGCTGAAAAATGCTGCCATGTCAAATCACATCAATGTATACCAGGGCTTTTGCTTGTTCAGCACAAAAGTCCTAGCATTCTTAGGGAACAATCCTCCTGTGTACTTTGGCAGCAAGGTTCAGCCTCTTCATCTCAGTTCACCTCTCTCGATGCTCATAGTCGTCCTTAATACTTGTGTACCTGCAAAAAGACAATGTGTCTGTCAAGACCGTCTTCTGATCTAGGCAGCACAATCAGGTCAACGTCTTTGTATTGCAGGAGTTAAATTGACCTGGAAACGCTCTAAAATTACAGTGGTTTCCAGTGAAGAGCCAATGTCTTCATCTCCTGGATAAAGACATTGTCTCTCCACTGGAAATCCTGTCATTTTGTAGTGTGTCAAGTCCATATAATTCCTGCAAGGCAGAAAAGTTTCAAAAGAACATGTTGAAGGCCATGGTCATTAGGATGAGCATAGTTTGGTGACCAAACTGCAGTGGTGAAAAGTTTGGTCGCTGACCTGATCAGGATAGTGTCTGGACATAATTATTTTTTTGCAGTTACACAAGTATTAAGGACGACTGTGTGAGCGTCGGGAGAGGTAAACTGAGGTGGAGAGGCTGAACCTTGCTGTCGGAGTACCCAGGGGGTTGTTCCCCAAACTTGCTAAGACTTTTGTGCTTAACAAGTGTAGCGCACCCACCTTTCCCCCAGTCTGCATTTAAGTCTGCTCCTCGCAGAAGGAAGGAAAGGCACACCGCACCACAAGCCTGTACCCTCCCGTGTAAAGAGGTTGAGCGGTGTTATTGTTGGGTCATGTCCACAGCCAGAGCCAAAATCCTCCTGAGAATGAGTCTCGCCTCTTCTGTGGGTAGATGCAAGTCCTTGACTTCCCCAGTAATGTGAATGTCCACACCAGCTGAAACTCCAACTCAATATTTATTCTCACTTAGTAATAAACAGTCTCTTGGATAGGAAAAGGTTGGAGCAAAGAAACAGGACAGCCTAAGGTGTGAAGGAGGTCCAGGCACAAGCGTAGCTTAAACTCTTCGCTGTTCAGATTCTCAAACAGTTTTAGGCACACAGTCTCTGCCACAGACCTGGTGAATAAGGCCCCTGCCACGGACCTGATGAATTTGAACTCCCTTCCTAGAACATGGCCGCTATCAAGGAGAAGATGTCCCCCCAGAGAGTCAACAGACCGTTCCTTCACCGTGACTCCCGCATCGGTTCTTCAGAATGATCCTCCCTTCTCTTAGGGTTTGGGTCCCCTCGCAAGGCGGCACCCTTGACTCCTCAATCCCTGGCGGACCCCAGCCAAAGGCACTGGGCCCAGAGCCGTCGCTGCAGCTCCCGGATCTCCATACCCAGGAGGACAGGAATGGTGAGGTAGTACCTCATCCCAGGCTAAAGGTGCCTGAGGTGGAACCGGAACACAGCCTCCGGAGATGATCCCACACACACCCAGGCTGAAGGTGCCTGGGCGTGGACGAACGAAGACTGACCCCGATCAGAAGATGTCTGCCCCTTTTTTATATCCTCTCCCGGCATGCACAGCAGGTTCCCCGCCCCGCTGTACGGCTGCCGAGAGGGGTCACAAAAGGCACAGCACTATTGGTGGTTCGACCCCGGCCCAATATGGCAGCGCCACCCATAGGCCACAGGGAACTTCACACCAACACTATCCCCTGAGGACAAAAATGGTCCATAACTCCTAACAATTTAAGGTGTCTGAGCCTGATTACCACTCACACTTCCCTCAAATTGACCACCCTGCTACACAAGCATAAGGTCAATTTGATTCGGGAAGCATGTGGAAGCAAAGCATTGGCACGGAGCACTAAAAGCTGTTCTTTGCACAATGAAGCCTTTTATAATGGAAGAATATTGTTTTTAATCGACTTTTGAAATATATGGGACTGTTTGTTTTATATTTAAATATTCACTGCATTGGATGATATTTGATTTTGTTTGGTCTTATTTTATGACAGCGCTGTGGTATAGGTAATTTGTGATCACACAAAGGGCCAAATGTTGGTCTTTCCGGTGAACAGCAGCAGTCAGAAACACAATAGGGTATGTTCTATTGATTAGATGTGATTTGCATACAGATGGTTTAGCTTTTGACACATTTTAAAGTGACAGCGCTGTATACAATTTTTTTCATCCTCTAAAATGTGTATATTTACACAAATAACACCACTAATGGTTTCCTATTCAGACAATGATGAAGAAGATGATGGAGATGTTGTCGACTCAGGATTTAACCCATTTATGCCAGGTGTTCCCGGTCAGACAGAAAATCAACTTGCTCGACGTCTTACCAAAGGAAAGAAAACCAGGAGGATTCTTTCAAACAAACCTCAAGACTTCCAGGTAAATCCATGGCGGAATATATAAGATCTAGAAGTAGGTCAAAAAAAATCACGCGCACCCTGATTAATCAAACAACCACTGCGCACATGAAAAGGTGAAATGAATGAAGCTAACAGCTGCCAACTTAAACAAAGTAATATTGTGAACCGTATTTTAAGTAAAAAATAGTGGCGCTAAACCATATACGATGAGTATATAACTAAACAAATGTATATATCTCAAACCCACACCACGTGATAGTGTGCAAAAATAATATACATAAATATCATACATAAGTGATATATTAAACATAACATCCTTTAGTGAGTCCCAAAGTAAAATGTGAGCTAAACTTTGACAAAAGAATATAAGAAAAAAAGGGGGGTAAAAATAAGTCCAAAAGCAAAAAAATATTTTCTTATATGTGCATCCAAGTGTTTCAACTTAAATCAGCAATCAAAGTCCATAAATCTTGAACAGAAAAATCCTTCCAACACCGCTGTGACTGATTCCTCTCCCAAAGGTATTGCACTCACCAGAAAAAATTACCTAGCACTCTCATGCATAGGCAATCAAGCTTGAACACATCACACAGAGTGATTGCAGCTCTTCCGACGGTGTCCACTCAATACTCGATGTGAATATGTAAAAGAATAAATAGTGCTTCCAATAGTGAAATACTGTTAAACACTTTATTAAAAAGCACTCGTAATCTTCAAACATTACACTCACATCACTTCAAAGAATAAAAAATACTCCTCAACATAGAAGATATATCACAGCAAAACTTCAAGTAGAATCTTCAACAGGAGGGTTGTTGCAGTGTACTGTATTGTATCACGGCCACGACGGACCCAGAGCAAAAACCAGCACTCTCACCCTTCGCACGTCCGCCTCCTCTCCTGGATCTGTAGCTACCTCAACAGCCGGTGCTTGCAAACGTTATTCCTCACTTCACGCTAACCGCATAAGCCACGCCCAGACATGTTTCGTCATCCAGACTTAATCATTGGGATTGGCTAAGCGGCAAAAACACCTCCCCTTTATACTCCTCACTAAATACATACGTCACTGACTTGATTAGGTATCCAGAGCGCTTGCGTTATGCCTGTGTCCCCGTGACCACAATACCTCAGCAGCAACACCATCCCGTTTGATCATACAGGGCATAAGTGTATTATTTCAACATCAATACAATCCACATATAATGATTATAGTGTGCTACATCCTAATACTAAAATAAAACCTTTGGGCAGATCCTATATGCATGGATAGCAACCTCCAATACAGACAGGGCAGAAAACACCCCATTCCACATACATCACCTCATACTTGAGACACTTATGAGGTAGAAGTATTGCAGACATATTATCAATACATAACTATTATTTTTTAGACTCCAACATGATATTAAATTTAAAATAAAATAATATATATAAAAATCTTTTTTAATTTTATAAGATCTAATTATTTCAGAGTATATCTCTATAAAAGAGATCTAAAATCTGGTTAAAAAAAAAAAGCAGATTTTAGATCTCTTTTATAGAGATATACTCTGAAATAATTAGATCTTATAAAATTAATTTTTTTTTTATATATATTATATTATTTTAAATTTAATATCACGTTGGAGTCTAAAAAATAATAGTTTTATGTATTGATAATATGTCTGCAATACTTCTACCTCATAAGTGTCTCAAGTATGAGGTGATGTATGTGGAATGGGGTGTTTTCTGCCCTGTCTGTATTGGAGGTTGCTATCCATGCATATAGGATCTGCCCAAAGGTTTTATTTTAGTATTAGGATGTAGCACACTATAATCATTATATGTGGATTGTATTGATGTTGAAATAATACACTTATGCCCTGTATGATCAAACGGGATGGTGTTGCTGCTGAGGTATTGTGGTCACGGGGACACAGGCATAACGCAAGCGCTCTGGATACCTAATCAAGTCAGTGACGTATGTATTTAGTGAGGAGTATAAAGGGGAGGTGTTTTTGCCGCTTAGCCAATCCCAATGATTAAGTCTGGATGACGAAACATGTCTGGGCGTGGCTTATGCGGTTAGCGAGAAGTGAGGAATAACGTTTGCAAGCATCGGCTGTTGAGGTAGCTACAGATCCAGGAGAGGAGGCGGACGTGCGAAGGGTGAGAGTGCTGGTTTTTGCTCTGGGTCCGTCGTGGCCGTGATACAATACAGTACACTGCAACAACCCTCCTGTTGAAGATTCTACTTGAAGTTTTGCTGTGATATATCTTCTATGTTGAGGAGTATTTTTTATTCTTTGAAGTGATGTGAGTGTAATGTTTGAAGATTACGAGTGCTTTTTAATAAAGTGTTTAACAGTATTTCACTATTGGAAGCACTATTTATTCTTTTACATATTCACATCGAGTATTGAGTGGACACCGTCGGAAGAGCTGCAATCACTCTGTGTGATGTGTTCAAGCTTGATTGCCTATGCATGAGAGTGCTAGGTAATTTTTTCTGGTGAGTGCAATACCTTTGGGAGAGGAATCAGTCACAGCGGTGTTGGAAGGATTTTTCTGTTCAAGATTTATGGACTTTGATTGCTGATTTAAGTTGAAACACTTGGATGCACATATAAGAAAATATCTTTTTGCTTTTGGACTTATTTTTACCCCCCTTTTTTTCTTATATTCTTTTGTCAAAGTTTAGCTCACATTTTACTTTGGGACTCACTAAAGGATGTTATATGTTTAATATATCACTTATGTATGATATTTATGTATATTATTTTTGCACACTATCACGTGGTGTGGGTTTGAGATATATTCATTTGTTTAGTTATATACTCATCGTATATGGTTTAGCGCCACTATTTTTTACTTAAAATACGGAATATATAAGATGTGTGAACTTGATGAGGAAATTTTTTTAAGCAGTGTCCTTTTTACCGGGGTTATTCAGATTTAAAGAGGCACTCCAGGCTTCTTGAAAATAATCAAGTCAGCAGCTACAAATTTTGTAGCTACTGACTTATAATATTGGGACACTTACCTGTGTCCACTAATCCAGCAGTGGATTATTTTTCAATTGGCTCTAGGGTGCTGACTCCGCCATCTAAGCTAAGGCAAACCGTCTGTGAAGCCTTGCGTGTGTGCGAAGCACGCTGTGAATGGCTCGGTGGCTGGGGAAGGAGGAGAGGGGCCCAACTTCCAGCTGCGTTTGCTGTGATGAGATCAACCGGAAGTGGGAGCTGGTACTTGTCAAAGTTAGTGGCATCGGGGGGGGGGGCGCAAACGAGCAGAGCGTCCCCTTTTTGGGTTGAGTTCTACTTTAAACAGAATAGGTAATGTTGATGGGTGTGAATGGAATAGCCATCTTCTGATAATTACACATACTTTTCACTAATATTGCGTTAGAGTAGACCAGACCTATCACAGCTTTAAGGGCATTTTGCTGTCTGCTAATTTTTTTTACCAAAAGTTGTTCTGTTCGTTTTGGGTAGAGGGTGATGTGATAAGATGTGGTATTATTTAAAGTGTATGTGAGAGGGAAAAATCCGACATGCTGGTTGTACCAAAGTTGATCAATCAACTTGGGTAAAATCAGCCTGACCATACATGGTTTAAATCTCCCTGCTGAACCCGCCATGATTTGAACTACCTATGGCTGGCCTAAGTAACTTTAGCCCCAGCATTTCCTTATTCTTCTTCTTTTTTTTTTTTTTTTTCCATCAATGTGAACTGATGAAGCACATTCTTTTTTGATTGGATTTGCACCTATAGCAGGGGTCTTAAACTGGCAGCCCTCCAGCTGTTGCGAAACTACAAGTCCCATCACGAATCTGCCTGTGGGAGTCATGCTTGTAACTGTCGGCCTTGCAATGCCTCATGGGACTTGCAGTATTGCAACAGCTGGAGGGCTGCCAGTTTGAGACCCCTGATCTATAGAAACAATTCTTACAGGTATTTAAAGCAGTCAAAGGGTGTACCCTCTGCATAAAGCTGCAGAGAACACTCTTGGATGAGAGGGTCTCGTCACATGATTTGTCAGTCATGTGACCTGAATTGTTAGTCTTCGTGATGGCTTTCCTCCTACGCCAAGAACTAAATTAAATGAGCAAGAAAAGTGCAGAGTTCATTTGAAAAGCAAAGTAGTGCTGTGATTTTATAAATGTACTATTTTTGGATTTTTTGGCCACTGTCGGGCAATACCAGTGTGTTGTGTTTTTTTGTTTTTTTTGTTTTTTTTTATTGGACAATTAAAATTTTCCTAGGTGAACATTTGATTTGTGTGACAAAGCTATTTACCTAAGGCTAGGGATGGCAAATTATAAAAATAAATTGCATTCATCTGCTTTTGCATGGGACAGTGCTTCAAAATCAATTGGTAAATGCAAATGTATTTTAAATGTAAAATGTAAATTTAAATTTTATAGTGGATTATTTAAAAAAAAAAAAAAAATGGAGACTTAGCCATTTATATTCCTTAAAATGTAAATAAAGGCAAAACCTTTTTTGGATAGAGTAGAGGGATTAGAACACATCAGGTTTTTATTGCTGTCTGTGCCCCCATTAGGCAGATTCCCATTCTTTTATTTGTCCCGTTTACTGTTCTCACCGAAAGTGAGAGAATCCCAAATTTTGGGTTTTTATCAGGAAAGGATTTGAGGGGAGATCTTCCGATGGGGACACTAATTCTGGTGACCATAACCAGGGATTCCCCCACTTTGGAAGGATTTCCTTTTACTTCCTTTCCTTTCAGCTATCAGACTAATCTTCCCAATGGACACATGTGGCAAAAAGCGGTTCTAACCCTTTAAAGTGTAAGGCTACTTTCACACTGAAACGCTGGATGCGCTGGCGGTATAGCGGCGCTATTTTTAGCGCCGCTATACCGTCGTTTTTTCCGTGATTTGCAGGCGCTAGCGGGGGGGGGGGGGGGGATTTGAACCCCCGCTAGCGTCCGAAAAAGGGTTAAAAACGCCCACAATAACGCCTTTGTGGCGTTTTGCGGGTGTTTTGGAGGCGCTACCTCATTGATTTCAATGGGCAGGGGCTCTATAGGAGCGGTATTTTTACCGCTCCTATCGCGCCTCAAAGATGCGGCTTGCAGGAGTTTTTTTACCCTCCTGCAAGCGCAACGCTTCAGTGTGAAAGCCCTCTGGCTTTCACACTGGATACAATGGAGCGCCTTTTTTGGGGCGCATTGCAGGCGCTATTTTTAGCGCAATAGCACACCTGCAAAGCACCTCAGTGTGAAAGGGGCTTTAAATAAAATGGTTTCCAAGGACATGTGGCTGATAAGAGGAGCACAAAAAAAGCTCATTGGTCTTTCAATTGGCAGAGGCGCCCAAAGTGGTTATTCAAAGGATGAGTTGCCTGCTTTAGAAAAACATCCAATTACTTTATTTCACCAAATAAAATGTGTTTCGTGGCTTTAAATGGCTCGGGTAAAAAGTAGTCTTAGGTTACAATAGGTATTTATGTGGCTGATGACGCCTGGTATGTGTGTGTGTAATAATAAAAAAAAATATATATCTATATATATATATATATATATATATATATATATATATATATATATATATATATATATATATATATAATTAGGGCTGTGGAAATTAACTTAATTCCTCGATTAATCGATGAATTGTTTTGATCGATCAAAATTCTTTGGGCTTGCCGTGTCCATCTGAAGGGCTCCTTTGCTGTGCCTTCATATCTGCATTCCGTCGGGACCTTACTATCTGCTACACGCAAGGGCTGTTACACTTCCCTCTATCAACCTGGGATTCTACAGCCATCCACTGGGAGTTGTGATAGTTCCCTTCACGGGACATCTACATGCCGACAGACTGATGTTAGCCCCTCCTCCTCTGGATTCAGCAGTGGTATCGTTGTACACATTTTTATACCAGTATCATACTTGGCTACATGTTTTTATGACTGCTTTTGCTACCGTTTTGGTATTACTCGCACCATTTTTACAGTTTATGTAGCTACATCGATTTTATCTCCAGTGCAGTATTTATTTTGTTACCTACTTGAAGACTATAAAAGTTTTAATGCTATTCCCAACGAGCGCTGCCTTTGTGTTTTTTTTTTTATCCTGCTATCCATTTTTCCAGTGGTTGGTAGCTGCACTGGGAATCAGCCTGCAAGGAGATCAGCTAAAAGTAGTTGGATCTATGTGCGTTTTATAATTAATCGAAATTAGTAGATTAATCGAGAGATATATATATAATATATATAGATAGAGATTTATATATATATATATATATATATATATATATATATATATATATAAAATTTCATGTGATGTTTTTGTTTGGCTGAAGGTGACTATAGTCATGGTTTCAAATTTTTCCAGATTCGTGTTCGGGTGATTGAAGGACGTCAACTGTCTGGTAATAACATAAAACCGGTTGTGAAAGTTAGCATCTGTGGACAGACCCACAGGACAAGAATCAAAAGAGGAAACAACCCGTATTTTGATGAGGTATGTTCTCCATTGACCTCCAGCTATGTATATTTCAGTTGTTATGAGCTCCGCTATTTGCATTTCAGGCATGCCACCTAGTGGAATGTTGGTGAAACTACCATTACTGGTCGTAATAGAATTGTTTTAAAATGCTTGCTCTAGTAACCTCTTATTTTATGGTTTGAAGCCAAGCTTTGAATGTAAACCGTCACCGAATAAGTTTAAAATTTTAACCTTTACACCACCAAATCCATTTTTTTTTTTTTTTTTTACGTGTGTTTGTATATTAAAAAAAACAAAAAAACATTTTAAGCTTGAAGATTATGTAAAACCTCCAAACTGGTATATATTTTCTGAAAGCAGTTACCCTAGAGCAGTGGTTCTCAACTCCAGTCCTCAGGACGCACTAACAGGCCAGATTTTAAGTATTACCTTGGGGAGATGCAGACTAGAATACTGCAATCCCTGAGCAATAAATGATCTCACCTGTGATGTATTTCAGTTATCTTGCAAACCTGTATAAAATTATGGAGCAATCAGCGCAAACAAAAATATAAAAATAAAAATAAAAAACGTTAAGCAGCTGAACACATTAATAGCAAAAACAGGGGTATGTGCAGCGCATAAGAACAATATATAAAACACCATCAAATATGTGGTCGGCAATATAAGATCTAATACAATTCTATCACTGAGAGAGAAAAGTCCTCTTAAGTTCCCAGAATGGTATAGCAGGAAAAAGGGATGAGATTCCTCATGTGATGAAAGGAGGGGGATGCAATCTTCTGCCCAAATTGTGCTGATACAATCCTCCACCGTAAATATATTAAGCTTACCAGATACGATGGACCTCTCCGCTAAGAGAAGGTCATACAGGCATGTATCCACCCTGGGATAATGGAATCGAGTGCAGCACGAATCCTTCCACAGATAGCCGGACTTGGTGGCCAAAAGGTGGTATAGATATCCTCCTAAGAATGGTGCTGGATGCAATGATATAGTATCCAATGGTCCAAAAAAAGGGAGAAGGGAGACAGCCTAAGTGCACTCCGCAAAAATTTATTAAAAGTCAATGTAAATAAAACAACATTGGCGCTCTGCGCCTAGATAAAAAGCCGGTATACAGCCGGATATGACAATATGAATGAACGCTTGTGGACATCCGTCCAGCATGGAGATGGCAGCGGGTGACGTCCGTGCATGAGCTCCTCCCCCCCGTACGCGGCGTTACGTCCAGCAGGACTTCGTCAGCGAGGGTGGAGCTATGGTGTCACCCAGCTGATAGAAATAGCAGGGCGGTCGTCATGGTGACAGGGAAGCCAAGCGCAAACACCGGAAGTCAGAGACCACAGGAATTCGCGCTGACTCAACTGTCTAATAAAATTACCCCCTCTCCAGTGATGGGTAACCTTCTCAATGCCCCAAAATTTGAGGCATCGCGGGTTCCTATCATGAAAGATCCTAAAGTGTTTGGATACATTATGGGTTTTTACCCCCCTCCTAATATTGCCTACATGTTCTGCTATGCGTACTCCCATGGGTCTAGATGTTCTTCCCACATATTGGAGTCCGCAATCGCATTCCAACATGTATACAACCCCAACAGTGTCACATGTGATGACTGGAGAGGGGGTAATTTTATTAGACAGTTGAGTCAGCGCGAATCCCTGTGGATACATGAGACCAAGGTTTCTGTACCTAGGGGGTTAAATGTGGAGTTTGACCTCAACTGTTTTATTTCTGATAAATGATCATATGTTTTTTATTTTTGTTGCAGTGATAAGTTTATGGAGGTTCTATTATTAGTTTTATTGTATTTTTCAAATAGGAGATGGCCGCGGGTCATTTTTTAACGATCTATGTTTTGTATTAAACTTTCATGTATATTTCCAACCATGGGGATAAGTTGATCACTTTGACAGTGTTTTCAACCTGTTTTATATCATTAGCAAGGGCTGGTAAGTAGGTGACACTTTTAGGGAGAGCAGCCGGCGAGTGTCTCTTCCGGTGTTTGCGCTTGGCTTCCCTGTCACCATGACGACAGCCCTGCTATTTCTATCAGCTGGGTGACACCATAGCTCCACCCTCGCTGACGAAGCCCTGCTGGACGTAACGCCGCGTACGGGGGGAGGAGCTCATGCACGGACGTCACCCGCTGCCATCTCCATGCTGGACGGATGTCCACAAGCGTTCATTCATATTGTCAGTTCCGGCTGTATACCGGCTTTTTATCTAGGCGCAGAGCGCCAATGTTTTATTTACATTGACTTTTAATAAATTTTTGCGGAGTGCACTTAGGCTGTCTCCCTTCTCCCTTTTTTTGGGACCATTGGATACTATATCATTGCATCCAGCACCATTCTTAGGAGGATATCTATACCACCTTTTGGCCACCAAGTCCGGCTATCTGTGGAAGGATTCGTGCTGCAGTCACTCGATTCCATTATCCCAGGGTGGATACATGCCTGTATGACCTTCTCTTAGCGGAGAGGTCCATCGTATCTGGTAAGCTTAATATATTTACGGTGGAGGATTGTATCAGCACAATTTGGGCAGAAGATTGCATCCCCCTCCTTTCATCACATGAGGAATCTCATCCCTTTTTCCTGCTATACCATTCTGGGAACTTAAGAGGACTTTTCTCTCTCAGTGATAGAATTGTATTAGATCTTATATTGCCGACCACATATTTGATCTTGCAAACCTGGCCTGTTAGTGGGCCCTGAGGACCGGAGTTGAGAACCACTGCCCTAGAGAATAAAATGGTGGTACTTCCAATTTTTTATGCCACACTATGGTTTATGAAATGCAAAATTTCAGTGAAAAATACACTAAAGTTTATTTTAGGGCACATTAATGCAACTTATTACCCAATTTTCATGGTAAAATATAAAGAGATGAGGTTGCCTTGAGTAAATGGATATCCAGCATGTCAACCCTTAAAATTTGTGTACGCTTGTGAAATCTCAACAAACATCGGTACCCTATAGGCGATGCTTTACCCACTTCAATACCGGGCATTTTCACCCCGTTCCTGCCCAGGCCAATTTTCAGCTTTCAGCGCTGTCACGCTTTGAATGACAATTGCGCGGTCGTGCGACGTGGCTCCCAAACAAAATAGAGCTTTGTTTTGGTGGTATTTTATGATCTCTGCAGTTTTTTTTATTTTTTGCGCTATAAACTAAACAAAAAAGACTGACAATTTTGAAAAAAACAAAATTTTTTACATTTTGCTATAATAAATATCCCAATTAAAAAAAAACACCTTTTTTTCTCATTTTAGGCAGATATGCATTCTACATATTTTTGGTAAAAAAAATCGCAATAAGCGTATAGTGATTGGTTTGCGCAAATTTTATAGCACCTACAAAATGGGGGATAGATTTGACTTTTTTTATTTTATTTACTAGTAATGGAGGTTATCTGCAATTTTTGTCAGGACTGCGATATTGCGGCGGATAGATCGGACACTTTTGACACTATTTTGGGACCATTCACATTTATACAGCGAACAGTGCTATAAATATGCACTGATTACTGTGTAAATGTGACTGGCAGGGAAGGGGTTAACACTAGGGGGCGATCAAGGGGTTAAATGTGTTCCTAGGGAGTAATGCTAACTGTGGGGGGAGGTGACCGATTGGTATCCCTATGTACAAGGGACACGCCATCGGTCTCCTCTCCCTGACAGGACGTGGATCTCTGTGTTTACACACAGAGATCCTCATCCCTGGCTCTGTAAATGCCGATCGCGAGTACCTGGTGGACATCGCGGCCACCAGGCACGCGCATCAGCACCAAAGTGACGCGGCGGGCACAGATTTTCCCCCCGATGCGTGCCCGCGGCGGTGTGCAGGGAACTAGTAAACAGGAGGACGTCCAGGGACGCCCTCCCGGCAATTGAGCGCTGCGCTGTAGACGTCTTTTGTCTATAGCGCGGGCGCAAAAATGGTTAAAACCCCCTACAGTTCATCAGTTTTAGCATAAATAATGGGCCTAGCATTATTGTTCACTCTGGTGTGCCCAGTGATATGTAAAATGTGCAGCGCAATTAACGTTTTCATGTGTAGGCAACCTAAACCATGCATTTACATTTATGGGTGCATGTAAGTGCGGGGTGCTCAACGTTTTTGCAGGTAGGTTTTTGAGTGCTTTGGTGGGTGTTCATTTATTTTTTAAGTCATTTTTTTGGTCACATAGAGGAAAGGTTAGTGATGGGTCCTCTTTTTAATAAGGCATTAGGGGTCTAAAAAGGCCGCCCAACTCCCATGGAACGGTGCTGGGTGTCTGAGTGGCCAAATATGAAGCAACAATGTCACACTGGAGGGAGGTGAATGAGTCTCAAGCTCCTTGTACCTGAAAGTACCTGGTATTTCTATACCATCCACCCCTAGGCAGACTAAGCAGGGGGGGGGGGGTGCTGGTGGGGCCAGCATTAAAGTGAATCTGTTGCTGGTCTTGCATTGACAATATGTAGATTCACAAAAAAATTAAACATTTTGTACTTTTTTTTTTTTTCCCTAAAACATTCCTTTTACGTGCCATGCAGGGCTGGACTGGGACAAAAATTTGGCCCTGGACTTAATCCAGACCGGCCCACTTTAATTCAATAAAATGCTGCCCCCCCAAAAAAATCACGCCCACCAAAAGGCCCCTACATCCATTATTGTATATCATGAGAAGGTGAGAGAGAGGGGAATGAGAGGGAGGGTTGAGGGAGTGAGTGTAAAAGAGAGGGGTTCAGTGTAGGACCCCTTTCATACAGGTGTTTTTCAGGCGCTTTTGGGCTAAAAATAGCGCCTGTAAAGCGCCTCCGCTGCAGTCCCAGTGTGAAAGCCCGAGTGCTTTCACACTGGGCCACTGCCAGGGCGTTTAAGTCCTCAAAGCAGCATCTTTGGGGCGGTGGAGGAGCAGTGTACACACCGCTCCTGCCCATTGAAATGAATGGCCACCGCTGCTGAAGCGCCTGCAAAGCACTTCGGCAGCAGCGCTACACGGGCGCATTTAACCTTTAATTCGGCTGCTAGCGGGGGTCAAAAGCGCCTGCTAGAAGCCGAATAGCGCAGCTAAAACGTCAGTAAAGTGCTGCTAAAACTAGTAGCGTTTTACCGTCAATGCCTGCCCCAGTGTGAATGAGACAGAGGGGGGGTGCTGAGAGACGAACCACATAGCACTGTCCCTTTCTGAAGTCCCTCCTCTGCTCACTCCCCTGCTCTCTGTGTTCTGGCATGTTTGTGTAGGATGCCGGGTACCTGATGGCCAGCAGCGGCAGCGCCGAGTCTCCCTCTTGATCCGGGGGGCTGCTCTCACTGCTCTGCTCCTTACAGCGGCGCATTTTCTCTTCCTCCGGGCTCCCAGTCAGCCTGCCCTCCGGCCCGGGCCGCATTGTTCCTGGAGCAGAGAGGAGGTGGAGGAATCGAGGTTCTGGGAGCGCCGGGGTGGCCGCGCTCGCTCTTGTTTGCCTCTTCGGTGGTCAGGGAAAGGGTGGAGCTCTTCTCCTCCCTTGGCTTTTACATCCAACTGCCCTCCTCGCTGGCCAACTTCCCCGAATCCCCGCCGCTGTTTGCTGCCACGCTCCCGCCGAACTCTGCATAAAAAAAACGGCCCACTGAGCCATCGGCCCACCGGGAAAAAACCCGGTAGTCCCGATGGCCAGTCCATCCCTGGTGCCATGTAATATGTTTTTTGAGCTTCTTTGGGGCCCAGAGACTGATGACATGGAAAGTGTTTATATAAATTATTTAAATAAAATGTTATGTTTTTTTCTATTTATTTTTATTTCCACAACGTCATTTAAGAGTTTAAGGGCTCTTTCACACGGAGGTCCGTTCAGGTCCGCCTGTCAGTTTTTTAGGCGGACCTGAAACGGATCCTCCATGTACCCCTATGGAGGCACGGATGTCAGCGGAGACATGTCCGCTGACATCCGCTCCGTTCCGCTCCGCCAAAGTGTGACGGAGGAAAACCCTATTTTTCCTTCCATCGGCGGAGCGGATCGGATGACAACGGACTCTACGGTCCGTCGTCATCCGATTCCCCATAGGGGAGAGCGGCGCTCTGACAGGGCGGTCCCTGCACAGTGTGCGGGGACCGCCCAGTCATCCGTCGGCTCAGCGGGGATCAACGGAGCGATCCCCGCTGAGCAAGCGGAGCTTCACGGGGCGGATCTGCACGGATCCGCCCCGTGTGAAAGAGGCCTTACTTTTTTTTTTTTTTTTTTTTTTTTTTTACTGGGCAGAAGTTATTAAAAATTTAGTAGAATATAACTGCTTTTCTACTTTCTATAATTCCTTCCTTCTCTTTTAGATGTAGCCTATATATAAAAAAATAGATTTATTTGTATATACATTAGAACTTGTGGTTAGGGATGAGCCTCAGGCGTGTTTGGATCCTAGTCCGAAACCAGCCTGAGATACAGTATCCTTCCAACTAACACCCACTGCACAAAGCCAATCATAAGTGAGCAAGGCATTCCCCTCCCTGCAACCTTACATTTACAAGTTCCTTGTATGCGTGCAGCTACAGAGCAGGGAACACCTTGGCCACTTATGATTGGTCCAGAACAGGCAACTGCTTCCTGGTGGCATATCTTAGGTGGGTCCAGATTAGGATCCAACAATCCCTGCATTTATCCCTGTTGGGGCCATGCTCCATTCTGTGTTATCCCTTTTTGAAATTGTTTTTTTTGTTTTTTATTCTACAGATCTTTTTCTACAATGTGAATATGTCACCATCTGAGCTGTTTGATGAGTCCATATCAATCAGAGTAAGAAACAAATATTGCGGAATTTTAAAATGTTTGGTCCATCATGGTCAATCAGGAGATCATTGGCATTGCCCTTTTTTCTAGGGCCTTTTACTGAAGTTAATGGGCAGCACTGCATGTAACAATGTCAAACTCCTTTGTACTGCTTTGCCTCTCAACCAGCTTAAGCAAAGTGAGCCTGTACTCCATTTTACACTTTGAAAAGTAAAAGTCATGCTTAAGATTCGATTCAAAGAAAAAAAAGCTTCTTTACTGCAGAAACCAAAACCAACTTCATATCCTCTTCAGCACTTAAAGGAGAAGTTTGGGGTTATAAAAATAACTAGAAAAGCTACAATTTCTGGGGAAATTGTGTGAAGTGTTCTTGCCTCCACCAATACTCCTGACTAGAGACAGTGCCCCATGAGATGTAAATGTGATCCAACAGTGTCGATCCATTGCCACATCAAAACTGCCCCCATCAAAAACTGCCCCCATCCTCCGCTGTGTGGGAGGAGCTACAATTCCCCTCAGCTGTGAGAGGAGCTACAATTCCCCTCAGCTGTGAGAGGAGCTACAATTCCCCTCAGCTGTGAGAGGAGCTACAATTCCCCTCAGCTGTGAGAGGAGCTACAATTCCCCTCAGCTGTGAGAGGAGCTACAATTCCCCTCAGCTGTGAGAGGAGCTACAATTCCCCTCAGCTGTGAGAGGAGCTACAATTCCCCTCAGCTGTGAGAGGAGCTACAATTCCCCTCAGCTGTGAGAGGAGCTACAATTCCCCTCAGCTGTGAGAGGAGCTACAATTCCCCTCAGCTGTGAGAGGAGCTACAATTCCCCTCAGCTGTGGGAGGAGCTACAATTCCCCTCAGAGCTGGGTGGGAGGAGCTACAATTCCCCTCAGAGCTGGGTGGGAGGAGCGACCATTCCCCCCTCAGAGCTGGGTGGGAGGAGCGACCATTCCCCCCTCAGAGCTGGGTGGGAGGAGCGACCATTCCCCCCTCAGAGCTGGGTGGGAGGAGCGACCATTCCCCCCTCAGAGCTGGGTGGGAGGAGCGACCATTCCCCCCTCAGAGCTGGGTGGGAGGAGCGACCATTGCCCCCCTCAGAGCTGGGTGGGAGGAGCGACCATTGCCCCCCTCAGAGCTGGGTGGGAGGAGCGACCATTGCCCCCCCCCTCAGAGCTGGGTGGGAGGAGCGACCATTGCCCCCCCCTCAGAGCTGGGTGGGAGGAGCGACCATTGCCCCCCCCTCAGAGCTGGGTGGGAGGAGCGACCATTGCCCCCCCCTCAGAGCTGGGTGGGAGGAGCGACCATTGCCCCCCCCCTCAGAGCTGGGTGGGAGGAGCGACCATTCCCCCCCCTCAGAGCTGGGTGGGAGGAGCGACCGTTCCCCCCCCCCTCAGAGCTGGGTGGGAGGAGCGACCGTTCCCCCCCCCTCAGAGCTGGGTGGGAGGAGCGACCGTTCCCCCCCCTCAGAGCTGGGTGGGAGGAGCGACCGTTCCCCCCCCTCAGAGCTGGGTGGGAGGAGCGACCGTTCCCCCCCCTCAGAGCTGGGTGGGAGGAGCGACCGTTCCCCCCCCTCAGAGCTGGGTGGGAGGAGCGACCGTTCCCCCCCCTCAGAGCTGGGTGGGAGGAGCGACCGTTCCCCCCCCTCAGAGCTGGGTGGGAGGAGCGACCATTCCCCCCCCCTCAGAGCTGGGTGGGAGGAGCGACCATTCCCCCCCCTCAGAGCTGGGTGGGAGGAGCGACCATTCCCCCCCCTCAGAGCTGGGTGGGAGGAGCGACCATTCCCCCCCCTCAGAGCTGGGTGGGAGGAGCGACCATTCCCCCCCCTCAGAGCTGGGTGGGAGGAGCGACCATTCCCCCCCCTCAGCGTTGCCAGGAAACCAATGTTTGTTTATGCAGGCTCTAAGCACAGGTCAGAGTGTTTAGCCTCTCCTGAATACTTGTCATTCTTCAAACGATCGTCTTTTAAAAACGATAAATCCTACAGCGAAGAGCATTATATTGTGAGAATCACAAGACCCAGACCTACATTTTGATGCATGGTATGTCTCTGAAATATTAAAATTAAAGGCACAGTCAGTTTAGATATGGCCCTTTTTAAATTTGAAGTGGCTAGAGTGGAGTTTTAATGAATGTCAATGGATGGCGTGAGTTGCAAACAAATGATCGTATTGTGGACATGTGTAGTGGCAGCAGGGATAGCTGAACGTTTTGATATAAAATTTGTGTAGGTGGGCTTGAAAATGAGGGAGTGGTGGCAGGTTAGAAATCATGTCCTGATTTTTCAGATTTTGTCAGCTCACACTCTAGTTTCGCCATTCATTCCTATGGGACCAATTTCGCTGCAAAAACGACATTTCGTGAACCATTCAGCGAAACATTCCACAAAGTAATAGCACACCAATCGGGAACAATCCGCATGTTTCGGTATATTACTTGTCTATGTAGTGTAAAAGCTGTGGGAGGAGTTAGGGTGGTAAATTTGGCTATAATATTATTATTATTATATTTGTGAGATAGCAGTAAGTGGTCTTGCTATGCAAGAACACTTAACAAACTTACATACTCTCCTCTGTTTCAGCATCAGTTTGAGGCTGCAGCTGTCCCTCATTGGCTCTAAGACCTAGAGCGGAGTGATCACATGACCGATGATTGCTAAGTTCTCGCTCTTCTCACCACTCACTAGAACGCTGTGCTGGAAAGTGGTGGGCACAGCTGGCTCTGGATCTCAGCCTTAAGAGGCAGAGCCAGCTGTTAATCCCAAATATGGTTGGAATCCTTCCAGAGTTTGGTGCAGCTTTGTGATGCCAGCTGACAGTGGAATATAACCTGCTATAAATTGACACTTGGTCACAGGAGTGCAAAAGTAAGTGTACTCCTGTGACCCAGAAGGGAAAATATGACCATAAAAAGCTTTGACATTACTTTTTCTTTTAAAAGAGGTCTGTCAATATACAAGATACAATGTTGCAAGTCTCCTCTCCCAGCTGCATACAAGATACAATGTTGCAAGTCTTTTCAGCTTCTACATTATAATATTTAATGTACACAAGACACCATAATATGCCTGCTATTTACATTTATGATCCAAGAAAACCTTTGCTCAATTTCGGCTAAATTCTACCAGCTTCCATCAAATGAAAAGGAGTTTACTGACTTATTAGACAGAGGTAAGGCAGTTGGCAGGGCTCAGAGCTATGACCGTAGAAAATGTGAACATAAACATGAGACTAAGGCTAACAAAATGAATAGCAGGCAAACGTGGTGTCTTCTCTGCAGGACTCCAAAAAAATTGAAATGCACAAAAGAACAAGAGAAGGCGCATCAGCCTTATGCATTACCCAAGATTCAATTAATTTGGAGTTTTAAAAGTGATACACTCTCAAACCATGCAGACATTGAAGCCCATCACAAGTGTCCAACAGAACAACCCGAACAGTTAGCGCTTTTCCTGTAAGACAAAGCAGGTGTCCTAGAGTTCTGCAGACATTAACGTGTTTCCTCAGAACTCTGAGGAGAAGGGGGCACCCCTAAACATGTTGGCGTCTGCAGAACTCTTGTAAACCTGCTTGATCTTACAGGAGGAGCTCTATCTGTTCTGGTTTTACTGTTGGAAACTTGTGATGGACTTCATGCTCTGCATTGTTTGTAAGTATATCACTTTTTTAAAATTCCAAATAAAAGGTATCTTCGGTAAGGCACAAGGCTGGTGGGCCTTCTCTTGTAGTTTTGTGCTTGGTGCTCATGGATTCCCAATCTAAAGAGGGCAGCAAGCCCAAGTGTTTCTTTGGAAGATTGTTACCTGGAATATGTGGTGGAGTTGCCTGGTGTGTAGAGAGAAGAATGATCCCATACCTTAGCGCAGATGTATTATTGCATTTTTTTCTTTGATGTTGACCTGACTGTTCTGTTTAGATGCAATCATTGGGGTTGATTTACTAAAGGCAAAAAGACTTGCACTTTTCAAAGTGTAGTTGCCCCAGAGCTTGGTCACTTTGCAAAGAATACCCAATCACGTGCAAGAAATAGAGAAAGACTTTTTTTTTTTTTTTGCTTGTACATGATTGGATGATGGAAGTCAGCAGAGCTTCTGCTCATTTTATGAAGTTATGCTCAATTGCAAAGAGCAGTCTATTTGCCTATTCGACCCATTGTTTTATATCTACTGATTAATATTTTTGAGGAATTTTGCTGATAGTTGTAGACATCTTACAATCATTATGGTGCTTTGGGCATTAGTCATACTATTTCCATATTCCCAGACCAGTTTGAGATTTTGACGAGACCCCAAATTATTCTATTATATAGTGTGCAGTTTGAGTTCATAAAATGATTTCTTGTATCGATGTTGGGATTACAGTTGCATGTGCATAATTAATCTTTGGTAGTAGCTGATATTTCCTCTTACCCAGAAAAGTATTTTCAGTCTGTATGTAGTCACATTGCTTGTGAATCACTTTTTGTATAAAATGTACTATTTCTTTTCTTTTTCTACCACAGGTTTACAACTCTGGGTCTATTCGAGCTGACAGTTTAATAGGAGAATTCAAGGTAAAAAAATGGCTCTGCAGGGGGCAGGGACTGTGTAGGTTTGTTCTCTGTGCTGGAAAAAGGAGTAGCTCTCTTCTGTTTTTTGTTTTGGTAAAATAAAACTAGTGTGATAGGGTTTTGCCATGACTGTTTTGGGTTCCAAAATGTTTAACGACAGAAAATGAATTTATTGTGCCCAAAAACTGACACAAACTTGGCGAACCACAAAATGTAACTCTTGGCCTAAACCTTTTACCTAACCTGTAAAAGTAAATGTGACTTAAGCAGCATTAAAATAAAAAACAAATTATTTATTTGAAGCTTACCGATTCTTAGATGAGATGGCTGCATTTTTTAATTTTAACGTTCTTTTAGTTTTTTACCTATTTTTCTACAGAACAAGCTGTAACAGCTAGGGACTTGAGACGAACCATTTACCACTGACAAGAGTGCTTAAAATGTTCACCTGTTTATTTATAAAAACCTTTATCCCAAAAGTTATAGCAATTTGTTACATCTAAATCTGGGGGCACTTTAATACAGGAGGTGAATGGCTAGCAGGATCACCAGGTGAAAACCGAGGGGGGGAAAAAAGCCTTAAAAAAACAAAAACAAATGCAGCCACCACATCTAATGATTGGCAAGCTACAATATATTACATTTTTGGTGTTGGGTTTAATACATATTGAAACTATTCCTGAACCCATTTTAAAACCGAACCCTTAAATTTGACCAGACCCCTAAACCAGAACCCATCATCATTTGTCAGTTTTACATGAGCCCTGAATTGAATAAGTTTGCATAACTGGTGGCAAACATTTTTGCAGCAAATACAACTAATCTGCCTGAGGATATTACCCTTCATTGGTGAACTGGCTTCCTGGTGTTGGGATTTGTGAACTCCCTCAACAGGCACAATTATACTTTATTATTTTAAAGGTCACTACAAACCTACAGCTAGCACAACCTATGGTTTTATTTCGATCGTGCTACATGTTGGGTTCAGACCACTGAAAAATGATTTAAGTCTATTGGGGTTAAGTAAGCCCCTGGCTTCTTACAGTTCGTGGATGCTTCAAAAATGATCTTTCTTTTTACATGCCCAAGGGTAATAATTATTTTAAATGCATTGTGAATTTCTGTCTTGGAAGAATGTATAAAAATTTTTGTTTCTTTTACAATTCTAGCTTGATGTTGGATTTATATACGATGAACCAAGTAAGAAAATATATTTTTGTCCTTTTTTATTTTTTCCGGGATTTTTCTTTTTAATTTTGCTGTAATACAAAATGTATTTCCCTGCTTTAAAATGATTCTATACTGTTCCTTTTTTATGTATTTTTTTCCTTTTTTTATGTATTTTCCTTTTTATTAAGCTCAAACTTTTTTCTTTTTTTCTGAGAAGTATGAAATATTACAAATTCATAATTTACATTTACTACTTAGCCTTGGAGGTGGCTATCTTAATACCATAGCTGCAGTTTTATGGGCTCATTATGTTGCTGTTCAGTGAAATAGACTAAAGTGGCAGGGGAATCGGATCATAGATGGAAGTAGTTTTTATTAGGAATTTTTTTTTTTCTGGGTTGTAACTGGTTCCTAAATTTGTCTGTATCTGGAAATGTTCCTTATAATTGTGTGTGTGTGTGTGTGTGTGTGTGTGTGTGTGTGTGTGTTTTTTTATTTTTAATGATTGGAGCATAGTGACAGCTAGGAAATGTTGTTTATTTATTCTTCCCCTAATAGGTCATGCAGTCATGAGGAAGTGGGTCCTGCTCCAGGATCCTGACGACCAGAATGCCGGGGCTAAGGGATATCTTAAAGTCAGCCTGTTTGCCATTGGCACCGGTGACGAGCCCCCTGTGAGTCCAGCTGTGATGTACACCATTTTATATGAATGAAAACATTTACCCTATGCAACTGAGGAGGGTTTAGTTATTTGCTGTAATACAAGCAAGCAACCAAGCAGAATCCATCCTTACTTGTAAATGATTGTATTTCCAGTTTGACCAATCTAAGGGACTCTGTGGGCAGTTGCAGGACAAGGTCATCCAGTGCCCAGGGTGAAGATAACAAATTGCGCCACCCCCCAGAGGGTTGGGTTGGGTTAATATCAATGCAAGCAACATGGTGCACCAAAACATACAAGTTTGATGGCAGTACACGTTTTATCCTGCAGTAAACTATGGGGCTAACAGGGATGTAGAAAGAATTGCCCCTGCATAGGTGTGAGGGAAAAATGCCCATATTGGTGGTGTCACTGGAAGAAAGAAATGTCCCTATGTCAGTGGTGTCCCTAAAAAAAAAAAAAAAAAAAAAGTCACTGGAAGGAAAAATGTATCTGTGTTGGTTATGTCATTGAAAGGAAAAAGGTAACAAGAAGAAAAAAAGAAAGGCGCACCAGCCTCGTGCATTACCGTTGGATACATTTATTAAAACGAATAAAAGAATCCTTCTTACAAACGTAAAAGCCATGCGTTTACAAAGAACCACAGAGTCGCAGCAATGCGTCCAAAACTAATCCACTCAAATCGGTCACGGAGGGATTGACAAAGATCACTGCTGCTGACGCGTTTCGAAGACGAGTCTTCTTCCTCAGAGCTCAGCAGTGTTCCTCTCTCTGACTACCCAATATATACACGCATATGCACACTCCCCTAGCAATGGACAAGGGGTGGAGTACCCACTGGTGTGGGCGGTACATAATCAATAAACCAGCCCACACTGAATGATAGTGGGAACTGGAGAGGGGGTGGAGGGGAAGGAGGGGGAAGGGACAAGGAGGGAGGGGAGGGAATGGGGAGTGGTGGGACAAAAGCCTACACAGGGGTCAAGCTGCTAGTAAAGTACCCACATTAACCATAAAGAGAACTAAATATATAAAAATGACTTATGAATAAATGGCATATGGATAAGTAGTTCAGCAGCCAGAGGGCAAAGTTGTCAAATGATGTTGTTAACATAAGGAAGTAACAACCTACCTCTACAAGGTAGAGACACCTGGACACATAGGGTGTAGTAACCGCAACCTGACAATCCGCTGCTGTAATGGCACGATGTGCATTGATAAAACCTGCGTCACTGCGCCTGGAGCTTGCCGACCCCACTCTATGATCTGGGACGCACGCTGTGTAGCTTGCGCTCCAGCAGTCCGGATGTGAAGTAATCGCATCCAGGATGTCGGCCGTCACTACATAGTGTAGTGTGATTGGTTGAGCGGGCGCCATTTTGCTGAGGACTTATCCTCTAGAGGTAGCGATGGGACAAACCTCTGAGACTTAAACCAAGTGCGTGAATACTAGCATGAGCAAGATATTACACCAAGGGAGGTAGTGAGAACTCCCTCGACTGTCGCAGCAGTGAGCCCAGGAACGGGAGAGCAGGGGCTGACATTACCTCGAGGAACTACGGCGTTTACATCAAAGTGCACACATGTATATGTAATATTTGTAGTAGAACCTTTTTTATAGTGTATTCGATTTGTCTGTATTTACAATCCATTGGTATTGTGGTTATTCGCATCTTTTACATTCTCCTCTCTCTGGTTCATCAGTAGCTGCACGCATTATGCATACATTTTCCTTCCTCCTCCTTCCCCTTTCCTCCCCCTCCCCTTTTTTATTAATAATTTTTTCAATGAACATAGACTGTGAATGGCCGCTGTCTTTATCAGTCTACCTTCTAGCTACTATTGTGTCATCCACAGCCCCATTGTTTAGGTGTGCACTTTGATGTAAACGCCGTAGTTCCTCGAGGTAGTGTCAGCCCCTGCTCTCCCATTCCTGGGCTCACTGCTGCGAGAGTCGAGGGAGTTCTCACTACCTCCCTTAGTGTAATATCTTGCTCATGCTAGTATTCACGCACTTGGTTTATGTCTCAGAGGTTTGTCCCATCGCTACCTCTAGAGGATAAGTCCTCAGCAAAATGGCGCCCGCTCAACCAATCACACTACACTATGTAGTGACGGTGGACATCCTGGATGCGATTACTTCACATCCGGACTGCTGGAGCGCAAGCTACACAGCGTGCGTCCCAGATCATAGAGTGGGGTCGGCAAGCTCCAGGCGCAGTGACGCAGGTTTTATCAATGCACATCGCTCCATTACAGCAACGGATTGTCAGGTTGCGGTTACTACACCCTATGTGTCCAGGTGTCTCTACCTTGTAGAGGTAGGTTGTTACTTCCTTATGTTAACATCATCATTTGCCAACTTTGCCCTCTGGCTGCTGAACTACTTATCCATATGCCATTTATTCATGTCATTTTTATATATTTAGTTCTCTTTATGGTTAATGTGGGTACTTTACTAGCAGCTTGACCCCTGTGTAGGCTTTTGTCCCACCACTCCCCATTCCCTCCCCTCCCTCCTTGTCCCTTCCCCTCCCCCCCCTCTACAGTTCCCACTATCATTCAGTGTGGGCTGGTTTATTATGTACCGCCCACACCAGTGGGTACTCCACCCCTTGTCCATTGCTAGGGGAGTGTGCATATGCGTGTATATATTGGGTAGTCAGAGAGAGGAACACTGCTGAGCTCTGAGGAAGAAGACTCGTCTTCGAAGCGCGTCAGCCAGCAGTGATCTTTGTCAATCCCTCCGTGACCGATTTGAGTGGATTCGTTTTGGACGCATTGCTGCGACTCTGTGGTTCTTTGTAAACGCATGGCTTTTACGTTTGTAAGTAGGATTCTTTTATTCGTTTTAATAAATTTATCCAACGGTAATGCACGAGGCTGGTGCACCTTTC
The DNA here is from genome assembly GCA_029206835.1 of Rana muscosa. NCBI lineage: Eukaryota > Metazoa > Chordata > Amphibia > Anura > Ranidae > Rana > Rana muscosa. Next base: position 215,909,804 of record CM055123.1, on the reverse strand, counting down.
CTTTTTTCTTGTTCTCTACCACTAGGATACCCCTATCCGTGAAGGCAGCAAAGCCAAGTGTCATCCATTTGTTCACTTTCAAACTGTCCGGTATTCCACTTGTGCGCAGGAGTTTTTGTTTCTTTCGTTATTAAAGGAAAAAGGTCCCTGACGTCCCCTGGAGGAAAAGCTGCCCTTGCACTGGTGGTGTCAATGAAATGAAAAATGTCCCTGCATCAGTGGTGGCATTGGAAGGATAAAAATGGGATGGCGGCGGTTAATGATGGGATTTGGGGTTCCAGCACCCTGCACCCCTTTACATTACACAGCACCCTGCACCGCTGGGCCCCTTTACATTACACAGCACCCTGCACCTCTGGGCCCCTTTACATTACACAGCACCCTGCATCACTGGGCCCCTTTACATTACACAGCACCTTGCACCTCTGGACCCTTTTACATTACATAGCACCGCACCTCTGGACCCATTTACATTACACAGCCCCCCACAGTTTGTTACACAGACACCCCCCCTAACAGTTCTGGCCCCCTGCATGTTACGCAGAACCCCCTCCCTACACTGCAGAACCCCCTCCCTACACTGCAGAACCCCCTACAATACAGACCCCCCCCCCCTTCAGACCAGCGCGGGACTGCATGTCGGGTCCCCTCCCCCTGTGTGGACATAAAGGAGGAGGGGGAGGCGGCTTCACTCTGCTCGGCTGTGTGAGACAGCCAAGACTAATCAGATCTTCAGTGCCGCGGCCACCTTGCCAGAGAGAAGGGGATTGTTGCGGGTTCCAGCCCCCTGATGTGCTGACGGGTGTCACTGTCACTCGAGTGCGGCTCCGACTCGCAGCTGAGAGTGCACTGGGGGAGACGTGACCGGCGGCCCACTGGGCATATGCCCTATGGCCAGTCCGGGCCTGTGCCTATGCACAGGATGCTGTCCAGAAGAGACATTTTGTCTGCTGGTATGCTCTTCTTGACAGTTTCCCTAGCAGTGATACATACTGACTGTCTTCACTTGTTTCAAATAACATGGCCATAGCATGTAATGCTTGCTTATTTTCAGGTGGAAAAGAGAGACAAGGAAAATGAAGCTGATGATGTAGAAAGTAATCTCCTCCTTCCTCCTGGAGCAGCACTTAGATGGGTCACCTTCCTCCTGAAAATCTACAGAGCTGAGGATATTCCACAGAGTATGGAGCTATTTCTACATAATTAACTAGTTCATCACTTGGTCAGGGTGGTTAAACTTTGCACTTGACATAATTTTGGTTAGGGTTGGATTAACTCTGCACCATTTATCTTTACAAATTACCACAGCAAGAACATCTCTAAAGTAGATCTACATATATAGAATCCATGTAGCAACACAGATGTCATTGATTTGAGCACTACCTACCAAGCTACATCAGGTCTCCTTGTTTTTATTGGCTTAGTTAAGGTGCCATTATTTTTGAGTGAATGAGTCACAAGATCTTTTTATATGTGCATAGACTATTAAGCTAACCATGTTTTGGGTCTACAGAAAACCAGTATTCCACCATGTTTTTTTTTTTTTTTTTCAGGCCATCAGGGGCTATCAAAGGGGAACAACACTTGTAAATGCTGATAATTTATGAACTTGTAACAACCAGACTCCTAAGTAAACCAAAGTAGTCTTGTGCATATATTGATTTCTTTAGAAATTAAGCTGAAGTTTTGAATACTTGTAGGTCTACTCAAGAACCAAACAGAATAAAAAATTGTTGAGCAATGCTGCTTTATTTGTTAGAGATTGTAATGTGAGCATACAGCTTGGAAGTGAAAAGTAGAAGTCATGGATCAGCCCCTGACTTCAGAGACTCGGCAGTAAATACATTGTTCAGCTAATATAGGTAGCCAAATACCATTACTGTGGCACACCAATAAAAGCTATGTTTGAAAATTAATTTAATTGATGGATATTTATGAATATTGAAGTAAAGATAAATGATCAGTATTTCCTGTGTCTTTCTATAGTGGATGATGCTTTTGCACAGTCAGTTAAGGAACTGTTTGGAGGAGACTCGGACAAGAAAAATCTAGTCGACCCATTTGTAGAAGTGTCATTTGCTGGAAAAAGGGTATTTCTGTCACAATATCAAACCACATGTTACGTTTTGTTTTTGTGTGAACCCTGTCTATACTTATATTTTATTTTTTTAAGGTCTCTACTAAAACCATAGAGAAGAATGCAAATCCGGAGTGGAACCAAGCTGTCAATCTTCAGATAAAGGTTGGAGACCATGACATACGAGCATAAACAAAATTGTTAGTGCTCGTACAATTCATTGAAACAATGTTTCATTTCTCCTGAATTGATGAAACTAAAAACAATTGTCTTGTGTATACCTGAATGACTTTGTGAGAGTGAAGAAAAGATAAATTATTGCATATTCTACAAAGAAATTCAAATATGGTCTGTAGAGATTTGTTGGTACCCCTAAAAAAGATTATAAATAAGTGTTTCTAAATAAAATCACAAATGTCTTCTATCTTTTAATCAGCCTATTTAACTTGAGAAATTTAGTCTTTTTTGCCGTTTTAGTATAATTTTGTCCACCACACTGATCATGGACGAGAAAGCAATGGAGAGATTTGTCGGAGATCAGAAATGAAATTCTAGGCCTGCGTGTAAAAGGTAAAGACAGCTGTCTGATCTCGCCATCCCTCGCTTTTTGAGTGACGGGTGCGCTCCAAGGAAGAAGACCCAGGAGGACTGCACTGTTGAAAGAAAAACGCAAAAAGCCATATTGGAATTGTTAAAATGCATATTGACAAGGCACGATGTTTCTAGGAGAAAGTCTGTTGGATAAATGGAAAATAATTGAGCTTTTTTTCTAAGTTCAAGAGCAAGCATTCAAAGAACAGCATAGTTACTGTGAAACATGGAAGAAGCTCCATTTTTGTTGGGGCAGGTTTGCTGCATCCAGCAAAAGGTGCCTAAAATTTGTGCAGGAGACAAAAAAAATCTCAGGACTATGAAGAAATTTGAGTGACGTACTGCCCATTGTCAGAAATCTGTCTCGGTCACAGGTCATGGCTCCTCCATCAGGCTAATGATCCAAACACACAGCTAATAGCACCCAAGAATAGCTAAGAACAAAACACTGGGCTATTCTGAATTGGCCCTCTGTGATCTCTAATCTGAAACCTGAAGAACATCTATTGTAATGCCCCATACACATGACCGGTTTTCCTGTTGGAAAAAGTCTGAGGGCTTTTGGTCGGGAATCCCGACCGTGTGTATGCTCAATCAGACTTTTTCCAACAGAAAAACTGCTTGGGGAAAAAAAAGAGCAAGTTCTCTTTTTTCCCGTCAGGAAAAAACTGTTCGGAATTTCCGATCGTGTGCACAAATCCTGACGTGTTCAATTCCGACGCATGCTCGGAAGCATAGAACTTAATTTTGTCGGCTCGTCGTAGTCTTTTATGTCACCGCGTTCTTGGCAGTCAAAAGTTCACCGTGACCGTGTGTATGCAAGGCAGGCTTGAGAGGAATTCCGTCGGAAAAACCATCCAATTTTATCCGACGGGAAAACCGGTCGTGTGTGTACGTGCATAAGGGTTGAAAGCTGCAATCTGGAGAGAATCACCCCTCAAATCTGAGACTGCTGGAGCAACTGCTTGAGAAGAGTGGCCCAAACTACTTTTTAGCAGGTGCATACATTTCACTGAGAAATCGCTGGTTTGCAGTGACTGAAAGCGTGTACAACAAAATATAAGGGTACTGGTACCATGATTTTTTTTCAATGCCATTTGTATTTTGTTTTATTATTTAAGATATTTAGTTGAATCAAAAGTAAAGTCTAATTTTATTAAATATGGAACAAACAATGGATGACAATTTTGTCACTTTCAAGTTGTTTCAGAGAAAATTGTGGGTTCCTCATTTTTATTTTTATTTTTTGTAGAAGGGCACCAACAAATTTAGAGCCAGTTCACACAGGCGCAACTCGACTCTTTGGAGGCGACCTGGAAGCGACCTGAGCCTACACCACAGCGCGACATGGGGCGACTTACAAGTCGCCTCCAGGAGGCATTCCAGTGGCCAATCTACATAGAATCAGCTCTGTGGGAGGGAGGGGGGAGAGGGGTTTGCCCTAAAAACAATTTTCACTTCCTGAAAAGTCGCTGCAGTAAAGACAGTGATCCGACTTGTGAGGCAACTTCCATTGAAATCAATGGGTACAAGTCGCCTAGAAGTTGGATTGAAGTCGTACAGGAACCTTTTTTGAAGTCGGAGCGACTGCAGTCGTGTACATTAAGACGGCTCCATTCACTTCCATTAGTTTTAAAAACAGCGCGACTTGGGGCGACTTGAATTCGGATCCCGAGTCGCCCCTGTGTGAGCCGGCTCTTATTCTGTCTGTATATAGACATAAATATACAATATATACGGTACATGTCTGTAAATATATAAAATGACCAAATGTTTTTACTTTTTCAGTTCCCATCTATATGTGAGAATATAAAGCTAACAGTTTTTGACTGGTAAGTTTACTGGCAGCTTTACATTTTTCAAAATGAGTAAACCAGTGAATGGTGGGCTTGTTGAGTAAGACGGAAAGCAAAAGCCTATAGCAACAAATCACTATTCAATTTACACTGACCACGCTTCCATTAACTGACATCTGATCACTGTAATGTACTGCAGTATGCATATTGCCATTGCTGTCTGCACTTTTATTGAATATGCGGCCATGAATAACAATTCAATTGTACGGTATTCACTGATTGTGCCAAGGTACCCATACACAGGGTTATTGCACTTTTAGGAATAATATGGAATTTAGGAATAATATGCTAATGTAATTTGATGTAATTTTGTTTAATTGAATTGTACGGGTTTATCAAATGCTTTGTGTAGGGACAGACTCACCAAGAATGATGCCGTTGGAACAACTACTTTGAGCTTGTCTAAGATTGCTGCTTCTGGTGGTGAAATGGAAGGTGAGATCAATTATATGTGTTATGACTTCTTCCTTCTACACAGTGACCTCTTTACCTTTTTCACAAACCTCTGCCCTTCCTTTTACTCAACGCTTTGGTAGAATGCCTCTGCATATAATTACATTATGTAATATAAGAATATAAAGAGAACCAAGCCCCAGCACAGCCTGATCGGACCCTGCCTAAGCTTCCAGATGCATCTTGAAGCTTGGTTTCATCAGATCGTCTCTTGGTAATCTGTTCAACCATTTTAGGGAACTGGACAAATTATGAGGCGGAGGCCTGTGGATGAGAAGTCCGAGACCTGGTGAGCTCTGAATAGTTTAACACTTGTCTAGACAAGAGCATTGCTGGTTTTGAGGTTCAATTTTAAAGGCATCTGCCACAAGGCAAAAAAAAAAAAAAACCTTCAAAGAGAAGTCACTTGACAGAAGCTGCTTTTTACCAACTATTCTAGTCCCCTGATAAAGAAAAGGTTGACAATCGAAGGGTTTAACATCAGTGCCCTGGAATTAGCTTGGTCTTTATTTTTTGACAGATTCTTTTCTAATATGTGTCATGGCTGGTTGCATATTTTTAATGATAAAGTGGGAAAGATGCTGTAGATTAGTTTTTTTGTCGCTGCTTAGTGCCAGAATGTGACAGAAGTGTAGGATGTGCTTTGATTTTTGCTTTATTTTTTCTTGTATATAGAATAATCTGCATTTTTATATAGACCATTGCATTTTTGTAAGTTGATAGGCAATATGACATTACTTTTTGATTCCCTAAAGTGGTTTTAAAGGCTCTGTTTTTTTTTAGAATAGAATGCATGACGGTAAAAATAACCTTCTTTGTGCAGAAGCCCTCTAATACTTGCCTAAGCCCCATTACGATCCAGTGATGTACACAAGAGCCTCGGCTCTCCAGAGATTGTCCCTCATTGGCTGAGACCGCAACGGGAGCCATTGACTCCCACTGCTGTCTAACGCAGCCATTGAGCCAGAGAGAGGGGCGGAGCCAAGCCACGGCTCTGTGTGTGTGTGTGTGTGTGTGTGTGTGTGTGTGAATGGACACACCGAGCAGTGGCTTGGGAGCGAGCCTGCTCTGGTACCCCCATAGCAAGCCGTTTTTTTCTCTAGAGGCACTTGGCAAGAAGGAGGGGCCATGAGCGTAGGCAGAACCCGAGAAGAGACGGATCAGGGATGCTCTTATCCAAACTGGGAAAGGTAAGTATAATTTTTTTTATTTTTTTTAAACTTGCTTTTAATATCACTTTAGGTTAATCTTTTTCAATGCTTCATTTAATTTGTTATATTAAAAAGGTTATTATGGTTTATTGCACAGTTACTGTAAATCATAAAATGTTTAACGGTTTTCTTTTTGCAATATAGACAATGACACAACGGGAGTTGGGTCTTCAGCACTGGAAGGTGTATATTGTGGTGTGATTTTGATTTCATACCCCACTGCCCAAACTGTAGATGAGTCTGTAGAGGAACAAAGGGTTTATTACATAAGAGCAGTGATGAGCAGTTATCCATGGCAACCAATAAGATTTCATCTTGAATTGGTTTAAAGCAGTCAGACTATTGAGAGATTGGTTGCCATGCGTTAATTTACTATGCTCATTTCCCTTTCTTGTACATGGAAAACAGTTTTGGCACTGGGACCCGCAGAAATCCTGCTTCTTCATATGCTTGTGTTTCCTTCATATTTCTGTAAAATACATAAAACACACTGGATTGTTGTAATCCTTACTTTGATCAGGAAAATACAAAATCTGTATATATATCTGTAAATGTCCAATCAGATTCCCGCTATAATTTTTCTAGTTCCTACTAGAAACTAAACTAACATCTGGTTTGCTACTGGTATTAATATATAATTTCCCATGTAGTAATATTTATGAATGGGCTCCACTGGTAAGAAAACATGGCTTGCATTTATCTTCATTTTAGAGTAACATTAAGTGTGCTACACATATTGCAATGTGATTGTACAGTCTTCTTTTAAAGCGGGGTTCCACCCAAAAGTGGAACTTCCGCTTTAAGCACTCCTCACCCCCTTACATGCCAAGTTTGGCATGTAATTTTTTTTGGGGGGGGAGTGGAGGCTTCGGTAGGAGTGGGATTTCTTGTCCCACTTTCTCCTTCTGCCCAGGAACCGCCTCGGTGACTCCTCCTCTCGCCTTAGGCGGCTCCTCCCTCTAGGTGATCTCCTGGGACACGTGACAGGAGATCGCCTGTCCACTCAGGGAGCGCAGCGCCGCTCGCGCAGTGCGTGCCCCGGCCGTGAAGCCGAAAGCTGTCACGGCCGGATGCCCACAATGTGAATGGAGGCGCCGGCGGAGAGGGGGGGGAGAGGAGCGACGCGCCGAGCGGCCGCATCCCTGGACCGTGGAGCAGGTAAGTGTCTGTTTATTAAAAGTCAGCAGCCATACTTTTTGTAGCTGCTGACTTTTAATAAGCCTAAAAAGGCTGGAACTCCCCTTATAGGGCTCTTTCACACGGAGGTCCGTTCAGGTCCGCCTGTCAGTTTTTTAGGCGGACCTGAAACGGATCCTCCATGTACCCCTATGGAGGCACGGATGTCAGCGGAGACATGTCCGCTGACATCCGCTCCGCCAAAGTGTGACGGAGGAAAACCCTATTTTTCCTTCCGTCGGCGGAGCGGATCGGATGACAACGGACTCTACGGTCCGTCGTCATCCGATTCCCCATAGGGGAGAGCGGCGCTCTGACAGGGCGGTCCCTGCACAGTGTGCGGGGACCGCCCAGTCATCCGTCGGCTCAGCGGGGATCAATGGAGCGATCCCCGCTGAGCAAGCGGAGCTTCACGGGGCGGATCATGATTGATCCGCCCCGTGTGAAAGGACCCTAACTCTACTAGCAACCATGTAGTGCAAGGGTCAGTCTGATTTGGCTACACATGGGATGAACTGTTTAACCTGTTAACGACCAGCCATTATACTGCGGCAGGTTGGCTCCCCTTGGCGAATCGCTGTAGCTGTATGTCGGTCGCTTTAGGAGCTCTAAAGGGCCCGCGTCAATGCGCGTGGCTGGCGGGAGTGATACCCGCCGACCCCCCCGCGATCGCTCCAGACAGAGAGAGAACATACAGGTCCTTCTCAAAAAATTAGCATATTGTGATAAAGTTCATTATTTTCTGTAATGTACTGATAAACATTAGACTTTCATATATTTTAGATTCATTACACACAACTGAAGTAGTCCAAGCCTTTTCTTGTTTTAATATTGATGATTTTGGCATACAGCTCATGAAAACCCAAAAATCCTATCTCAAAAAATTAGCATATTTTATCCGACCAATAAAAGAAAAGTGTTTTTAATACAAAAAAAGTCAACCTTCAAATAATTATGTTCAGTTATGCACTCAATACTTGGTCGGGAATCCTTTTGCAGAAATGACTGCTTCAATGCGGCGTGGCATGGAGGCAACCAGCCTGTGGCACTGCTGAGGTGTTATGGAGGCCCAGGATGCTTCGATAGTGGCCTTAAGCTCATCCAGAGTGTTGGGTCTTGCGTCTCTCAACTTTCTCTTCCCAATATCCCACAGATTCTCTATGGGGTTCAGGTCAGGAGAGTTGGCAGGCCAATTGAGCACAGTAATACCATGGTCAGTAAACCATTTACCAGTGGTTTTGGCACTGTGAGCAGGTGCCAGGTCGTGCTGAAAAATGAAATCTTCATCTCCATAAAGCTTTTCAGCAGATGGAAGCATGAAGTGCTCCAAAATCTCCTGATAGCTAGCTGCATTGACCCTGCCCTTGATAAAACACAGTGGACCAACACCAGCAGCTGACATGGCACCCCAGACCATCACTGACTGTGGGTACTTGACACTGGACTTCAGGCATTTTGGCATTTCCCTCTCCCCAGTCTTCCTCCAGACTCTGGCACCTTGATTTCCGAATGACATGCAAAATTTGCTTTCATCCGAAAAAAGTACTTTGGACCACTGAGCAACAGTCCAGTGCTGCTTCTCTGTAGCCCAGGTCAGGCGCTTCTGCCGCTGTTTCTGGTTCAAAAGTGGCTTTACCTGGGGAATGCGGCACCTGTAGCCCATTTCCTGCACACGCCTGTTCACGGTGGCTCTGGATGTTTCTACTCCAGACTCAGTCCACTGCTTCCGCAGGTCCTCCAAGGTCTGGAATCGGTCCTTCTCCACAATCTTCTTCAGGGTCCGGTCACCTCTTCTCGTTGTGCAGCGTTTTCTGCCACACTTTTTCCTTCCCACAGACTTCCCACTGAGGTGCCTTGATACAGAACTCTGGGAACAGCCTATTCGTTCAGAAATTTCTTTCTGTGTCTTACCCTCTTGCTTGAGGGTGTCAATGATGGCCTTCTGGACAGCAGTCAGGTCGGCAGTCTTACCCATGATTGCGGTTTTGAGTAATGAACCAGGCTGGGAGTTTTTAAAAGCCTCAGGAATCTTTTGCAGGTGTTTAGAGTTAATTGGTTGATTCAGATGATTAGGTTAATAGCTCGTTTAGAGAACCTTTTCATGATATGCTAATTTTTTGAGATAGGAATTTTGGGTTGTCATGAGCTGTATGCCAAAATCATCAATATTAAAACAAGAAAAGGCTTGAACTACTTCAGTTGTGTGTAATGAATCTAAAATATATGAAAGTCTAATGTTTATCAGTACATTACAGAAAATAATGAACTTTATCACAATATGCTAATTTTTTGAGAAGGACCTGTAGATCTGTCAATGTAAATAGACAGATCTTTGTTCTGTCAGGTGAGGAGAGACAGATCCCCTGTTCCTACTGTTTAGGAACAGAGATCGGCCTCCTCCCCCAGGCAGTCCCATCCCCATACAATTAGAAACACTCCCTAGGACACAGTTAACCCCTTGATCGCCCCCTAGTGCTAACCCCTTCCCTGCCAATGGCATTTATACAGTAATCGGTGGCTATTTTTAGCTCTGATCGCTGTATAAATGACAATGGTCCCAAAAAAGTGTCAAAAGTGTCCGATCAATGTCGCAGCCCCGCTAAAAATCGCAGATCACCGCCATTACTAGTAATAATAAAAAGGCCATAAATCTATTCTCCATTTTGTAGACGCTATAACTTTTGTGCAAACTAATACGCTTATTTTATTTATTTTACCAAAAATATGTAGATTTATATATCGGCCTAAACTGAGGAAGATTTTTTTTTTATATATTTATGGGGGATATTTCTTATAGCAAAAAATATTGCTGGGAGGTGTTTCTAACTGGGGGGGGGAATGACTGGGAGTACAGAGAGATCGCTGTTCCTGATCACTAGGAACAGACGATTCACTCGAACTCCCCTGACAGAACGGGGTTCTGTTTGTGTACATTGACAGGTCCCCGTTCTGGCTGTCTGTGGAGCGATCGCAGGTGCCCGGCAGACTCGCGACCATCTGCTCTAGTGCCGCACCGCGGGCCTCTGGCTCTGTGTGCTTGCCCGCTGTATCTATTGCATGAAGCGACGTAAAACTACGGCGATTCGCGCAATAGAGCTGACCTGCTGCCGTGTAATGACAGCGGCTGGTTGGCAAGTGGTTAATCGTTTTGTATTTTCGTCTGAAAATACAATACAAATACACTACAACACATGACATCTCTTCCGAATTTTTATTCTGTCGTACAAGAATTTTCATAGTTTAGTAACCTATTCTTTTTCGATCTGGAGACTAGCATGCAAAAAAATGGACAATCATTTTGTCTGATAATCTTATTGTGTATACAAGGCTTTAATTGGTGTCAAATGCAAGCCGTATTTTCTTTATAGTGGATTTTAAGGCACATATAAATTTATGTAGCACCTTTAAGAAATCAATCAGGTCTACAAGGATCCAGTCCTGTATAATTTGCATGTTGCTTTACAAGCTCATACTTTGAATTGTCAAATACTAATTTCTTAGTACTAATGACTGGTTATTCTGATCTAACATTTTCGTAAATGCTTTGCTAAGAATTAATTTACACACAACATAAATAATTTTATTTCTTTCCATACTACTAACCATGGTGTTCTGCTAAACAGATAAATAGTGCAGTATGTCCGGCTAATATGGTGGGCTTATTTAACGATGTAATGCAAGGATCAATGATGAACCGTTACCCATGATAAGTCATATTTGCAGCAGGTCATGCGTGCAAAATAATTAAACTGAAATCAGGAGCACGGTCCTGTATTGTGTTGCTATAAATTTACTGTAGCAGTATGGGAGTCTTCAGGATGCAGAGAAGAGAGTTGTTCTATTTTTGTAAAGTGATTTTTAGTAAATCTGTATGAGGTAAATATCCATTGCTGAGGTCTCCCATGAAATATGCTTTTCTTTCTTTGTCCATTTGGGAAACGGTCATTCAATTGGGGGTATACTGCCTCTTACAGAAGTGTTGGACACTGGCAAACAAAACAGTCTCCAGGAAACCCCTCCTATGATCAGCATGCCTTAGTTTTATGCCTCAGTTTTTTGCTAGTGTCCTAGAAGCATGGATGTCTTCATCAGTGATGCACTGTAAAAAAACAAACCTATTTACTCTTTCGTCCATGGACCGACACAGCTTCTCTATTGACAAAGTGGGTATTATCCGTTAATTAGGAGTGACTAGGCAGAAAAACTTGTAAAAAGTGTTGCATCACACCTTCTACAGTACCGCCCAGGGGGCGGACCCTCTGGGTATACCCTCTCAGTCTGCACATCGCAGATCAGTTTTTTTCTGTCTAGCAAGGAGTAGGACATGGCTCCCTTCGGGCTCATTGGTCCGGGGAAAAAAGATATATATATTTTTTATTTTTTTGCTACATTTGTTGTTTCCTGCGATCTTCGATCAACTGCCGACTGGGTGACAGGCTGGATCCTCGATCCTTGTAGTCTCCCCAGTTTCGGCCATCGAGCGTGTGCCGACCCTAGCTACGCGCTGGGTTTTCCACGACATGCCCGTCGCTCCACAGGTGGCCGGTGAGCCTACGCTCCAGGGCCTGCATCGGACCGCTCAGCTTCGGCTGACCTTACGGCCGAGTCGCAGCAGCCTGGCCGGTGAGCTTACGCTCCAAGGCTTGCATCGGACCGCTCAGCTTCGGCTGACCTTACGGCCGAGTCGCAGCAGCCTGTCCGGTGAGCGTCATGCTCCAGGGCATACATATGATCGTCCCTTCTGGGTCCAATCACAGCATGCCTGGCCAACAGTCACCTTCCGTGCGCGGACGATGATCTGTTTGGAATGTCTTCCAGCAGAATACATGCAGGATAGGTAAGTAAAACTCCCCTGCCTCGGCTGGGTGATTTAGCTGGACATTCCTGGAGAGATCAAGTAAGTGGTTGTGGCCCCTTTCTTCCCTCTCTCCCTGCCTTTCCCTCCTCCCTGGGCTTCTAGCTAAAGGTTGCTGGGTGCTGGGGGTCACCTAGGGGGTCCCACTGGAGCGGGGCTGGCTGTAACTAACATTTAAAAGAAATGTCATTTTTGCTTACCTGTGTTTCTGTGTCTCCATGCTGTCGGCGGCCATTTTGAGGTGGTCCATGCCAAGTTTGGCCTCTTGTAACTGCCTGGCGGCCATCTTCCTGTAGTTCGGCCACACCCACTGGCCCCTATCAGGTGATCGGCGGCCATGTTTGTCCACCCTGTATGCAGATATTGCCGTTCGGCGGCCATCTTTTTTGTGGGCTATGGCTGCCTGACCTCTATCTTCTGTCGGCGGCCATTTTCTTAGAGCCCACATTATCTTCCATACAGACGGTTTTGGCAACCGTTTTGCGAGAGCCTCCGGCCTCTAGGGTGCATTACACTGGCGCGAAAATTCACACAGGAAGTGCTGATAAAAGAAGCAGACTGACACAGCAGCAAGGGGACAGCATCACAGGCGCAGCATAGCAGTTCCTATCCAGGGTGGTGAGTCCTCTGGGTAACCCAGCATCTCTGCAGCGCAGGAGGGTGGCCTATTGATATCTTGCCTGGAGCCCTGTGAGTGTCAGCGTGTGGTCAGCATGGCATCTGAGCCAGATGTCTTCTCCCCTGAAACACCAGATTTAGCAGCTGGTGTCCCTGAGGTGTCTATGGACGCTATGTCGGCAATCCTAGAGGCGTTTGCTGCCAGGGTGGAAGCAGCACACGGGAATACAGGGGGTAATAAACGCCCCCGTCCCCTGCAATCTTCTGGGGATATTTCTGATGCAGAACCAGGTCCAGCTACGGCTCATGGCCCAGATTCTGATGCATCAGAGACTGCAGACCGTGACCGATCGGACAGTGAGGAGGACTCCAAGTCCAGGTCAGTACGCGAGACGGCTTTGGTATCTGACCTTATTACTGCAGTGCGGGATACGCTAAAGTTGGAAAGGACTGAAGAAGTAGCAGATACTCCAGTCCCCTTTGGGTTTCGTAAACCTGCCCGCACTGCTAAGGTGTTCCCTTGTGTGTCTTATTTTGACAAACTCTTATACAAGGAATGGGAGAACCCACTGAGGGTCTTTACAGCCCCAAAGAGGTTTGCAGTACGGTACCCCTTTGAGGAGAGTTTTCTGAAGATATGGACCTCTCCCCCTATAGTGGACCCTTCGGTGTCCAGACTTAATAGAGCCACCACTATTCCAGTAGAAGGGGCTCCTGTTTTCAAGGACCCTGTGGATAAGAAGGCTGAAGCACTCGCTCGCTACCTATACTCAGTGGTAGGCTCAGCAGTACGCCCGGCATTGGCGGGGGCCCTAGTGTCTCAGACACTTACTGAATGGGCAAAATTGCTACTCCAGGGGTTAAAGGAGCGAGATGCTCCTCCTAATGAGATAACTTTGGCCGACCAGTTGGTCCAGGGCCTTAAGTTTGTCTGCGAGTCAGACATGGATACTATTCCCCTGCTGTCAAGAGCTTCGGTTTATGCAGTAGCAATACGCCGCCTGATCTGGCTAAAGGGCTGGTCTGCGGACCAGACTTCCAAGAAAGCCCTATTGGATCTGCCTTTTAAGGGCGACAGACTTTTTGGGGCTTCTCTGGATGACATCATCAAGGATGCTACAGGAGGTAAAAGCACTTTGCTTCCCCAAACTAGCAAGGGTAGGGGACCACGCCAAGGGCAAGGGCCCTCCTTTACTGCACGTAAGCGGTTTTTTCGCCCTCTTAAGGCGACAGGGAAAAGACCCCAGGCCGATAAAGCGCCTGCCCAAGGACAAAAGCGTCCTTGGTCCCGCAGACCCAACAAGCCTGTGGACAAATCTGCGTCCACATGAAGGTCCGCCCCCACCCAGCTCTCGGGTGGGGGGACGTCTTCGCAAATTCGCGACTCAGTGGACTGCTCTAGTCTCCGACAGGTGGGTTTGCGAAGTAATCTCCTCAGGCTACAAGATAGAATTTCTCTCTTGTCCACCAGACAGATTCATCACCTCCAATCTCCAGCTACTACCGACCCGTCGGGAGGCCCTGTATGGGGCGGTCCAGGGTCTACTGGAACGCGGGGTAGTTATTCCAGTTCCAGAACGGGGTCAGGGTTTTTACTCAAATCTGTTCATTGTGCCAAAGAAGGAGGGGGTTCGTCCAATCTTGGATCTCAGAGCCCTCAATTGCTTTGTGAAGGTACAAAGATTTCGGATGGAGTCGGTTCGATCCGTAGTCACGGCTCTCCATCCGGGGGACTTTCTGGCCTCCTTGGACATCAAGGACGCATACCTGCATGTCCCCATATACTCCAGACACCAGAGGTTTCTGCGATTTGCTATCGGGAAGAACCACTACCAGTTTGTGGCCCTCCCGTTTGGCCTTGCCTCAGCACCCAGGACGTTCACCAAGGTGCTCGCTCCGATTCTGGCACTTCTAAGACAGCGGGGTATCGCTATCACAGGTTACTTGGACGACCTTCTGCTGAAGGGCCCTTCAAGCTCAGAATTAGAGGTAAGCGTGTCCATTACCTGTCAGACTCTTCGAGACTGTGGTTGGATACTAAACACGCAAAAGTCAGTATTGGTGCCCACTCAACGCCTAGTGTACCTGGGGTTGATTCTGGATTCCTCAGAGGCAAAGGTATTCCTCCCTGTGGAGAAGTTGCAGACCCTCCGGGCTGCAGTACGGCAGCTGACTTCCAGGAATTGGTCGTCACTCCGTTTTTGCATGCGAGTGTTGGGCCTCATGGTAGCCTCCTTCGAGGCGGTCCCATATGCTCAATACCACACTCGAGTGTTAGAGGGAAGTTCTGTCCAGATGGAACAGATGCCCTTCATCTCTGGATTATCAAATCCGAGTTAGCCACCTAGTCAGGAGATCCCTGGTATGGTGGCTGACAGCACCAGCTCTAATGGCCGGGAAGTCATTTCTTCCGGTTTACTGGATAGTGATCACGACGGACGCCAGCCTTACAGGTTGGGGGGGAGTCTGGGGTGTCCAGTCGGCGCAAGGTCGCTGGACCCCAGAGGAAGCCCCCCTGCCGATCAATGTCCTGGAGATCCGGGCGATCAAGCTGTGCCTCTTCAAATGGTCTCAGAGACTGCAAGGGCGTCCAGTCAGGATCCAGTCAGACAACGCCACAGCAGTGGCATATGTCAATCATCAAGGAGGAACAAGAAGCTCAGCTGCAGCATCGGAGATCGCTCGCATCCTGAAGTGGGCAGAGAGGAGCGTACCGGCACTGTCGGCCGTGTACATTCCGGGTGTGGAAAAATGGCAGGCGGACTACCTGAGCCGCCAGATGCTGGACCAGGGAGAATGGTCCTTACACCCGGAGGTGTTCCAACTCCTCTGCCAAAGATGGGGCACACCAGACGTAGATCTTCTGGCTTCCCGACTCAATCGGAAGGTATTGAGATTTGTGGCCCGGTCAAGAGACCCATGGGCAGACGCAACGGACGCGTTGGTAGCATCGTGGGGCCAGTATCGGCTAATCTATGCCTTCCCTCCCTTAAGGCTTCTTCCTCTTCTGCTCCGCAGAGTGGAGGCAGAGGGAATTCCAATGATCCTAATCGCTCCAGATTGGCCTCAGCGTCCTTGGTACGCCGATCTAGTACGTCTGGTAGCAGACGTCCCCTGGCGCCTACCACTACGGAAGGACCTGCTGTCGCAAGGTCCCATATTCCATCCTGCTTTACAGTCATTGGCTTTAACGGCATGGCTGTTGAGAACCAGGTACTGAGAGACCGGGGCCTGTCAGACTCAGTAATTTCTACTATGAGAAGTGCTCGGAAACCGTCCTCTAGGAAGGTCTATCACCGCACTTGGAGGGCCTACATCTCCATGTGTGAGGAAATGAAATGGCATCCGCGTGCCTATTTGGTTTCCAGAATCCTGCTGTTTTTACAGCATGGGGTAGACCAAAGGCTTGCCCTAAGTACGATTAAGGGACAGATATCTGCCCTGGCTGTCTTTTTTCAGCGACCCCTGGCGACTCACTCTCTCGTGAGTACATTTGTGCAGGGGGTTCGACATGTGGCCCCTCCGGTCCGCCCCCCGTTACCTCCGTGGGACTTGAACCTGGTCCTCTCGGTGCTTCAGAAGGCACCGTTTGAGAATATTAGAGATATTCCCCTGTTGACACTTTCTCAGAAGGTGGTCTTTTTGGTGGCTGTTACGTCAGACGAGTCTCTGAGCTGGCAGCCTTGTCCTGCAAGGCTCCCTATTTGATTTTCCACAAGGATAAGGTGGTGCTGCGGCCGCAGCCTTCCTTTCTTCCGAAGGTCGTTTCGGCTTTTCATCTCAACGAAGACATTGTACTTCCATCCTTGTGTCCTCAGCCGTCGAATCCTAAGGAGTCGGCGTTGCATTCCTTGGACGTTGTCCGAGCTTTGAGAGTATACATATCTGCTACTTCCCTGTTCCGGAAGTCAGACTCACTGTTTGTTTCGGTGGCTGGTCCCAAGAAGGGCCAAGCAGTCTCATCGGCCACCATCTCTAGGTGGATCCGACAGATAGTAATCCAGGCTTACGCCTTAAAGGGTCAGGCGCCCCCCTTTCCTGTCACGGCGCATTCGACCAGGGCAATAGGTGCCTCTTGGGCTTTCCGACATCAAGCGTCTGTTTCCCAACTATGTAAAGCGGCGACTTGGTCGTCCGCTCACACTTTCACAAAATTCTACAAAGTTGATGTAGGTGCATCTTCGGATGCCTCTTTCGGCCGCAAGGTTTTGCAGGCGGCTGTTTAGAGTTGCAACTCCTCCGTTGGAGTGCTGTTTTGTGTTTTGGGGTGAAGTTTGTTTTTATGCTGTTACCACCCCTCGTTTTTTCTCTGACACTGCTTTGGGACGTCCCACTTTGTCAATAGAGAAGCTGTGTCGGTCCATGGACGAAAGAGTAAATAGGATTTTTTACTCACCGTAAAATCCTTTTCTCTGAGTCCATGGACCGACACAGCACCCACCCCTCCTTTTAAGTTTGTACTGCTTTTTGACGAACTGATCTGCGATGTGCAGACTGAGAGGGTATACCCAGAGGGTCCGCCCCCTGGGCGGTACTGTAGAAGGTGTGATGCAACACTTTTTACAAGTTTTTCTGCCTAGTCACTCCTAATTAACGGATAATACCCACTTTGTCAATAGAGAAGCTGTGTCGGTCCATGGACTCAGAGAAAAGGATTTTACGGTGAGTAAAAAATCCTATTTTTGCTACCACTATTTTTTTCTTTAATCAAGACACTTCTCTACATTTCTGCTACATCTGGTCTCTTTGCTAGAAATTATCTGGCACAACCACTCTCAGCCTGGCTTTTGGAATTCTGCCTTCGTACCCTGATAGACTGGATGTTGCAGGGCTAGCCTGGAAATGACCCTCAGACAATGGGGTTCTATGTAAGGTTCTTTCCACACTTTGTTCTACCAACAAGTTAGTCGCAGAGCACTGCCAGATTCAGACCGGTTAGCATTGCCTGTTTTTGTAGGCTCACACCATGTGTAGGGCAATCTGGCTGATCATGGGAAGCTGCTGCATTCATTTTGGTCACTGAGCGCCTTTTTGAAGTCCCCCACCCCCTTTTTTTTCTTTGACATTTTTCACTATGAAAGGGGTTAATGCTGAGGGGCTGGAGTGTGTTTCATGTCATTCAGCATTCAAGAAGGATCTCCCTACTGCTGCTTCTACATTGCAAAGAGCACTGTGGAACTTTGATCTTCAGTCTATTCATACTACTCTTCTGGTTACTGAAAGCCATCTGAACCTCATCTGCCACTAGCTGTCTGGGTTGCATAAGTACTTGAGGCCTTGTTTGTAACCTGAGCCTTGCATTGCCTAACTGTGAAACAGTCCTTTTGCAATGGGCTCACACTCCACTAATTACTCTGGTGGTGCTTGCAGCATGCTCTGTTGTATGGCCAATGTCTGGAATCATGTTACCCTTTGATTCTACGGTCCATCACATCTTTGACTTCTTCCCTATCTCTGTCAGATGTGTCCAGCTCCTTGGCCCTTTCAGCTAAGGTTTTTACTATAGTCAATGTCATGCAAGACTTTATTGCCCAAATGGCTGTTATTTGTTGATTCTGACCGCAGAGGTTATAAGTGTGCACCTGTGGCTTCCCTTGAAGATGCTCTATCTGATCTGCCCGCAGTCACTAAGACTGATTCTGAGTCACTTCATTCTCTGACAACTTTGCCTCTGAGGAGTCAGTCTTTTGCCATTAAGCTTCTATTAAGACCATTTCGGCTTGTGTTGATGCAGTGCCCACCACTCTGAGTCTAAAGGATTTGACTAAGAACCCCTAAGACCACAAATACTTTATTGATGCACATGCCATTCAAAGTCTTCCTCTATGGACACTGGAAACACCCTGACAAGTGCTTATTAGCATTCTATATGTTTAAAGAGGAATTCGCTAAAAATAAGTTTGCCCCACTGTGAATACAGTAGTGTCTCCCTTAAGAGGAGAACCATGATTCTGGTCGAAAATTTATTATTATTATTATACAGGATTTATATAGCGCCAACAGTTTGTGCAGCGCTTTACAACATCAGGGAAGACAGTACAATCACAATACAATTCAATACAGAGGGATCAGAGGGCCCTGCTCGATAGAGCTTACAGTCTAGAAGAAAATGCAACTATCTTTAAGGCTCTAAGTGATAAAGAATTGGAAGCCCTCATAGAGCTTTTTTTATTTGTGGCAAGCTCTGCTCTTCACCCATATTATCTGTGTCTTTGCTTTTCCAAACTCTCTGATTTTGTTAACTCCCTTTTTAAAAGGTAGCTGGTTACTACTGCAGTTGATCACTGTCGTGTGGAGAAAATGGTTGTAGCATTGAGCTACAATTGTGATGGGTTGCTGGAGGTTTCTTATCTCGTCTCTGCTTGAGTCTCCTGTCATTAGACATCAGGAGGGCACAAACAAATTTTGGTTTTTAAAACTGACATCAGATCCCCATGCCCTTTGGGAGAGACCATATCTTTGAATCCACTCTGATATCAAGGATACTACTGGTGGCAAGATTACCTATCAAAAAGATATTCATACCTAATGGGCTTGATTTACTAAAACCGGAGAATGCAAAATTGCATGCAGTTGTGCATAACTAATCCGCTTCCAACTTAAGCTTGTTCAATTAAGCTTTGCCAAAAGGAGACTGGAAGCTGACTTGGTTTCTATGCAGAGCTGCACCAGGTTCTGCACACTCCAGTTTTAGTAAAGCAACCCCAATGAGTCCAGAGATGGGTAACAAAATTGCTGAAAGCTAAGGAGGATACAATTTGGAGAGACTTTAGGAACCAATTATGTACAGTCTTGTCTCCATTCAAGTAAAGAAATTCTACATGAAATCCTACAGGTCTGTTTAACTTCTGTGGACATCAAGGATGTGTACTGGCATGTCTGTGCTTTTCTTGAAAGTCTCCTGAGGAACATGGGTTTAAAGCTTCTGTGTTTATGATCATGCTGTTGGTACTTGTTTGCCCAAAACTAAGGTATGCTGATAGTAGGAAAGGTTATCCTGTGCTAGCATACAGTTTGTTTTGTTTGCCATGGTTCACTCTTCCTGCAAGTGACAGTATAACCCAAAGGTGAATGACTTCCTGTGTTTATCAATGGACGAGTAGAAAAGGATTTTACAGTGAGTACAAATATCCAGTTTTTAGGGTTTTTCCCGTTCATCTGAAAGTTTCAGTCCTGTTAGCCACTATGTACATGTATGCTGATCAGAGTTCTGATTTTCTCGGACCTTAATGGCCACATGTTTGTTTTGTGCCAATGCCTACGACTAATAGCACCGAGGCAAGGCAAATTACATGTTCAGAAGAAGTCAGCAATGGTAGCACCACTTTTTGTTTTTTGTATTTTTTTTTCTATTAGATTTCCTTTCTTTTTGTTTGATATTTCTTTAGATGGAGATATATAAAAAAAAAAATAAAAAAAAAAAAAAAAAAGTATGGCACTGAGCAAGCCAAGGCATTTTGAGCAAGTTGCCAAAACTTTGCAATGCATTCAATCAGACTTGGATTGTTTTCTTTTAATGCAGTGCACCACAATGTACATGCAGTGTTTAGGGGCATTGGGCGCCCTTCAAAATGGATGGTACCACAAAGTACCAGTACTTTTATGCATTTTTGTGCATTGCAGTAATGAATTGTAAACCTAGGTTTTACTGTGCAATTCCTTAGCACACTAATGTAAACTGGCACTAAGCTTGCTAATTTTAAAGGACTGTAAATGTATGCATCAACCAATAAATGCATTTTAGGCTTGACTGGAATAATAAGCAATTGGCCATAAACCCTAGGCTTTTGTACAAAGCCTAGATGATGGCAGCCAATTAGAATCTACTGTAAAAATTTGTAATTCGAAAAATGATAGTTGTAATCTTATGGTCTGCTTTGGGATTCACTCTAGTTTTTAAACGCTAACTGCACTGTGTCTTTGTACTTCTAAAACACAGACTTAAGCTGGCCATAAAGGGCTCAGATTTTGTAATTTTCTATAATTAGGCAGAAATTCTAACCATGGGAGACATTTGGCAGGGAGATTCGTACATCTGCACTGTTTAATGTGAATGGGGGAATATATGGATTTCTCTAATTTATCCCACTGGGTGGACTGAGAACTTTTTTTAGACCTATGGACAGCTTTAGGAATGCAATGTAAACAGGAGTTGGAGGCAAGGTGGCAAAACCCAGAGAGAGTAGAACTTTCCATATTACAAGCCGGACATCTGCAAAATGTTAAATTATTTGTTTATCGATAAAACAAGAAATGTTGATTTTTACCTTGACTCAGTAATATCACATCATATTTATCATTTATATTCATCTAATCAGCTAGTGGAAAATCATGAATCCTCTCATAATCAAAATCATTATTAAACCAATCAATAAAAATCTTCATTTAGCCTTAATGTGTCTACTGGTTATCGCTAACAAATGAATGCCCGTGTGCAATGTATTCCATGTTTTAATGCAAAGTGACTTGTGCATCAGGAACTCCTCACAGGCACAAACAAATCCCAGTGTTCTTAAATATGAGATTTAACTTGATTGCACTTGTGAATGACATATCACTTGAAGAAAACAAAAAAACTAAATATTAAAAATACTAATTATTTGCAATTTCTGAAAAATGGTGTTTGAGGCTATTTTATTCTGTACCTATTTTTATTGCAGAAACATGTAACTTACAGTATGTTACTCAAAAATAGTATAGAATAAAGTGGACTTTTCACAAAATACAGGTTGCTCTTATATGAATATGTACTTGTAGCCATGTGCAAAAAATTATCCTTTTAAATGTTTGGCATTTTGTCCTGAAAGCAAGTTTATTTAATCCCTTCCTACCTGCAGTCTGTAGATTTAATGCTCAAGTATCCTTGTATACAATGCTTCTAGCTTTCAGGACCTCACTGTTGGGAACTGATCAATGTGGTTCCTCATGATTGCCATGTCAGCTAGGTGAACAGCTGAGGGTGACCACATTGTACCAAATGAAAACCCTATGCGTCTTTAGAAAAAAGAATAATTGGTCATGGAGGTCATGTCAAATTAACAAATTCACTTTGACGCTGTTAAATGTGATCTGGGCAACAATTACCTCTGGTCATGAAGGGGTTAAATGTCTTCTGGATGAACTCAAGCTGTGAAATTGAGACATGCACTAGAAAATTGACTGCTGCAGGTAGTTGTAAACATCTAGTATTCTCTGTAGACATCATATACAAGCAACCTGTGCTATAGATTTCCAGTGGTGTCCTTTTCATGTTAATCATTCTATGTTCCATTCAATCAGGAGTGAATGAAAAGGAGGTTGGGTTTTTACCCACCTTTGGCCCTTGTTATTTGAACCTGTATGGGAGTCCAAGAGAATTCACTGGTTTCCCTGACCCTTTTGACGATCTCAACTTTGGAAAGGTACTTTGTAAATTGTTATTTACTTGTAAACAAGCATCAAGAAAAAAAAAAAACAGACTTTGACATCAAGATAGGGGTACCATAGATGAGAGCCTTAAAGCGTATTTATATATTTTGACTCAAATTTGAGAAAACTCCACTATATGATTGTTCCCATTCACAGAGCATGCCTAAAAATCTTTAAATATTTCCTACCTTTTTAGATGTTTCTCAGGAGGTGTCATGGCTGACTGCAAGGTTTTCTGAACAATGTCAGAGCGAGTCTCTTCCAAGTCTGTCCTCATTAACATACAGTGCAAGAAGTCTAGCCCCTAAACCTTCACCCTTTGTTAGAACAGAGTGTTCATCCAATTGATAATGTAGATTTTTTAAATCTTTTGTTAATCTATGTGTTATGAATGGGACATGTAACAAATATTAAAGTAGGTGTTATCCCGTTTTGGCTGCAGAAAGCAAAAATACACTTTAAGCTGGCCATACTCCTATGGAAATTTTGGCCAGTTCACGGTAAACCAGACAAAATTTTCTTTGTTGATGGGCCCTATAACCACCCTCCTGCCTGACAAACTTTTTTAATGAAAAAATCAAAGTTGGCTTAAAAATTGGATGCAGCCACTGTTTGGTTGACAATCAGATGCGGCCACTGTTAAGGTATTTTGACAACCGCTCATGGCCTTTTGGATAGGGTTCACCTCTCATCAAATCTGTCTTATAGCGACCCTGCATACTTGTGTACTCACACAGGCTGCAGGCCTCTAGCAAAAACCGGACGCAGGATTGAAAGTTCCATCCCACCCGAGACATGTTACAACCTTCAAGCTCCAGGCCCCAATCCAGAATTGCAAAACCTAGAGAACTTAAAACACTGCTTTCTCTGCTCGCAGTACATATGCTGAAAAGCTGAGAATCCTGTGTCCTCTCTACAACCGGTGTAGTGTCATATTTTGCTCCCCATCACAGATTGCTCCGGAAGTGACGTTCCGTCGCCGCCATCTTGCTACACCCCACACTCCTGCACAATAATAATAGAGTGAGAAGGGGGCAAGCGGACATCTTGTTACACCCACCGGAGTTTTAGATTTCACAGGTATTTTCAACACAAAGCGGAGCTTATATGCTTAAATACAGTATTTGGAAATCGGACGGACTGTTTAGATGTTAAATGTGAAAATCAGAGGTGTTCTGTCACAGTAGCAACCATGTGAGGTCAGCAGGTTTGCTGCTGCTTTTAAAATTTAACATCTAAACAGTCCGTTGGATTTCCAAATACTGTATTTAAGCATATAAGCTCCGTTTTGTGCTGAAAACAACCGTGAAATCAAACTCCGATGGGTGTAACAAGATGTCCGCTTGCCCCCTTCTCACTCTATCATTACTGTGCAGGAGTGTGGGGTGTAGCAAGATGGCGGCGGGGGAACGTCCCTTCCGGAGCAATCTGTGATGGGGAGCAAAATATGACACTACACCGGTTCCTAATCCCTCACTGGCAGGGCCTCGCACTGTTGAAATAGTTTTTACCAGTGCTGATCCCTGTGACGATTTCCCTTCATGTCTGTTTGGATTCCTCATCAGTAGGGATGAGCCGAACACCTCCTGGATGCGAACCGAACCGGAACTTGCGAACAAGCAAAAAATTTGTTCGAACATTGTTAAAGTCTATGGGACACGAACATGAAAAATCAAGTGCTCATTTTAAAGGTTAATATGCAAGTTAATATCATGAAAAGTGTTTGGGGACCCGGGTCCTGCCCCAAGGGACATGTATCAATGCAAAAAAAAGTTTTAAAAACAAACATTTTTTTGGGAGCAGTGATTTTAATAATGCTCAAAGTGAAACAATAAGTGAAATATTCCTTTTTTAAATTTCGTACCTGGGGTGTGTGTATAGTATGCCTGTAAAGTAGCGCATGTTTCCCGTGTTTAGAACTGTCCCTGCACAAAATGTAATTTCTGAAGGGGAAAAAAAAGTCATTTAAAGATACTCGCGGCTATTTAATGAATTGTCGGGTCCCGGCAATACAGATAAGTCATTGGAAAAACAGCATGGGTTCCCCCCCAGTCCATTACCAGGCCCTTCGGGTCTGGTATGAATATTAAGGGGAACCCTGAACCCCCCCAAAAAAAGCTTGGGGGGTCCCCCCAAATTCCATTACCAGGCCCTTCAGGTCTGCCATGGATATTAAGGGGAACCCTGCAACAAATTTTAAAAAAAATGCCATAGGGGCCCCCCTAAAAATTCATACCAGACCGTTTAGGTCTGGTATGGATTTTAAGGGGAACCCCGCACCAACATTAAAAAATGGCGTGGGGTGCCCCCAAAAAATCCATATCAGACCCTTATCCGAGCATGCAACCTGGTAGCCACAGGAAAAGAGGGGGGGGGGACGAGAGCGCACCCCCTCCTGAACCGTACCAGGCCACATGCCCCCATGTTGATGGGGACAGGGGCCTCATCCCCACTACCCTTGCCCGGTGGTTGTTGGGGGGCCAGGGGGGGGGCTTATCGGAATCTGGAAGCCCCCTTTAACAAAGGACCCCCAGATTCCGCCCCCCCTATGTGAATTGGTAACGGGGTACATTGTACCCCCTACCATTTCACAAAAGAAAGCGTCGAAAATGTTAACCACACAGACACAGTTGGGAGAAGTCCTTTATTTAAAAAGAAAAAAAAAGCGGAAAAATTCCAACGATGTTCTCTCGAGCGCAACAGAGGAAAAAAAAACGGACTCCATCCTCTCTCCATGGGAGGTACCCACGGAATGACGCTCTCCCTCCGTGACATTTCTTTTAAAGCTGAGGGCAGGGCCACCTGTCATGTGCGAGGGTGACCCGCCCCCTCTGACACAACGGGGAAATGCGGGGTTACCCAGTGATGTGTATGGGTGACCCCGCCCCCTCTAATATAACGCGGGTTTCCCGTGATGCGCCAGAGGGTGCGGGGTCACCCAAACATGTCATTGGGTAACCCCGGCATTTCCCCATTGTGTCAGAGGGGGTGGGGTCACTTGCGCACGTGACGGATGTCCCCGCCCTCAGCTATAAAATAAATGTCACGGAGGGAGAGCGTCATTCCGTGGGTACCTCCCATGGACAGAGGATAGTCGGCTTTTTTTTTTTTCCTCCGTATCGCTCAAGAGAACATCGTTGGAATTTTTTCTTTTTTTTAAAATAAAGTACTTCTCCCAACTGTGTCTGTTTTTTAACATTTTTGACACTTTCTTTTGTGAAATGGTAGGGGTACAATGTACCCCGTTACCAATTCACAAAGGGGGGGCGGAATCTGGGGGTCCCCCTTGTTAAAGGTGGCTACCAGATTCTGATGAGCCCCCCCGCCCGCAGACCCCCACAACCACCGGGCAAGGGTTGTGGGGACGAGGCCCTTGTCCCCATCAACATGGGGACATCTTCCCCATGTTGAGGGCATGGGTACGGTTCAGGAAGGGGGGGGCGCTCTCTCGTCCCCCCCTCTTTTCCTGCGGCCTGCCATTTTCCATGCTTGGATAAGGGTCTGGTATGGATTTTTGGGGAGTACCCCACGCCATATTTAAAAAAAAAATGGTGCGGGGTTCCCCTTAATATCCATACCAGACCTGAAGGGCCTGATATGGAATTTGGGGGGACCCCCATGCTTTTTTTTCAATGACTTTGATCTGTATTGTATTGCCGGGACCGACAATTCATTAATAGTCGCAAGTAGTTTTAAATGACTTTTTTTTCCCTTTTTAGAAATGAAATTTTGTGCACGGACAGTTCTAAACACTACTTTACAGGCATACTATACACACCCCCCCAGGGACAAAATTTTAAGGCATATTTCACTTTTATTGTTTCACTTTAAGCATTATTAAAATCGCTGCTCCCGAAAAACGTCCGTTTTTAAAACTTTTTTTTGCATTGATACATGTCCCCTGGGGCAGGACCCGGGTCCCCAAACACTTTTTATGACAATACCTTGCGTATTAACCTTTTAAAATTTACACTTAAAATTTCTCCCATAGACTTTTAAAGGGTGTTCCGCGGCTTTTCGAATTTGTCGCGAACACCCCAAATTGTTCGCTGTTCGCCGAATGGGCGAACAGCCAATGTTCGAGTCGAACTCATGTTCGACTCGAACATAAAGCTCATCCCTACTCATCAGTTCCTCCCCCGGTGACCACCCTCCCTGTGAAGGGTGAAACTCCCCAGCGAGGGAACATCAATTAAAGGGATTGTAAACCAACTTTTTTTCTCTTATCATCCATGGACTGACACGGTGTCTCTTTACACTTTACACGTGGGTTATGTCCCTGCTTGCAGGAGAAGACCTAGGCAGAATGTGAAATGTTATACATACATTCTAAAAGCCAGAGCTGAACAGCCCCACCCAGGGGGCAGTCCCTCCGGACATAACCCTCCCACTACAGTCAGCAGACTTCAGTTTTTTTCTGCCTAGCAGAAGAAGACGTGGCTCTCTCAGGAGCCAGTCTCCTGAACTATTTTTATTCCTTTTGGAATTTTTTATTATTTTATTTTTAAGATCTTCTATCAACTGTCGGCTGGGCAACAGGTTGGGTACAAGATATCCTCGTAGTTTTCCCTGTCCGACCATCGAGCGTGCTGATCCTCGCCTTGTGTGTGTGAGACTCAGTTCACGACATGCCCCACGACTCCAGGGGTGGTCGGTGGGTTTTCAGCTCCGCGGTCCTCTCAAGATTCAACAGTCCGGCTGTATCTTTCGCGGTGGACCGGGCCGACAGCTACTCAGTACCGCACTGTGATAGTTCTGTCAGAAACACATCAGTGGGTCATTCAGGGGACGGGTAAGTAGTCTCTCCTGGCTGCAGGTGAGTACATGCGGTGTGTTTCTTGTGTGGGGGATTTTCCCTGTCTCCCCCTGTGTTTTTTAATGTCACTCTGTTCACCGTTGCTGGCGCTGTGCTTTGTGGGGTGCCTGGGGGCCATACTGTCCTGGGGGGGGGGGCTCATGCTGCTCTGCATTCGCTGGGGCTGTTTTTTTGTGAATGTGAGAGGCCTGGGCGCCGTTCGGCGCCATGTTTGGTGTGTGTGCTGATTTTCACATTGGCGGCCATCTTGCCGTGGTCCGCCGGAGCACATTGCGGCGGCCATTTTCTTGAAGCCGCACCTTTTTTAAACACTAGTTTGGCCTCTATCGCCGCTGGGAACGGCGCAAATCTCCTCACACTCTCTCTTCTCAGCTCACTCACGCTGAGCAGCGCGGCGCAGAGAGACAGGCAGCGGAACCGAGCGGTCCTGGTCAGGTTGGTGGGTCCCCTGGGCTTTCCCCTCAGTCAGCGCAGCCTGTGGGTGGACTTTTTTTTCTGAGGAGTCTCAGAGAGGGACATTATGGAGTCAGTGTCACCAGCTTCCCCTCACATGCCAGAGGCAGCAGGCAGTGCTCCAGCACCTGCGGTCCCTATGGACCAGTTGTCGGCAGTCCTGGAATCATTTCTGACCAGGATGGAAGCGGTGTGCGAGCACAAGGGAGCAAAAAAGCGCCCTCTCCCCACTTTATCTCCACAAGGGGAGTGCTCTGATTCAGATATGGGCCTAGCTAGTGCTGCTCAGGACCCTAGCTCTGAATATTTGGATGGTTTTGAACAGGACATTCCTTGTGAGGAAGACTCCGGTTCTGAGTCAGTAAATGACAGGGCGCTTGTTAGTGATCTCATTGATGCTGTGAGGGACACTCTCAAGCTGAATGCTGCGGATGCAGAACCCCAGGCGGAGGCAGTCTCCTTTGGTTCTTTTCAGGCCAAGCCTTCTAAAAAGGTTTTTCCATATGTACCTTTCTTTGACCAGCTCATTGACCAGGTCTGGGAAAAGCCGCAGAATACTTTATGGTCCCGCGGCGTTTGTCTATCAGATACCCCTTTGAGGACGCCCTGCTTAAAAAGTGGGCTTCTCCCCCAGTGGTCGACCCTCCAGTCGCCCGTTTAAACAAGGCCACCACTCTCCCGATGGAGGGGACTCCTGCGTTGAGGACCCCACTGACAGGAGGTCAGAAGTGGTGAGTAGAGCCATGTTCGCCTTGTTGGGATCCGCCCTACGGCCCGTAATAGCGGCGACCCTTGTGTCTCAGACACTCACGGAATGGGCAAAAATTTTGCACCAAACGGTGCAGGAGCCTAACCTTCCTCCAGACACTATTGCTCTGGCCCACCAAATGGGCAGGGTCGGATATATGTGTGCGACGCCACGTTGGACGCGGCCCCTTTAATATCCAGGGCCTCTGTCTCGGCGGTGGTATTGCGTCGTCTTATCTGGTTGAAATGCTGGTCTGCTGACCTAGCCTCTAAGAAGCTCCTGACGGATCTACCATTTAAGGGTGGTAGACTTTTTGGTGCTGCTCTGGATGACATCATCAAGGATGTCACGGGAGGTAAAAGCACTCTCCTTCCTCAAACTATCAAGGGTAAGGAGGCCCGCCGTAAACCGGGTCCTTCCTTTCCAGCAAAAAGTTTTTTTTTCGTCCATCAGGGTCCATGGGTAAGCCATCCCAGACTGATAACAGTGCGGCTGGTGGGCACAAGCGCCCCTGGGTGCGTAAGCCAAACAAGCCGGCTCCCAAGCCCGCCTCCGCGTGAAGTCCTGCTCCCGCCCGTCTCTGGGGTGGGGGGACGACTTCGCAGGTTCACAGATCGGTGGACCTCCCGGATCTCCGACCGGTGGGTGTGCGAGGTGGTCACCTCAGGATACAGGATAGTATTCCGATCCTGGCCCCCAGACAGATTCTTTCCCTCGAATCTTCCTCTCCTTCCTACCTGTCGGGCAGCCCTCTTGGGGGCTGTACAGGATATGATCAGGTCCGGAGTGATTGTGCCGGTTCCGTCACAGGAGAGTTTTCAGGGATTCTATTCGAATCTGTTTGTCGTCCCAAAAATAGGACGTGGTTCGACCTATCCTGGACCTCAAGGCCCTGAATGCCTTTGAGAAGGTGCAGAAATTCTGCATGGAATCTATTTGCACGGTGATCGCTACACTCCACCAGAGGGATTTTCTTCTGGCGTCCTTGGACTTCAAGGACGCCTACTTGCATCCGATCTGCGCAAGTCACCAGAAGTTTCTGCGCTTTGCGATCAGCGAAGTCCACTATCGATTGTGGCTCTTCCTTTCGGCCTAGCCTCGGCACCAAGGGTGTTCACCAAGGTGCTTGCTCCGGTTCTAGCCTTCTGTTACAGCAAGGTATTGCTGTCGTGGGCTATCTGGACGATCTTCTGCTAAGAGCAGAAAGTGGCTCAGACTTAGAAGAAAGGTGACTATCGTCAATTAGACCCTCAGGGACTTCGGGTGGTTCCTGAACATTCAGGAGTCAGTCCTGGTCCCGACTCAGTGTCTGGAGTATCTAGTTCTGGACTCCTTGGAGGCAAAGGTATCCTACCTCTGGAGAAGTTGCTGACACTTCAGTCTGCGGTGCAGGTGCTGACATCCCGAAAATGGTTGTCAATCCGTTTTTTGCATGAGAGTCCCGGGACTTGTGGTGGCCTCCTTCGCGGCCGTTCCGTATGCCCAATCACACACCAGGGCATTGCAGAAGGAGATCTTGTCCACCTGGGACAAATCCCTGTTGTTGTCCTTGGATCTTCAGATCCAGGTGATTCACCTGGTCAGGGCGTCCCTGACATGGTGGTTGAGATCCTCGGCTCTTCGGTCCGGAAAGTCAGTCCCCTCCCATCCAATGGACGGTACTCACGATGGACACCAGCCTGACGGGCTGGGGTGGAGTCTGGGGAGTCCTGTCGGCTCAAGGTCTTGGACTCCGGACGAGCCCGTTTACCAATCACTGTTCTGGAAATACGGGCCATCAGACTGTGTCTCTCTTCAGGTCGGAGAGAGTATGGGGTCGCTCCATCAGGATCCAGTCTGACAACGCCACGGCGGTGGCGTATGTAAACCATCAAGGGGGGACTCGGAGCTCAGCTGCGGCTTCCGAGGTAGTCCGTATCCTGAAGTGGGCCGGAAGAAACGTGCCGGCTCTGTAGGCCATTTACATTCTGGGCATAGACAATGGGCAGGCGGACTATCTGAGTCGCCAATCGCCAGACGCCGGACCAAGAAGAGTGGTCCTTGCATATTTCAACTCCTTTGCCGACGGTGGGGCACGCCGGATGTGGACCTGATGGCCTCTCGACTCAATTGCAAGGGTCGAGGTTGTGTCCAGATCCAGGGATCCTTGGGCGATGCCTCGGATGCGTTGGCCCCATAGGGTCCTTATCGCCTGATATAAACTCCGGTGATCCTATTTGTTCCTGATTGGCCTCAGCGTCACTGGTACGCTGATCTGGTACGTCTCGTCGCGGACGTTCCCTGGCGGTTGCCGATGAGGGAGGACCTTCAGTCTCAAGGTCCTATATTTCATCCGGCTTACAGTCTCTGGCTTTAACGGCAGGGCTGTTAAAAGCCAGGTGTTGAGGGACCGAGGTCTCTCGGACTCGGTCATTTTGACCATGTTAAGAACAGGGAAGTCTTCCTCCAGGCAGATCTATCACCGTGCCTGAAAAGCTTATATCGCCATGTGCGAAGCGCTGGACTGGCGTCCTCGGACGTATTCCGTCCCCAGAATCCTGCGTCCTCTGCAGTGTGGAGTGACCCAAAGCTTGCTTTGAGTACTATCAAGGATCAGATTTCGGCCTTGGCCGTCTTCTTTCAGCGACCTGTAGCGGGTCATTTCTTGGTTAGAACCTCGTGTTGGGGGTTCGCCATGTGCGCCCTCCTGTCAAGCCTCCTCTCCCACCGTGGGATCTGAATTTGGTACTCTCGGTCCTCCAGGAATCTCCTTTTGGGAATATCCGGGATATTCCCCTCTGGTCTTGTCTCAGAAGGTGGCCTTTTAGTGGCAATCACTTATGTTTGACGAGTGTCTGAGTTGGCGCCTTTGTCCTGCAAGTCGCCATATTTAGTCATCCATAAGGATAAGGTGGTGTCGACCTTTCACCTACATGAGGACATTGTTCTCCTGTCCTTGTGTCCTCACCCATCGCATCCCAGAGAGTTTGCGCTGCACATATTGGATGTGGTACGAGCCTTACGGGTGTACCTGTCTGCTACTGCTTCTATTCGGAAGTCCGACTCACTGTTTGTGACTGTCTCTGGTCCATAACAGGGCCAAGCGGTTTCGTCTGCCATCATTTTTAGGGGAATCGGACAAACCGTCATTCAAGCCTATGCTCTCAAAGGGCGGGCGCCTCCCTTTCCGGTTACGGCGCATTCCACCAGGGCAATTGGTGCTTCCTGGGTTTTCCGACATCAAGCGTCGGTTGCACAGTGTGCAAGGCGGCGACCTGGTCGTCTGTTCATGCCTTTTACGTTTTTATAAGGTTAATGTGGCTGCATCTTTGGATGCTTCCTTTGGCCGCAGGGTGTTGCAGGCCGCTGTTTAAAGTTGCGACTCCTCCGTTGAGGAGCTCTGCCTTCTTGGAGTGAAGTTTTTGGTTTTTCCATTTGTACTGCTCCCATCCCTCTTGACACTGCTTTGGGACATCCCACGTGTAAAGTGTAAAGAGACACCGTGTCAGTCCATGGATGATAAGAGAAAATAGGATTTTTTGTACTCACCGTAAAATCCTTTTCTCTGACATCCATGGACTGACACGGCACCCACCCTTCCTTTTAAGTTTGTACTGCTTTGTTACGAACTGAAGTCTGCTGACTGTAGTGGGAGGGTTATGTCCGGAGGGACCGCCCCCTGGGTGGGGCTGTTCAGCTCTGGCTTTTAGAATGTATGTATAACATTTCACATTCTGCCTAGGTCTTCTCCTGCAAGCAGGGACATAACCCACATGTAAAGTGTAAAGAGACACTGTGTCAGTCCATGGATGTCAGAGAAAAGGATTTTATGGTGAGTACAAAAAATCCTATTTTTTTCAAATAAACCTCCACTGTGCAGCTCGTTTTGCACAGAGTGGCCCCGATCCACGTCTTCTGGGGTCCCTCGGCGGCTGTCTCGGCTCCTCCCCGCAATCACTCACCACCTATATGCGAGCTCGCATGGTGGTGAGTGATTGCGGGCGCGCTCCAGTGATACAGCCAGCGGCTATTGCAGCTCACTGTATCACTCGGCCCCGCCCCCCGGCGTGCCGCGTCATTGGATGTGATTGACAATGGCTGTGCTGCTTTCAATCCATCCACTGTAGCCAGGCTGAACGGCGGAGGATGACGGGGGCGAGCGCGGGACTTTCAAGGGTGTCAGGTAAGTAAAACGGGGGCTCGGGGGGGGGGGGGCGGTATTGTCGGATGTTTTTTCACCTTAATGCATTGGATGCATTAAGGTGAAAAAACATTTACCTTTACAACCCCTTTAAAGCGAGGGGGCAGCAATTAAAACCTGACTAGTACCTGCCCTATCCAAAACTATAAAAAATAAATAAAAAAAAAGCTAGAAATTATTCCTAGACATATATTTTTAGTTTTACTTTGATAGATTCTTGCCTTATATCCTTTTATTTTTTTAATGTTTAGGGAGAAGGTGTAGCCTATCGAGGAAGAGTCCTCGTAGAGTTGGTAACCAAGCTTGATGGGACTCCAGGTAAAAAGATTGAGGATATCCCCAGTGATGATATTCTTGTTGTAGAGGTAAGTCTAGCAACAGCCATAGTCAAGTGGATACAGTAACTTTATGAAGTTTCATATTACTGGGGTACCTTGCTATCCCTTTTCTGAATTGCAATGTTATGGTGCAACCTTCATTGCAAAGATGCAATCATTTTTGCAGACCAAGCCGGTATTCACCCTTTCTACTGGATCTAGAAGGTTTTCCTAATAGAAAAGCTTTCCATGTCCATCCTTTGCCAACCTACTGTACATCAGTTTAGCAAAGAATAGAACTGGAATCCATTTCAGACACACAAGTATTAGGTTGCATCTTAAGCTTAACAAGCACTCCATTTACCTATTTTGTGTGGATCGATCACTCTCCTTGATTAATCTCCTATGAAAGGAAACTTTTTTTACTTTAAAACGCAAAGCAGAACTTCACCCAAAAGGGGAAGTTCGGCTTTAATTCCCCCCCCCCCTCTCCAGGTACCTAGTTTTGACAGGTACCCGTTCCCAATTCTGCTTGGCTCGCCTAGGTGATCCGAGTGGAATCTCCCCCCCCCCCCCCCTCCCTGAAGTGTTTTGGGAGATGTCAGGTCATAGACTGCAAAACCATTCATAAAGTGCAGCACAGCTTGTACATTCACATTGGGAAGCTGGATGGGAAGCTGAAAGCAGCCCAGCCGGCTGCCCACAGTTAGGATGCAGGCACTGGGACCTCAAGGGCTTGTGAAAAACTATATTATATACAGAAAAATGTTGCGCAAAAAATTAGCATCTGTGTTTGGTCAATTCTATCTTTGGTTAAATCTTGACAATTTATGATCACGATTTTTCACCCATTCACGGTTTAGAGCCACAGATGCTAATTTTTTGCGCAACTTTTTTCTGTATATAATAATGTTTTGGAATTTGTATTTAAGTCTTCTAAGTTTGCTGCACCTAATTACCACTATTAGTTTTAGAACAAGCGCAGAATTTTCTCCTTTTATACACTTGTGAAAAACTAGCCTGGGCGAGAATGCCACTGGATCCCTGGACAGGTCCATGTCCTTTTCAGAAAAGTCAGCAAGTACAGGATTTGTGGTTGCAAATGTTAATTTTTTATTTATTTTTTTCAACAGTCAACCACCACTTTAAGCTGAAAGTGCTGATTGCCTTGTGTTGGCTCAGTGGCTAAAAATGAACCCAAGGCCAAATCATAGACCTTTACATATTAACACATTCAATAAATGAGGTTTAAGGCTGGGTTCACACTTGTGCAGTGCCAATTCCAGCTCTCATCTCTGCAAAAAGATAAGAGAACTGTTCAGCAGATCATCTCTGTTTTAGCTGTGAATTTGTTGACCTGGGAGAGAGGAGGGGGAGGGGAAGTGTAGTGAGGTGAAGGAGAGAAATCCTGATGAGAACTGAACACATCTGCGAATCAGATGCGTGCCCATAGAAGATAATGGTCCTGAATTCGCACCTAAGCCGCACCGCAATGCCTAGTAAACGCACACGTTTTTTGGGCAATGCGCAGTGCGAATGCATCGCACATATGTGAACCAGCCTCATTGAAATCAATGTATTTTATAATGTTATGCGAATTGGATGTGGTTTAAGCCGCAACCAATTCGCATAGGTGTGAATGGGGCCTAAAATGCACACCCTCACAGCTCAGCTCTGCTTACCCTGCTTCCCCCTTCCAGCAATGATCATCAGTTTTAATCTTCTAATCCTCTTGATTAAAAAATAAAATAAAAATGTATTGCTCAAGAAACACAAAGCAAATTTAAACGGGTATCACATTACACTTTGTTTTATCAGTGAAGAATCTGTTGCATAACCATTAGTCATATCCTGCAGTATACATACAGCAGGCATATGCAATTAGCGGACCTCCAGCTGTTGCAAAACTACAAGTCCCATCATGCCTCTGCCTCTGGGTGTCATGCTTTTGGCTGTCAGAGTCTCGCTATGCCTCATGGGACTTGAAGTTCTGCAACAGCTGGAGGTCCGCTAATTGCATATCCCTGACATACAGTATAACTGTGAGTAGACATTGCATTGCACATAGATTATTGAATTATTTTTTGGTGATGCATTGCAAACCCTTGCCAGTGTGCTGACAACCCTAACATCTCCACTTTTAGTCTTTTAATCTTTAATATATGTGGGGACAAAGTGCTAATAGTTCCAACTTGGACAACCTCCGTGTTACTTCTGTGAGCTTTGAGGATGGAAATTTCCACAATGCCTGCTGCGTTTTCAAAGGTGATCAGCAGTGGCAGCCCTACATATTTCTCTTTTGGTTTAAGATAAATGTAATTTCTAATATTTTTATCTGACTTTGTTTAAAGGTACAGTGAAACCTTGGATTGCGAGTATTTCGCAATACGAGCACTGTTTTTTTAAAAAAAATTCGGACTCGGTTTGTGTGTGTTGTCTCGCGAAACGAGCAGGATTCAAGCCACAGCGGTGTGCAGTACTGCGTTTGGCCTTAGGTGGGGGGGCGCCGGAGCCGTTCGGAAACGCTCGGATAAACTCGGAAATACTCTGTTCCCGAGCCTTTCTGATGTTTTCCAAGTTCAGCCGAGTTGTCCCCGGGCCTTTCCGGGACTTTGAGTGTTTCCGTGGCTCTCCGGCACCCCCCCACCTCTGGCCACATGCGGTATTTCATGCCATAGATGTCAATGCAGAACAAATTATTTTAGTTTCTATTGACTTCTATGGGGAAACTCGCTTTGATATGTGAGTACGTTGGATTACAAGCATTCTCCTGGAACGGATTATGCTCTTAATGCAAGGTTCCACTGAAACTATAAACATTGTCTGATAATCACCTGGCCCGCCACCGTCTTTAACATACATTTACACTAACATTTGCTCTCCAAAAAGTAATCCACAATGGATACCTCCTCAAAGGATGTTTGATAGAGGGTTAGGAGGCATTGTCACTTCAACGCTTCTTTTAACCCCTACAAACCTGCGCCACAATTCAGTTGTGATAGGGGGGAATTCTGTCTTTGTAGCCTAGGGGTGAAGTGGTTGGAGGGCAGTAAAAAAGCAGGTTCTACTGCCCTCTCGTGCAATATGCAAAACACACTTTGTAATATTGGAAAAGCAGAAACAGATCATGTAGAAACCATATACGTGGACAAAAATATTTTTCATGCCCATGATCTGCAACTAGTTTGTGAATGGCGGCAGACATGTGAACACACAGCTGGAATGTGCATGTAGTAACGCATACCTTGGTGGAAATGCTGTTGGCAAGGTGGATTTTATTTAACCTATAAACTCCCTTTTGTCTAAAGAGTTGAGAAATATTTTGTCTATATGAAGGTGTCCAGCAGTGTGTAGACAATTTGGCACTTTGCTTGCATGGATGGACTTTTTCACCTATGATTGTACTATAATGGATTAAAGATTGCACAGGCACTTTATATGTTTATTATTTAGCACTTATGTTTTGCTATAGAAGCAGCGCAAAGTTTAATTTTGTTGGCGTGTTTAAACATTGTCTATGGGAACAAATTTGTTAAAGTAATACACATTGGCTGTGAAGCTGATGGTAAATTATTTTGAATAATTGTAAATAAGAGCCGGTTCACACAGGGGAGACTCGGGAGGCGACTTGAAGTCGACCCCAAGTCGCGCTGTTTTTAAAACTAATGGAAGTGAATGGAGCCGTCTTAATGTACACGACTGCAGTCGCTCCGACTTCAAAAAAGGTTCCTGTACGACTTCAATCCGACTTCTAGGCGACTTGTACCCATTGATTTCAATGGAAGTTGCCTCAGAAGTCGGATCACTGTCTTTACTGCAGCGACTTTTCAGGAAGTGAAAATTTGTTTTTAGGGCAAACCCCTCCCTCCCCCCCGCCCTCCCACAGAGCCGATTCAAGGTTGATTGGCCACTGGAATGCCTCCTGTCCTGGAGGCGACTTGTAAGTCGCCCCATGCCGCGCTGTGGTGCAGGCTCGGGTCGCTTACAGGTCGCCTCCAAAGAGTCGTGTTGCCCCTGTGTGAACCGGCTCTGAGAAGTAATCCCTGCTGTTTTGTAATGTAATAACGGTAAATGAAAGTTCTTTGTCTCAGATTAAGCTAATATCCACTTGGCTCTTTCCAGAAATATCAGCGCCGGCGGAAGTTCAGCTTGTGTGCCGTCTTCCATTCCGCCTCCATGTTACAGGATATTGGTGAAGCTATACAGTTTGAAGTCAGCATTGGAAATTACGGCAACAAGTTTGACAGCACTTGTAAACCCCTGGCATCAACGACGCAGTACAGCCGCGCAGTATTCGATGGTATTTTTTTTTATCTACAGATAAACACACTTTGTATGCAGTATACATATATCTTAACCACTTGAGCTCTGAAAGGTTTTGCCCCCTTCCTGACCAGGCCATTTTTTGCGAAACGGCATTGCGTTATTTTAACTGACAATTGCGCAGTTGTGTGATACTGTACCCAAATAAAATGTGTCCATTTTTTCCCCTCAAATAGAGCTTTCTTTTGGTGGTATTTGATCACCTCTGCGGTTTTGACCTTTTGCGCTATAAACAAAAATTACAGATTTTGGGGGGAAAAAATTTTTTTTTTTACTTTCTGCTATAAAAAAATATCCCCCCCAAAAAAATGAAAAAAAAATAATTTCATTATCAATGTATTCTGCCACATATTAAAAAAAAAATCCCAATAAGCGTATATTGATTGGCTTGCGCAAAAGTTATAGCGTCTACAAACTATGGAATACTTTTTTTTTTTTTTTTTTTTTAGATTTTTTTACTAGTAATGGCGGTGATCGACAACTTATAGCAGGACTGTGATATTATGGCGGATACATAACTAACACTTTTTTGACACTTTTTTTTTTTTGGGGACCAGTGATGCTAATATAGTGATATGTGCTAAAAAATATGCACCTAACGCTGTACTAACACTGGCAGGGAAGTGGTTAATATCAGGGGTGCTTAAAGGGTTAACTGTGTGCCTAGGTTGTGCTTACTCACTGTGTGTGTGTGGGGGGGGGTGCTTTGACTAGGGGACGGCAAAGATCTGTGTTTCTGATTGGCAGAAACGCAGGATTTGCGCCTTCCCTTCTGACAGAACGACAATCTGCCTTGTTTACATTCTGGCTGTGCCCTGTGTAAGTGGGCGGGTGCCGATGGACACTGAGTCGGTGGTATCCGCTGTGTAGAATAACAGTGGGAGCAGTTCGCCGGCAGCACCCGCCCCAGGCCAGGAAGTGTCAGATCACGTACTAGGTACGTGATCTGGCGCAGAGTGGCCACACTGCCGCAGTAAATGTACGCAAGTGGGTAATCATACAGGACACAGGCTGGATATTCGTACACTGGTTACAAATTGTTACTTTTAGGTGATTGGACATGGGCAAAAGCTTTGTTGGGCATGTTCTGTAGGTGTGCTCTTAAAACGCTACCCCACTCCACGAGTCCCCAGTTTTTTGCCAGTGTTTTTTTTAGGTGATGGACCTCCGTTTCCTTATGGAGAAGCTTTCTATGCTGCTGCTTCCACTATGTAATTTTGCTTGACAGCTTAGTTTACATGGCATACAAGAGAATAACCTGTTGCTTCTTGGCAGCTTGGGTTAATTTTTCTGATTTAGACCTTTTTCAGCTGAGACTTGCTAAGGAGGGGGAGAGGACACAAACAAGTCCAAATGTCCCAATATGTTTATTCTTCAGCATGTGCCTGTTATAGGTATAGCAACTGAAGAAGACAATGGGATGGGTTTGTGTCACAGAAACTTTTTTTTGTTTGAGATTGTCTTAGGGTTAGTAATTGTAGTCATGCTTGGCAATGATCTTTCAAACCTGATATTTTTTCATGTTGAAACAAAGCGGAGTTCCGACAATTTTTTTTTTTTTAAAGTCTGCTACAAATACTGCAGCTGCTGACTTTTAAAATATGGACACTTACCTGTCCAGGGCGCCCGCAATGTTCTCTCCCGAAGCCGATCTGTCCCTCGGCTCTCGGGTGGAGGCGCCGCCATTTTCGGTAAGGGAATCAGGAAGTGAAGCCTTGAGGCTTCACTTCCTGGTTTCCTACTGCAAATGTGCGAGTCGCTCTGCGTGATCTCACTGGTCCCTACTACCTTCTGGCACCTGTTTGTCTCCCAGAAGACAGCGGGGGGGGGGGGGGGCCCGGGCATGGCGTAGATATCCGCGGATACTGCGGTTATCTATGCCCGGAAGTGGGAACAAATACCTGTATTGCACAGGTATCTGCTCCCCCCCCCCCCTCCCACCTGAAAGGTGCCAAATGTGACACCAGAGGGGGGGTAGAATCCGAAAAGCGGAAGTTCCATTTTAGGGTGGAACTCCGCTTTGAGGGCCGGTGTTGATGGGCTTTTGTTTATGCCAGTTGGATTTTGCATTCCTATACAAACCGTGCTTGAAGCAGTTCAGAGCGGTTAACTGCAGGTCAAATGCACCTGTCAAATTCTGAAAGATTGCAGAAACCTCTTAAACACATGTCAAACTAATGCCATCAATGCTGTCCCTTAACAATTAGATGAGAGCAATTACCACTTGTCATATTTAACACCCATTGAGCACAGTGCAATTAAATATAAAGCAGTGTATATCATGAATTTTACAAATCAAACATGAAATCATCCAAATGTTTTTTCTAAAAGATAGTCCAATGTCCCAATAAAGTGACCCCGCTTTTGCAGGAAAAAAGTGCACACGTCAATCTTCACCGCCAAGCCTGTGCCCTCCAAGTGGGTAATATTATCCGCTCACCTCAAAGATCCGACCCCTTAAAAATGTATGAGGTCAAATCAAACCTGCGTATCATTGACGCACAACATGGTACCTGTCCCCTTTAAGAATCTGCATCCAGCATTGATCAATCAATTTTTTTTATCCCCTCAGCCTTATAGATAGACCCACCATGATGACCATATAAAAGAGAGACGACTAATTGATCTGTTTTTTCTATTTTATTTTATATAAAAGCAGAAAACCTAGACACTTACTAAGGAAGCAGCTCTATTCCGTGCTCAAATAGTGCACAGTAGCCAACAAGATGAGTGTACCGGTCTCTCCCAACCCAGCAATTCCATCACATACACATGACGGCAACAGTGTCCATGGCTCCGCCCATGAATGCGTTACACCCCTGATCTGGGTTGCTGATATTTTGTTTATTTTGCGGATGATGCTTTTATGTTTGATTTGTAAAATTCTCAAGTGGAAGACCTACATTGTTTATATGTGATTGCGCTGCACATAACTGGTGTAACAATTTTGAATAAGGGGGTGTTGTGCATCTACTCTAATGCCCCATACACACGATCATTTTTCATGCCGTTAAAAATGCCATTAAAAAAAATGGCCATTAAAAATGATCGTGTGTATGCTCCAGAGCATTTTTAACGACGTGAAAAACGGGCATTAAAAATTTCGAACATGCTCTCTTTTTTCACGTCGTTTTTCATGTCGTTTTTTTTAACGACGTGAAAAACGATAGTGTGTATGCTTTAACGACGTGAAAAAAAATGCGCATGCTCAGAATCAAGTATGAGACGGGAGCGCTCGTTCTGGTAAAACTAGTGTTCATAATGGAGATAGCACATTCGTCATGCTGTAACGGACTGAAAAGCACTAGACTGAAAAGAGCGAATCGTCTCTCAACAAACTTTACTAACATGAAGGGTGGCGCCATTCGAACGGAACTTCCCCTTTATAGTGCCGTCGTACGTGGTGTACGTCACTGCGCTTTTCTTGAACATTTTTTAAAATGATGGTGTGTACGCAAGACAGGCTTGAGAGGAAACAAGAAAAAAAATGACAAGAAAAACGTCAGTTTTAAAAATGACATTAAAAATGATCGTGTGTATGGGGCATTACAGTGTCACAGCAGCAATCGAATTGAGAAGATATTGTTTTGAGTATTTTGCTGCGCAGATTGATCACTTATTTTTCTTGTCCATATATTGCACATAAATCCATTCACCATACCCAAGTCTGGAAGATAACGTACTTCTGTACACTTACAGGTAACCTCTATTACTATCTCCCATGGTCATCCACTAAACCTGTAGTAACAATGACATCTTACTGGGAAGATATTAGTCATCGTCTAGATGCTGTCAACATTTTGCTGACGATTATCGAACGTCTGGTAAGATTATCTATATTGCCGCCCTTATTTTTGTACGAATCTATGTAATATGAATAATATTCTTCTACAGGATTTATATGGCGCCAACAGGTTACACAGCACTTCACAATAACGTGAAACAGTACAGTTATAATACAGGGTTAAGAGGTGCCTGCTCATAAGAGCTTACAATCTAATAGGGTGGGGCAAGTGGCACAAAATTATGTAACTGGGAGATGAGCTGATGGATGTAATAAAAGTTTAGTTGGAGGCATGATAGGCTTCCCTGAAGAGATGAGTTTCCAGGCGTCGCCTTAAGGCAGCCAGACTACGAGAATGCCGGACAGTTTGAGGCAGAGGATTGGAGAGACTCTGTAGAAGTCCTGGAGATGAGCATGGGAGAATGAGACAAGCGAGCTTGAAAGCAGGAGGTCTTGGGGGGGGGGGGGGGAGCAGAGAGGACGGTTTGGGCGATATTTGGAGACCATATTGGTGATGTAACTCTGGGCAGAGTTGCGAATGGCTTTGTATGTTAGTATTTAGAATTTAATTCAAATATTGGTTTGTGTAGATTAACTGAATGGAATGTGAAAAACGTACCACTCTTAACTAGATTTTCATGTTTACCCATTTTTAACCTTTTTATATGCATTTCAACCTGATGTTTTTAGTGCTTTTTAAATTAAAATATTTTCTAATTCATTTTTGCAGCAATCCAACATTGCCACCTTGAAATCGGCAATCCAGGGCAAGATCCCCGATTCTCGGCTGGCAGATATATGGCTAAGATTAATCGATCAGCTGATAGAGGACATTATGTATGTATCTCTATAACCATTTTAGAATGTGAACATCTCTTGGTTAGTCATGCCTGGTGCATATACAATATGAATGTACTAAATGTAACTTTACTCCA
Source organism: Rana muscosa (assembly GCA_029206835.1). Lineage (NCBI taxonomy): Eukaryota > Metazoa > Chordata > Amphibia > Anura > Ranidae > Rana > Rana muscosa. The sequence continues at coordinate 215,868,003 of CM055123.1, read as the reverse complement.
AGATGATGGATGTAGTTCTACTATAAGACTGCCTAAAGTGTGTCTAAAGTAGTGGTAAGGATTAAAACACCTGTCGGGTTTTAGATGGACAGGGAGCAGATGGCACTGGAACCCTGAAACTTTATTACCACCCAATAGTGTAGAGATCATGTTGATACAATGTCTGGACACTAGACTGGTGGCTTCTGAACAGTAGAGGGCTTCAATGGTCACCGTGAGCTGTGACTGGAAATAATTAATTTAGAATTGAAGTGCCATACTGTGATATAATAGTCCAGATGCACTTTATTCCAGTGTAAATTCAGATGAAAACTGTACACATAGCCTACACGTTTCAGGGACTAAACCGTGCCCCTTTATCAGGCCTGAAAAATGCCATAAAATGTATTCATGATTGCAACCTGTAATATTCTCATCTAAAATGGGAGGGTACAATAAGCAATTAAGTATGTGATCAAATAATAAAACCTATGTAATCCATATAATAATCATAAATTAATGACATTATTTAGCATTATAAAAGTGGATTGTCATTTTAAAACATTCACACAGAGATCACATCAATAACGGGCTCCCAATATTCTACCAAAATTAGGCATAAAAAAAAAAAAAAAAATCTTCACATATTGCAATAATGTTTAAAAATTCTTAATCTTCATACAAAGTCAGACAAATAAGGGACTGCACAGTTTCAAGCATAGCAATGCTCTTCATCAAGCTGCATGTAATTTTAATTTAAAACATTCATAGTATTATATGAATGTAAAATGAATGTGCTTTTGAATGCCGATCACTGTAGCTGCAAGTTTTAGGCATTTCTTTCTGTTAACCCTTTTACTGATCCCACGTCATTTTGACCATAGTTTGGATGTTTGCCGCCAAGGATCACTTGGTATATCTTGTCATCTTCTGTCCTACCTGACTAGTGACTTTGCTTGTGCAAAGGACAGGATCTGTGGTCCATTGAAGAAAGGACAGTAAAGTAATCTCTTTATATACTGTATAGCATGTATTAGTGGAATGACGTTGTTATAATTTGCCTGCTGCAAAAGAAGTATAGAATGCTGTGTATGAACTTTATTCTAGACACTTCTTCACAGTTCTAGGCAAAGTCAAACTTAAACCTGAGTATCTAAAAAAAAAAAAAAAAAAAAGTCAGTCGGCAAAACAAGGGACAGTACTTGCATTCAATGAGAAGTGTTCCTTGTATGAGAGGCTGTTGCCTTATTTAATTGTTTTCAGTCCTTGGCACCCGCTCCCCCCCCCCCGCCCAATACCCCTGCAGTAGAAACCTTCCAGTGCTTCGGGGGTTTAATATTGGCGCTGGACCGGTCATAGGCACTCCTCAAAAGTGCTGACTATATCCTCCCTTCCAATTTCCCCCTCCAGCATTCATAGAAGCTGTACTCTAGATTCCCGCAGTGAACAGCACTCTGATTAGAGGAAGTGGACCTTTCATTCATCCACTGTTCTCAATTCATGGAGTGCTTTTCATTGATGAAAGCTATAGTACAGTTTTTATGAATGGAGGAGGGGGAGGGTGGAAAGAGCATGATAGGGAGCAGTCTTGAAGAGTGCCTATGACAAGTTCAGCAGCTGTATTAATCCCTGGTGCACCAGAATCTTTACCGATGCAGGGGTATGAGGGGCAGGTGAAGATTTCAATCAACACAGCAGCCACCAGCACAAGATACACTTCTCATTGAATGAATGTAAGTATCATCCCTTGTGCTGATTTAAAAAAAAAAAGGAAATACAATTTGGCTTTATTGTTGTACCTAATACTATACTTTTATGTTTACACATTTTGCTTTTATTTAGATGTTCATTGTGAGAGCTTATATATAATTTCTCTGTGATCGTCGCTTGTTTAGGAAGCCTCTTCCCTCTCTGGAAGGAAAATCCCATGTCACAATGCTGGATATTCAGTTAAATAAGCTCAGACAGACGTCGCTAAAGTTGATTGGGGTTTCCGCAGTCAAGATGAGAGCCGACGCCACTGATGTAAAGTCAACACTGTCAGAGATTGAGGACTGGCTGGAAAGGCTGCAACAAATATCAGAGGAGGTCAGTATACGTATGAGCAATCCTATTTTTTGTTTTTTGGAGATGCTGGCTCTGTCAACCTATGTAAGCAAACCTCTTCTAAGTGACCAGATTAAAGAGCCTGGCGCCATTGGGTACTAGATTTTATCTATCTGAATTATACTTTTTTTTTTTTTTTTCCGGAAATGTTATAATCTGATCACCGACCAACATATTGCATGCAGTTTTGGTTAGTTTTGTACTAGTGGTATGCTCATTTGATTGTAATGCCCTGACAAACCCACCTCCTAAGAGCATTTGTGACATAATGTTGGATGTGGCTTTAACAGATCATGGTATAAAATACTGACTGTTCTTTAAATGGACAAAGGCAGACAAAAAGTGGGGAGAGGTTTGAATTTTTCACCCTGTGATGTGACAGTATGTAATGCGATGTGATGTATAGTTGTAACCAGTGGAAGCTGGTGGTTTTTTATTTAATATTTTTTGCGGGCCCGATGGTCGGTCGGTGGCACGCCCCCTCACGTGGCACTTACCAATCTGAGTGGCGGCCAGTTTGCGGGCTCCTACGGGTAGCGGGCGGGTTGCGGGCAGCGGCTCCTGTGTCCTCTCCTCCTCGGTTTCGGCGGCTTCCATAAATTGGCTCCTCCCCCCTCCTAAGTGTCCAATAGGATCGCCTGTTTCAGCCAATCCGGTGACAGGTCTCAAGACTAGCTTCCTGATTGGCCAGGAGGAGGATCAGTGTGGTGAGTATTAATTCGCTATTGTCACAAAACTGGGTGGGATCGGGGGACAGAGTTCCGAGCCCACCCTTTTTTGAAGCCTATTAGAGCCTCTGACTCTATTTACGCGCTTCAAAAAAACACAGCCCCGCCATTGGAATCCATTAGTCAAGCGCCTGTATGTAGATCAGTGGGGCCGGCACATGGATGGGGGAGAGCGGTGCCCCTAATGGATGGGCTGCCGCTGGTTGTAAAGGTTACGGAGGATGTGATCGTTCTCTCTAGAGCAGCCTTTCTCAACCTTTTCAACACAGAGGAACCCTTGAAATAGTTCTCCGGTCTCGGGGAACCCCTGCTAAAAATTTGAAATCTACAACTCATGATACATTAGTGTGACGGTCAGTGGGAAGAATGGTCCTTACACTTGTGGTCATTGGGAAGAATTACCTCCTTACAGATAGCTAAAAAGATCAATGGTGTCAGTGGGAACTTACCTGAGAGGCAGAAATTGCCCAATGCTGAAGGAACCCCCAGCAACCTCTGGAGGAACCCTAGGGTTCCACGGAACCCTGGTTGAGAATCACTGCTCTAGAGCGTCACAATGTGACTTAATTTGTCCATAAATGTTAAAGAATGTCTCGAAGTGTATTCGTAATGTTACCTTCTTCGCTAAACAAGGGTGTTCTAGAAAGAAATGCATTCTAAAAGAGCATTGGGGGGGGGGGGGGGGAGATGATCATAAACCGTCCTGGTGTTGGGTACTAATTTATAAAATATACAAACTTCTATAATAAAACATAGGTGTACTTTTTTATTCTGTCGCCATCTTTTATCTGAGCCTGTCTGATGTTAATTTCTTCCAGCCACAAAACAGTATGCCTGATGTGATCATCTGGATGATCAGAGCAGAGAAGCGGTTGGCTTGTGCTCGCATCCCGGCCCACCAAGTCCTCTTCTCCACCACCAGTGAGGATGCCTGTGGGAAATATTGCGGAAAGACCCAGACCATCTTTCTACAGGTAGAAATAAATCAAATCGCCAGAATGCAGCTCAGTGTATTAGTCAGTTTATGAAAAGTTATAAGAGTGGGGGAAAAAGACAAGTGACCTTTCCCAACCTTCTTAAAGCAGTAGATGTTGGAATATGTGTTCCCTGTTCCAAAACATTTACTGCATCCCAGATAGGTCTGTACTTTCTCTGACTACAAAAATGCGTAGCTGAGCGTCCTTTGTTGTAACATTTATCTACATTCTCTGAAATTCATTCTAGTACCCAATGGATAAGAACAATGGTGTGAAGATTCCTTGCCAGCTAAGAGTCAACTTTTGGTTGGGACTGTCTGCAGTGGAGAAGAAATTTAACAGCTACTCTGAGGGGACCTTCAGTGTGTATTCAGAGATGGTGAGATGGATACATCTTCCTTATTTTAATTTATATTTCATTTGTGGGTAAGGCTAAATGCGGAGTTTTTGTTTGGCCATATCACTCTGTACCTTTTAGTCCCCTTCTGTATAACAAGGGTGTGCTTTCTCCATTGTATAAAATAAATACAAATGCAATAGAGAGTAGGTTCTCTCTTAATGACTGTGGCAGGCTTGCGGATCTGGCATAGCACAGGGTAGTTGGGGTAATATATTTAAAAAACTAAATAGTCCTGCCATTGTAATTTTATCTACTGACTTGATTCTTTTCAGACGTGACTAGGACAGTGACCTTTTTTTAAATGGAGCAGTTCATATATGTGCACAGATGCTACTTTCTGGAAAAGTTTTTACATTTTTCAAATACTGCACTCTGTTTTTACTTGAAAAAGTGCTGTTTAACTAGTTGCAGACTTTGGGCGTGATATACGCTGCCAAAAAACCGTCATAATTGTACAGGGCATGCTTAGCACATTCAGTCTCTTTACCCTGCTTCTGGGACTAGCTCCCCCCCCCCCCCAGTATGCTGTAATTGTCAAGTGATTTTTTTCAGAGATGGCATTACGGTATACTTGGAGAAGAAGTAGGCAGCTGGAGCTGTCAAAAAAGCAGTCTGAATCAGTGTTTATAAACACTGCTCCCGACAAAGATACAGTGTAAAATATTGTTACAATGGTATATTTTTGTTCATTTATTTGTGTGTGTGTGTGTGTGTGTGTGTGTGTGTATATGTGTGTTATATATATATATATATATATATATATATATATATATATATATATATAATTATTTCTGCTGGTTTATTTTTGGGTCTGTACTCTTGCCTATCAACCCCTGTAAGATTGGCTCATTCCCCTTGGCACAACTGGACAATACACAGATTGTGGAACCCACTGGCAGTTGGGAACCACAATGAAACTATGCAGCAATATAAATACAGTAAGCGTTGTTACCTTGTATTGGCCACCTGTCCAATGACACCTGATAAGACTCCACACCAAATGTAGTTTAACCAAGGAATGAGTGTTTACTTGGTGAAGAAATTAAGTACAGTTAAACATCAACAGTTGACTTCAAACAGGGTCCTGTGAGAGTCAATGATATATGAATAGACAATCCGCTTGAACAATGCAAAATGAAGCCCGACCTGAGTGAGCACACAGTGGAGGGATTCCCCCAATACAATACGTTGGCACTGGAGCACCTCTCCACCAGGCCTCACCCAGCTCTATGAAATATAACAGCTATACAAACCAGTTCTATTATAGCATGAGTCTATATGCTCTTTGGTTCCCCCTAGCGGGCAATTCCCATGCACGTGTCCTACTATATTAGTTCAGATAGACAAGCTGAATCCTATAATTGTTCCTTCTGGTTAACAATAGTCTTCGCTAGCCTTGGTTGGTGCACATTAATAATTTGTAATCCAAAGGAAAATGGAAAGAAGATTGAACAGTTAACATATGTGATGAAAGGGACAGATGAATGCTGATCCTTATCAAGCCGCTAACTTAATCCCGGATGCAGCGTGACTCGGCTTGTGGTACTGCAGATACCAGCAAGCCTAAGTGAATGAGTACAGTTATGGAAGTCACCTTCCTGCAACACAGTTAGTGGGCGGGTGCCCTCTCACCACATGAGGCCTCGCCTCGCAGGTATCCTTTGACAGGGCCCTCTTGGTTCGCAGCCTCCGGACGAGTCGTTGTCCCCGGTCCTCCTTTTAGCCAGTTGCCAGGCGTTGGTGGATAGGTAACTCTGGGTACTCAGGAGTGTGGAGCTGTCCCCCTTCCAGGTCCGATAAGCAGAGATGACAATGGGATCCCTCCGACAGACGGTCCGGCCCCCGTCACTTTAGGCCCAGGCTTTTCCGGCCCAAGCACCCTCGCTGCAGGCCGCTTGCAAGATGGCATCCTAAGAGAAAGAATCCAAGCCCCGCCTCTCCTTTTAGAAGGTCCTCCCAGCAGGCATTGCATTGCGCCATGCTCCTTCCCAGCAAGTGGCGTTGTGGGCCTTGTAGTCCATTTCTGACCCGTAGCAATAGTCTGTCTCTCCGCACCACAAGATCCGTCATGCATTGTCCTACCATAGCTGAACCCAACAACTTGCAGCAGTATGGGGCAAACGGATAATGGAAAGAGCCAAGTTCTCATAAGCACAAACTGTAGTCCATGAGCTACGTGCAAAAGTAACACCTTGCTACATACAGTGGGTACGGAAAGTATTCAGACCCCCTTAATTTTTTTCACTTTGTTATATTGCAGCCATTTGCTAAAATCATTTAAGTTCATTTTTTTTCCTCATTAATGTACACACAGCACCCCATATTGACAGAAAAACACAGAATTGTTGACATTTTTGCAGATTTATTAAAAAAGAAAAAATGAAATATCACATGGTCCTAAGTATTCAGACTCTTTGCTGTGACACACAAATATTTAACTCAGGTGCTGTCTATTTCTTCTGATCATCCTTGAGATGGTTCTACACCTTCATTTGAGTCCAGCTGTGTTTGATTATACTGATTGGACTTGATTAGGAACGCCACACACCTGTCTATATAAGACCTTACAGCTCTCAGTGCATGTGAGAGCAAATGAGAATCATGAGGTCAAAGGAACTGCCCGAGGAGCTCAGAGACAGAATTGTGGTAAGGCACAGATCTGGCCAAGGTTACCAAAAAAAATTCTGCTGCACTTAAGGTTCCTAAGAGCACAATGGCCTCCATAATCCTTAAATGGAAGACGTTTGGGATGACCAGAACCCTTCCTAGAGCTGGCCGTCTGGCCAAACTGAGCTATCGGGGGAGAAGAGCCTTGGTGAGAGAGGTAAAGAAGAACCCAAAGATCACTGTGGCTGAGCTCCAGAGATGCAGTCAGGAGATGGGAGAAAGTTGTAGAAAGTCAACCATCACTGCAGCCCTCCACCAGTTGGGGCTTTATGGCAGGGTGGCCCGACGGAAGCCTCTCCTCTGTGCAAGACACATGAAAGCCTGCATGGAGTTTGCTAAAAAAATACCTGAAGGACTCCAAGAGGGTGAGAAATAATAATCTCTGGCCTGATGAGACCAAGATAGAACTTTTTGGCCTTCATTCTAAGTGGTATGTGTGGAGAAAACCAGGCACTGCTCATCACGTGTGCAATAAAGTCCCAACCGTGAAGCATGGTGGTGGCAGCATCATTCTGTGGGGGTGTTTTTCAGCTGCAGGGACAGGACGACTGGTTGCAATCGAGGAAAAGATGAATCCAGCCAAGTACAGGGATATCCTGGATGAAAACCTTCTCCAGAGTGCTCAGGACCTCAGACTGGGCCGAAGGTTTACCTTCCAACAAGACAATGACCCTAAGCACACAGCTAAAATAATGGAGTGGCTTCACAACAACTCCATGACTGTTCTTGAATGGCCCAGCCAGAGCCCTGACTTAAACCCAATTGAGCATCTCTGGAGAGACCTAAAAATGGCCGTCCACCAACGTTTACCATCCAACCTGACAGAACTGGAGAGGATCTGCAAGGAGGAATGGCAGAGGATCCCCAAATCCAGGTGTGAAAAACTTGTTGCATCTTTCCCAAAAAGACTCATGGCTGTATTAGATCAAAAGGGTGCAAATACTAAATACTGAGCAAAGGGTCTGAATACTTAAGACCATGTGATATTTCAGTTTTTCCTTTTTAAATAAATCTGAAAAAATGTCAACAATTCTGTGTTTTTCTGTCAATATGGGGTGCTGTGTGTACATTAATGAGGGGAAAAAATGAACTTAAATGATTTTAGCAAATTGCTGCAATATAACAAAGAGGGAAAAATTTAAGGGGGTCTGAATACTTTCCGTCCCCACTGTGTGTGTGTGTGTGTGTGTATATATATATATATATATATATATATATATATATATATATACATACACATATGTTTTTATTTTATTACCTTTTAATATTCAACCTTTTTTGTTTAATATTTTCACATTTAACATTTTACACATTTCCCATTTTTAAAAAAAATGAATTTCATTTATAAATAATTTTTCAATGCTTTGTACCAGAATCATAATTTTAGTGTCATTTTAACCTACTTGCTGCCCGCCCATAGTAGTCATACTGCAAGCGGCAGCTGCAGACTGGGCGGTGTACTGGTACATCGCAGTCTTTCTACAGGATTCGGAGTGTGTGTTCGCGCCCTGCTTACCCCATGCTGGGATTGGACACAACCACGTTTTGGCAGCTGATTTCAGCCAGTGATTTTCACTGAAAACAGCTGATCGGCTGTGGCGAATCACACACACACAGGTCTGTGTTTACAAATTTGTGAGAAAAAAATGATAAATATGTAATTTGTGTACAGTGTTACATGACCATGCAATTGATAAGAAAGTGCAGTGCTGAACAGCAAGAAATGCCCTGTTCATGAAGGAAGTTAAAAACTTCTGGAGGTAAAGTAGTTAAACGGGACAAATTACAAAATAAAGTAAACAAAATTTGTATTTATATGGGTTGTTAATAGCCTCCTTTAAAAAATTCCAAATTTAAAGTGTAGTTTGTTTAATTTTTCTAATTATTATTTTTCATATATTGACATTATGCTAAACAAATAAAGGTTAAACAAAGTATGGTATTAACAAACATGGAAACATTGTATTTTTGTTGCTTCTCACCAGTATGAGAACCAGGCTTTGATGTTTGGCAAATGGGGAACTACAGGTCTGCTGAAGCGGCCCAAATTTTCTGATGTCACTGGAACAATGAAGCTGAAACAAGAGAGTTTCCTTCCACCTAAAGGCTGGCAGTGGGAGGGCGATTGGTGTGTGGACCCTGAGAGGAGGTAAGAATTGCAGAGGTCTTCTAAACATCTTGGTGGAATTTTTTTATTGATCAAATCGCATTCCATCTTAATGAATGGGTGATGTCAAAACCAGTCTTTTCCTATGTTGGAGATTGTCAGAACCCAGTTCTGGAATTTAAAGAGAACCTGTCATGATGTGCTTCTATTTACAACGTTTTGATAATTCTAGTTGACTGTATTGTTCTTCCTGGAGTGAATGTACAAAAATAATGACGTCTTGCTTAAGATCAGTTAATGCATGTTGGGGGATCAGCATGACATTCGGGCAACTAACATTTCCAGAAGAAGGCTAACCATTACAGGTTCTTTTTATTAAGGAAATAGCGCATACAACGCTATCATTTGAGCGTTATTAGATGCAACTGATGACTTTTTCCCTAAAAAATGGGCATTTTTGTATGCTGCCACAAGATGGCAGCACAGTCAAGGCTAATGAAGCTTTGCACTTTTTTCAAGGTATTTTGCTGTCACTGACTTGTTCATTTTATAAAACCTTAGAGAAATAGTAAGGCGTAAGAACAGGCCTGGGGGTGTAACAATTTTCTGCTCTGTACATGTTATTATTGCTAAAGGGTACATTAGAGAAGCAACTAAGCATACTTGCTAAATCTGGGACAAGATTACAGATGTTAAGATAGTCATGGACAGTCACTGTCATGTCATCTGTTTGGGAATTAACTCTTCATGTATACATAGCAAGTGACACAGTATACTGCTAGTTTAAGTCCTTCAAAATTGTGGACACTCCATAACTGTAGAGGCTTTGTCTGGATTTTGTTCGGTGATGTGAGGATTGGTGTCCTGCTTTTTATTTATTTATTTATCATGGTATTTGCAAAACTTTTAGACTATATGCTTAATATTTTTGAGTCCCTACCCCAGTGTTGTATATACACTCACCGGCCACTTTTATTTTCAGGGGGGCGTGGCAAACAACCACCCACCCATCAGCCCCCTCCCCCCCCTGCTGTTTGCATTTACCCCATTGGGGGCGGCGGGTGGCAGGCAGCGTCATGCAGCAGCTCCGTGTCCTCTCCTCCATGGTGGTTCCAGCTCCTCCCCTCCTCCTAGGTATCCAATAGGATCGCCTGTCCTTTCTGACAATCGGGTGACCAGTGTCAAAACTAGCTTCCTGATTGGCCGGGGAGGAGTATTGGTGTTTAAAACAGGGAATATTCATTCGCTGTTGTAACACACCTGAGTGGGATTGGAGTGCACTCTTTGGGACCCGAGCCCACTCTATTAGAGCCTCTAACTCTAATAGGTGCTTCAAAAAAACAGCCCCCCCCATTTAAATTCATGTTCTGGTGTCCTGAAAGGGGGCGGACGCATTGATGGGGGAGGGGGGGGCGGTGTCCGTGTCCCCGTAATGGATGGGCCGCCCCAGCTTGGCTGTAACGACTGGTTATTTACGTTGCTGCTGCCTTTCTATCATCTCAAACCAGTCTGCCCATTTTCCTCTGACATCAACAAGGCACTTTCGTCCACACACCACTGCCGCTCACTTTTTTTTTTTTTTTTGGACCATTCTCTCTGTAAATCCTAGAGATGGTTGTGCTTGAATATCACAATAGATCAGCAGTTTTTTAAATACTCAGACCATCCCATCTGGCACCAACAACCATGCCACGTTCAAGGTCACCTAAATCCCCTTTCTTTCCCATTTTAATGCTCGGTTTGAACTTCAGCAAGTCTTCACCACGTCTAGATGCCTAAATGCATTGGGTTGCTGCTATGTGATTAGCAATTTGTGTTAACCAGCAATTGAGCAGGTGTACCTAATAAAGTGGCCGGTGAGTATAAAAGGTATAATTGTAACAATTATTCATTTACTCTATCTCCAGGTATTGTTTTGGAGGCTAGTAATTTAACTTAAGTGTGTTTTTGAAGTGTTCAGAACGTACTCTGGTGGCTTAGGGAAAACAAATTTCGAAATGGGTGTAAATTGAGGGCCCACTGCTTTAAAAGTAGCTCCACTTTTGTAAAAAAAAAAGAAAAAACCTCAAAGTGTATAACCTATACAATTGCTTTAAAAGCCATGATGTAATTTTAAAGTGATTTAAAACAACCTTTCCTTTTTAATCTGCAGCACTTTCTTAATCTTTTCCTAAAATTCAATGTAATATGGCAACCTAAAGGCCTTCTGTACACCACTATTGTACAGAACATCGACAAAAATGCCATTTCCTGCTTCAATGATTGGCTCACTGATTTCTCCAGAAGTCTGCACTAAGATTTAGGTCAGATTTTGGGCAACCCCTGCAATAGAAATTTTAGTTTGTGAGATACACCCTAAGGGTTATTTACGTCTATAGGAAATGCAGCCCCTGCAACCTACCTTCTTAGAACACAGACATTGCATCAGCTGATTATAATGACCCAGACCCTCCAAATCGGCATGAGTATGTAATCCGCTATTTCTACAAGGCAACAAATACTGTAGGAGGAATCTGCTACAACGTTGGTAAAATCCATACAATGGACATTGATCACGCAGAGGGGTGCTTGTTTGTTTTTTTTCTCAAAAAAAGTGGACTCTGTGGTCCATACACTTGAAGAAGCTATCTGTGTGTCTAGAGCAGCCTGGAGCTGTGAGCTGGCAACCTTGTTACTCTATGGGGATGCAGAGGTTGTACGGACACAGCCGCACATCCTAATCTGACGGGTGGATGCATGGCCCCAAATGCATACGATCTGCCTTCAGAACATAATATTTACATTACATACATTCTATATAAGGAGGTCCTCTGATAGAATATTGGACTTCTATGTGTAACAGATGTATGAGGCCTGTTTAGTTTAGTTTAAATTGGCTATTTATGGAAAAGGATGATTCCAAACCTCCTTTTTTTTTTTTTTTTTTTTTTTTTCACTGTTCATTTTTCATTGCAAGATCAGATCTTCTTTTATGCACCCCTGTCAACACAATTTGCATAAAAAAAAATCCAACGTTTTACTGACCTTTTTATAGATAATGTTGTGATTATATTATGAGACTAGCCAAGTTGCGTTTTTGGATTTCGGTCTTCGAATCGCTGATCTGTTGGCTGTCTTTCAGCTTACTAACCGAAGCAGACGCCGGTCACAGCGAGTTCACAGATGAAGTATATCAGAATGAGAGCCGCTATCCTGGTGGTGAATGGAAACAATCTGATGAGATGTACACAGATGTCGTAAGTAATGGAAGTAGCCTAGAGATGAATGTGGCACTGAGCACTGGTGTGCTTATTTAATCAAGGCTCAGAGCAATGTGTACATTGCAGTAACCCATTCCATCCAATCTCTTCATTGTTCATGCCTTTCTGTACTGTGATGGATTGGCTGTTTACGCTTTTTTATCAAATACACTTTGATTTCATTTAAAAGAACAGTGTTTTGTATGTATATTTGCATTATTTATTAGTCAGGCGTTAAATGTTTGTTTTTTATATAAAACAGAAAATGCGTTCTATTGCAGATTTCTACTTCTTAAATGTGGTGACTGCGTAGGGTTAATTTATTTTTTTCCCCTTTTATTTTCACCTGGATTAGTAACCTGCAATATATATAAAATGTTTGTTTTGGGTGTAAAATGGTTTCAAAGCAGAACCAAGGATGGCCATACAATTTTCCTTTTTTAGATTTACCAAAACCATATAATATGAGGTCAAACCTAAACCCTTTCAATTTGTATGCAATCAGGCAGGCCCTTACACTATGTAGTTGAAGGTAAATCCTAAAGAGAATTGAATAAGAAAATCAAATAATGTATGGCCAGTTTATGCTCAATGATTTAATGGTCTCAAAAAAGGTTACATTCCCGGCATGCACGGAACGCTGTCACATTTGCTTGTGCTGTCAAATGGCTGGTGTCATAACTGATCACATGTTCAGCTCCATGACAGTTGTAGATCAAACAGAAGCTAAGATGGCATCTTCCTTGACTGAAAAGGATAGGAGGCTTTAGTCCTGCCTAAGGCCTTGTTCACACCATGGTGCAGAGACATCAGTTTTTCTGCACGCGCACAAAAAACATGGTTCTTGATATGCTCTGTTCACAGCACAATGTGCAGATTTTTTCTGCGCCGGAATCTGCAATGTGTATGCAGTTTTCTGCACAGGAAACTGACGCACTTAAAAACTTAGACGCTCATGTAAACTGATGTCTCTGCAAGTGCAAACTGCTAGATTGTTTTTTTTTTTTCCCCCATCATTTTTCATGCAGGTATTGTGTGAACAAGCCCTTGAGGTCAACAGCTTTCTTGGTACTAGAATTGATCTTAATCCTCCTATTCTACTACTTCATTTTTAATTTTTTTCCAGAACGGGGATAAGAGCCGTGCTCCAGGGGAGTTTGAGTGCCCATATGGATGGATGTGGGAGGACGATGCCTGGACCTATGATATTAATCGAGCTGTTGATGAGAACGGTATGACACCAAATTGAAATATAAATATTAAAGACTAAGTTTAACATTTTTACAGCTTCCCTATGTACCAGTATACAATTAATAAACCTGTGTTGCAGCCTCTGCTTTCTTCTATAAAAAAAACACTCCTTCATATATTCCTGCTATATGTCCTGCAGGATGGCAACATTGTTAGTAGAGTGAGGCAGTTCTTCAGCAGCTGATGTCATTGAACCACACCCTGCTCCTGCCCCCATTTTCTAGGAGATTGCGTTTGACTAACTTTCAACTACTTTATTTTCTAAAATCCACCCACAGCACAAATGCATCGATCCCCACCAACAGCTCTAGTATAGCACTGCTCCCATGGTACATCTTGCCCACTTCTGTAGTTGCATGTTTCTCTGATGCAGTCCTTGGCAGTGGGCACAGTTCTCCCTGAATACAGAGCCAGTGGCTTCTTCTGCTGATGGATCATTTGATACCTTTCCTTCTCCCTGCTCGGATCATTCATTTGGCAGACTGTGCACACTGAAGCAGGGGAAAGAGCTGCGCAATCGCATACTGTAACATCCTATGTGGAACAGAGCTGTAATATTGAAAACAGGAGAAGTCTCCCTGGAAGTCTGTAATGAACCAGAAATTAGTTTACATGGGGGGAGGGGAGGGGGGAGAGTGTGATTCCCTGATAATTTTTCTCTTGGATTTAGATTTTGACTTCTGTCTGTGCCCGATGTGACCACTGCATCTGCATACATTTCTATGGGCTGCCTGTGCTCATCCTCAAGGTGGTTGAATCAAATCGTGGGTGTGGCCAAATTGCAGTAATAGAGGGAGGATCTTAAAGGGGCATTGTTATATACCAGAATAAATTACTAGTAAAGGTTTTTAATTAAACTAAATTACAAATCAGTTTTCGTTGATTTAACTTCAGAAAAGTAAGGAAACCTGTTCCTGAGACCAATATGTAGGTGGTCTTGCTAAACACTTCACTTTCTGGTTGCCTGACTGTCAAGTTAGTTCAATGGCTTTTTTCTCAAACCTTGACCTAAAACTAATTTTGAGATCAGAAATTGTAACCTTGCTCTGACATCAGAGGCTGCATATTGGCTCTGAGGTTTCCGATACTGAACTAAAGAGATTTGGTAAATAGAGCCCAGCTTTTGTCTGCCCTAAAAGAAAAACTATTTGCTAAGTGGTTGGCTATCCCTGCAGGTTGGGAATATGGCATCACCATTCCTCCAGACTCCAAACCCAAGTCTTGGGTGGCTGCAGAGAAGATGTACCACACTTACAGGAGGCGAAGGCTAGTGAGGAAGAGGAAAAAGGACCCTAATGTCACCGCTGCCAAAAAGGTAAGATTCCATACTGTGTTTTTCCCTCACACATGTGGAACATGGACATTAAAACGAATGTTCTTTCAAAACCTTTTTTTCTGGTTTTGGATAAGATGGGGAATAATCCTAAATCTGTACATTTTTTTGTACTGCTCCCTGGGCTTGCGTACAGAGATTTACCATCACTTACTATCAAAGCGACAACAATTTAATCAGAAAAGAAGTGAGGGAAAATCTGACACAGGGACTTGGACAGTTATGAAAAGCTAATGGGGCTTGTAGCCTTCCCTAACTTATCATGCAAGTGTAGTTTTACCCAGGCATACTTGAAAATGTAACAAAAGGAGTTATTTTGACCATCTAATTTGAGCACCAACATAGAGGTTTGGTAGCTCTTACTGTAAAGCTGGTTGTCCTTTAATAAGGTACAGGGGGCCTCAATTATGGCCCTTGACATCACCAAGGGTCTGCTCATTATGTTCATTATCGAGTGATGATAGAGAAGATTGTCAGAGACTGCAAACACACTAAAGGATATTATGGACATCGATTGTGGACATGCTACAGCTGTTTTTGGAGATATGCTGTAGAAGATGGCGAGACATTAGGGACACATTACTTGAGGCTAGTAGAGATAATTGCTATTATTCCGTCACACGTTTGACTCAACTCCTGCTTCTGACTGCTGGGGTCCAAAGGTGGCACAACAAGTACCAAGGGGCTACAGATTGGGAACAATTGCTATAGAGGATGTCCAAGTAATATAATAAACTTAAACCTAGTCAAGACTTCAATTTGGCAAAACTGATATTTTAGTAATGACAAGGTAAGTCACTAAACTTGCCTAGACAAGTTAATATGAGAAAAAGGGGGGGACAGCGGGTATACTCAGTACCCAGGGATTTTTTGAAAACACGGTGCTTGATAGAGATAAACACAATTGTCAAAATCAATAAAAGATTAAATTTTATTACATGAAGCATAAAAACAATACACAAAATTATTAACCATCCTTCAAGATATGTAGGTCAGTTTTCAAAAAGATGCACAACAATTAGCAACATAGAATGGTTAAAAGTATGTAAGACTTTAATGTTGAACATTTCATGGCCCATGCTGAGCATCATGTTTTGTATGATGCTCAGCATGGGCCATCACCATTTCAGTGTGAACGGATCTATTGTGTTAATGATCTACCCTTATGAACTACTTAACCATTAGCGTGCTTTGGGCACGTCAATTTATCAATTTTTCTGAAATGTTCAACATTAAAGTCTTACATACTTTTAACCATTCTATGTTGCTAATTGTTGTACATCCTGTATTCACAGTTTAAACCTGCTATTACTCTATTACACTCCTGAAGAAGCTCCGCTGGGAGCGAAACTAGTTGAGTGGAAATCAAGCAGTGAATTGCATCTTTTTGAAAACTGACCTACATATCTTGAAGGATGGTTAATAATTTTGTGTATTGTTTTTATGCTTCATGTAATAAAATTTAATCTTTTATTGATTTTGACAATTGTGTTTATCTCTATCAAGCACCGTGTTTTCAAAAAATCCCTGGGTACTGAGTATACCCGCTGTCCCCCCCTTTTTCTCATATTAAATTACAATGGGATGTGGTGCTTTTTGATTTGACCAAGAGTACCCCAATATATTAGTTGCCTAGACAAGTGTGAGCTGTGATTTCAGAACATGACAAAGTCATTACTAATAAGCAAGGCTAGTTTGTGTCTATGGGATGGTGACAGAATTGTCTACAAACTTGATTTAAGATTACTTGGCATATGCCTTACAATGGGCTACAAAGCTGGTAGAAATTAGTTGACTATAGGACATATTTACTTCCATAATGCCACTTTACTGCATTCTCTTGTTTTGATGTAGGCAACCCTTTCTCAAGAGGAGCAGGAAGGCTGGGAATATGCCGCTCTCATAGGCTGGAAATTTCACTTGAAACAGCGAAGCTCTGACACGTTCCGACGAAGACGCTGGAGAAGAAAAATGGCCCCTTCAGAGAGTCTTGGAGCATCTGCTATTTTCAAACTGGAAGGCGCTCTTGTGAGTACCAGAGAAAAGAGAATTCTTTGTCAGATTCATTTATAGCATGCTTTGTGGGTTATTTTTCATCAGTGTGGGGAGGTTACTTGCCAATGTTTACATGTTTCCCCTGTGACCACACAGGGCTTACTTAGATTGGTGATCCTGACCGGTTACCTACAATTGCTCAAAAATTCATGACTCCATACAGGATACAGTTCTGTGCCTTTTTTGGCCCTCACAAACTGCTCTTTGTCACCGCTTCATTTATTGCACATTGGAGTGATGGTCGTCAGAAGTGCTCTGATGCAAATAAGGTCTGTCTTGTTTTTTTTTTTGCTAGCTGTGTATAATGCTCAAGTATAAAAAAAAATTTTTAACTGCCCAACACTTTACTTGCCAGAGGAAGTCCTCTGCTCCAACCCTGAAGAAGTGGTCCACCCAGCATCACGAAATGCACTGATGAGGTTTTAATAATACTTTTGCCAATAAAAGAAAAAGCTCCTTTTTTTTTTTTATAATGCAGAAGAACCTTTTATAATTCCTTTGTCTAGAACAGTGATGGTCTTGGGTGTTTCAGACTGACATCTGGGTCAATCATCTGCACCCTCTTGTATGTGTATGGGTGGCTGCAGGGTGAAGAATGCCCCCGGCCACAGATGATTGGCCCAGTACAGCTACATGGCAGGCTCACACAAATGGGTTGGATCCTAGCCCAAACACACCCAAGCTCTTCACTCGTCTACACAGACTGCTCTGCACATCTTGCACCTTTTTGAAGCTACAAAAAACTTGCTGGTTTTGTTTCACATTTTAAAACTCATGTAGCCTGGTACCTTTTTTTTTTTTTTTTTTTTTTTAATCCTTTCTTCCCTGACAGCAGAACATAGAACATGTATTGCAGTGTAAGTCTGCTTTTATTTCCCCACCGGTCCATGTGAATGCTAGCATTGCCTTTTCATTCATTTGTGTTTTATTGCCTAGTAAACAGACTACATAATATTTCATTCTTGATCACGCTGGATTGCATGTTTTTTTACACCATATTTAGTGGAGTACAGAGTTTAAAAGCACCTTTTTGTACCTTTTTTACAATACCTTTTTGTAATGCATGTACAGTGCCTTGCGAAAGTATTCGGCCCCCTTGAACTTTTCATCCTTTTGCCACATTTCAGGCTTCAAACATAAAGATATAAAATTTTAATTTTTTGTGAAGAATCACCAACAAGTGGGACACAATTGTGAAGTGGAACGAAATCTATTGGATTTTTTAAACTTTTTTAACTAAGGAAAAAAATGAAAAGTGGGGCGTGCAAAATTATTCGGCCCCCTTGCGTTAATACTTTGTAGAGCCACCTTTTGCTGCGATTACAGCTGCAAGTCGCTTGGGGTATGTCTCTATCAGTTTTGCACATCGAGAGACTGAAATTCTTGCCCATTCTTCCTTGCAAAACAGCTCGAGCTCAGTGAGGTTGGATGGAGAGCGTTTGTGAACAGCAGTTTTCAGCTCTTTCCACAGATTCTCGATTGGATTCAGGTCTAGACTTTGACTTGGCCATTCTAACACCTGGATACGTTTATTTGTGAACCATTCCTTTGTAGATTTTGCTGTATGTTTGGGATCATTGTCTTGTTGGAAGATAAATCTCCGTCTCAGGTCTTTTGCAGACTCCAACAGGTTTTCATCCAGAATGGTCCTGTATTTGGCTGCATCCATCTTCCCCTCAATTTTAACCATCTTCCCTGTCCCTGCTGAAGAAAAGCAGGCCCAAGCCATGATGCTGCCACCACCATGTTTGACAGTGGGGATGGTGTGTTGAGGGTGATGAGCTGTGTTGCTTTTACGCCAAACATATTGTTTTGCATTGTGGCCAAAAAGTTCGATTTTGGTTTCATCGGACCAGAGCACCTTCTTCCACATGTTTGGTGTGTCTCCCAGGTGGCTTGTGGCAAACTTTAGACGAGACTTTTTATGGATATCTTTGAGAAATGGCTTTCTTCTTGCCACTCTTCCATAAAGGCCAGATTTGTGCAGTGTACGACTGATTGTTGTCCTGTGGACAGACTCTCCCACCTCAGCTGTAGTTCTCTGCAGTTCATCCAGAGTGATCATGGGCCTCTTGGCTGCATCTCTGATCAGTCTTCTTGTCTGAGCTGAAAGTTTAGAGGGACAGCCAGGTCTTGGTAGATTTGCAGTGGTCTGATACTCCCATTTCAAAATGATCGCTTGCACAGTGCTCCTTGGGATGTTTAAAGCTTGGGAAATCTTTTTGTATCCAAATCCGGCTTTAAACTTCTCCACAACAGTATTACGGACCTGCCTGGTGTGTTCCTTGGTCTTCATGATGCTCTCTGCGCTTTCAACAGAACCCTGAGACTATCACAGAGCAGGTGCATTTATACAGAGACTTGATTACACACAGGTGGATTCTATTTATCACCATCAGTCATTTAGGACAACATTGGATCATTAAGAGATCCTCGCTGAACTTCTGGAGTGAGTTTGCTGCACTGAAAGTAAAGGGGCCGAATAATTTTGCACGCACCACTTTTCAGTTTTTTATTTGCTAAAAAAGTTTAAAATATCCAATAGATTTTGTTCCACTTCACAATTGTGTCCCACTTGTTGGTGATTCTTCACAAAAAATTAAAATTTTATATCTTTATGTTTGAAGCCTGAAATGTGGCAAAAGGATGAAAAGTTCAAGGGGGCCGAATACTTTCGCAAGGCACTGTATATGCAATGGCTGTGTCTTCTTCTTTCTTTTTTTTTTTTTTTTTTTTTAAGCATTGCCTCTACTAAGCGCACTTATTGAATCTCTGGTAGAAAGTTTTAAGGAAATTCTCCCAAGCATAGAGAATACTGTTGCATCTTTTTTGAGTTAATTAGTGAGCTTTATTTTTTTTAACACTTTATAGCAATATATCAAGAGGTTATATTTCCCTACAGTGCTCATTAGAAACCATTTTACATCTCTTGGTGGTACGGAGGAAAGTTTCTTAAAGTTGTACCTTCCAAAAATAGTATCTGTACATTCTATACGTTCTAGAACATAATTTAATTATTATATTGATGGAGCTCTGCTTTGAGCTAAATAAAGGAGTAGATCCCCCCAAAGGCTCCTTCTGAAAAATTACCTATTGGTGCAAATAACAAAGAATTACATACGGTACGCCATCTGCCATGTTGTAAGTGCGCTAATATTGTATGTCTACAATCCCCATATGCATTGTTATATGGGTTATCTGAAACTAATCATATTTTGGTGTGTTATGCTGATGTGTTTTTCAGTATGCTTCCACAGACTGAACATAAAGTGTATTGTATTATATGAGATTGTGTAGATGGAGATACTGTATATCTCTATCTATCTGGATATAACCAGTAATTACCTGTACATAGGGCACTGATGTGAGTTCGGAGGAAGAAGAAAAGAAGGAATCTGCAGCTACTATTTTTGGAGCAAACACTCCAATTGTCTCCTGTATCTTTGACCGTAAGTATAATTTAAACTTCCTTACTGATTAAAGTAGTAACCATGAAGCTTTGATATGGCACCTGGCAGCAGATTAGGATCTAGAAAAGCTTGGCTGCATGAATGAATTATCCAAGCAGAAGCAGCGTTGGTTAAATCACATAACATGAATATAATATGGATGGTAAACATTTGACCAATTAGATATTTCTGTTGATGGTTAACCTAGACTCCAATGACACTCTGGAAAACCTGAGGGTTCTGCAAAGTCACAGGTTTCCTCTTTAACCACTTCTATACCAGGCACTTGCGCACCTTCCTGCCCAAGCCAATTTTCAGCTTTCAGAGCTGTCGCAATTTGAATGACAATTGTGCGGTCATGCGACGCTGTACCCAAACAATTTTTTTTATCATTTAGTTCCCACAAATAGAGCTTTCTTTTGGTGGAATTAGATCACCTCTGCGATTTTTTATTTGATTTTTTTTATTTTTTTGCGCAACAAATAGACCGAAAATTTTGAAAAAAATTAAGTTTTTCTTTGTTTCTGTTTATTTTTTTTTGTAAATAAGTAAGTTATTCTTCTTTAATGACGGGCACTGATGGGCACTCATAGGTGGCACTGATGGACAATGATGAACACTGATGGGTGACAATGCTGGGCATCACGTATTTTTTTGTCCATAAAGTTGCCAGTCAGTGCCTATTTGTGGGCACTGATTGGCATCTATTGTGCTTATTTTTTTAATATGTGGATGGCCATGGGGTACATACCTGGCCATCCACATGTTGCCCCCTTCCCTGGTGGTCCTAGCGGCTTCCCTGGTGGTCCAGTGTGGGCATCCGCAGGGGGGGCTGCACTGATAAACAATCAGCGCAGACTCCCCCTGTCAGGAGAGCCGCCGATCGGCTCTCCTCGCATCTATCAGACGCGAGTGAGGAAAAGCCGATCAACTGCTTTTCCTGTTTACATCGTGAGCAGCCGTGATTGGACACGGCTGATCACGTGGTAAAGAGCCTCAGACTGAGGCTCTTTACCGAGATCAGTGTAGCGGTGTGTCAGACTGACACACCGCACCACCGATCACCGCGATGCGCTCCCCCCCGGCCGCGCGGCGGCTATTCTTCTGGACGTCATATGACATCCAGTCAGGATAACGCAACCACTTCCGGGATGTCAATCTGCTATTGACCGGGCGGGAAGTGGTTAAGGTTAAAATTGGAGCCGAGAAATCCCCGTGGGCACAACTGGACAAAAGTGTGATTGTGGGCCTCTAGGAGGCTATAGAGGGCCACAATGGTACCACAACAATAAATGTAGTTTAAATATTATTACCTTATTGTGGTTTGCCTGCCACTCAGCTGTAAAAGACAGAGTCCCACACAAGATGTAGTTCAACCAAAAGGTACTATGTTTACTTGGTAGAGAAATTGGAATAGGGATTACAAATGTAACATTTGACTCAAACAGGTCCCCATGAGAGTCAGCCGATGTGTATATGTATGTGTGTGTGTGTATGTATATATGTATATATATGTGTGTGTGTGTGTGTGTGTGTGTGTGTGTGTGTATATATATATATGTGTGTGTGTGTGTATATGTATATGTGTGTGTGTATATGTATATGTGTGTGTGTATATATATATGTGTGTGTGTGTATATATATATACACACACACACACACACACACACACACACACACACACACACACACACACACACACACACACATATATATATATATACACACACACATATACACACACATATACACATACATATACATACACACATATACATACACACATACACACGTTTTCACTATAAAATAGGAGACCCAACTTAACCTAAGGAAGTGCACGGTGGAGGAATCTCCCACTGTAATGATATCCGCAGTGGGGTACTTCTCCACCAAGTCCAACCCAGCTCACTGATACAACACAAACGGTTTGCCTACACATACAAGTTCAATAAGCTATCTGGCTCCCCCTTGTGGGCAGCTCAGCTGGTGCATGTCCCGCTGTATCAACCTGAGCAGTGAACTGAATGGATGTTGGTCACTCAAAGTTTCCAGTAATCTTCGGCTAGCTTTTGTTGGTGCACTTGAGTATTTGTAATCCAACAAAGTGAGGAAAGAATGAACATTTAAACTGTGTAGTATAAGGGCAAGTGGAGTGCTGATCCTCCCAAAGCGCTAATTCACTTCCGAATGTAGTGTGTCGCCACTTAAAACACTGTAGCTGTCAGCAAGCACAAGTAAACCATGGAAGTCACCTTCCTGCCACCCAGTTAGTTATGCTGATGGGCAGGTGCCCTCTCACCACCTGAGACCTCGTCGGTGTGCTCCATCCGGACCCTCTTAGTTCTCGGCTCCTGGGCAAGTCGCGGTCCCTGGTCCTCCGCTCAGCCGCTCACGAGGTGTCGGTGGAAAGGTGACTCTGAGTGCCTTGGAATGTCGAACGGTCCCTCTCCCTTGTCCAATCAGCAGTGCCGTGGCAGGAATCCCTCAGTCTGGCGATCCGGTTTCCATCACTTTAGGCCCAGGCTTCTCCGGCCTAAGCACGCTCGCTGCAGGCCTCTTGCCTGTTTGAAGATGGGGCCGCACAAGAGCACCGCCTTGCCTTAAATAAGCTCCCCCAGCAGGCTGTGTGTGGCGCCAAAAACATTGGCGGCAGAGTGGTCTTGTGAGTAATGTAGTTTAATTTCTATCCACGCCAATAGTCTCCGCCTCTGATTCCATACTACCCACAATGCTCCATCCATGAATAACTGAAACAACAACTTTTAATAGTCTAGCATAAACAGGCTCCAGAGGGAGCCAAGTTCCTATTGGGCACAAACTGTAGTCCATAGGCTACGTGCAAAAGTGACACCTTGAGATATATGTGTGTGTGTGTGTGTATGTATGTATGTATGTATGTATGTATATATGTGTGTGTGTGTGTGTGTGTGTGTGTGTGTGTATATATATATATATGTATATGTGTGTATGTGTATATATATATATATATATATATATATATATATATATATATATATATATATATATATATATATATATATATAATCTCAATGTATACACACACAAACACACTATATAGTACACCCCTCACATTTTTGTATATATTTTATTATATCTTTTCATGTGACTACACTGAAGAAATTACTTTGCTACAATGTAAAGTGAGTGTATAGCTTGTAAATTTGCTGTCCCCTCAAACTAACTCAACACACAGCCATTAATGTCTAAAACACTGGCAACAAAAGTGAGTACACCCCTAGATGAAAATGTCCAAATTGGGCCCAATTAGCCATTTTCCCTCCCAGTTGTCATGTGACTCATTAGTGTTACAAGGTCTCAGGTGTGAATGGGGAGCATAGGTGTAAAATTTGGTGTTATCGCTCCCACTCTCTTACTGGTCACTGGAAATTCAACATGGCCCCTCATGGCAAAGAACTCTCTGAGGATCTGAAAAAAAGAATTGTTGCTCTACATAAAGATGGCCTAGGCTATAAGTTTACCAAGACCCTGAAACTGAGCTGCAGCATGGTGGCCAAGACCATACAGTGCTTTGACAGGATAGGTTCCACTCAGGACAGACCTTGCCATGGTCGACCAAAGAATCTGAGTGCACGTGCTCAGCGTCATATCCAGAGGTTGTCTTTAGGAAATAGACTTATGAGTGCTGTAGAGGTTGAAGGAGTGGGGGGGTCAGCCTGTCAGTGCTCAGACCATACGCCACACACTGCATCAAATTGGTCTGCATGGCTGTCATCCTGGAGGGAAGCCTCTTCTAAAGATGATGCACAACAAAGCCTGCAAACCAAGATAAACTTATTTGGTTCAGATGGTGTCAAGCGTGTGTGGCGGCAACCAGATAAGAAGTACAAAGACAAAAGTGTCTTGTCTATAGTCAGGCATGGTGATGGGAGTGTTATGGTCTGGGGCTGAATGAGCGCTGCCAGCATTGGGGAGCTACAGTTCATTGAGGGAACCATGAATGCCAACATGTACTGTGACATACTGAAGCAGAGCATGATCCCCTCCCTTCAGAGACTGGTATGCAGGGCATTACTCCAACATAACGACCCCAAACACACCTCCAAGATGACCACTGCCTTTCTAAAGAAGCTGAGGGTAAAGGTGATGGAATGGCCAAGCATGTCTCCAGACCTAAACCCTATTGAGCATCTGTGGGGCATCCTCAAATGGAAGGTGGAGGAGCGCAAGGTCTCTAACATCCACCAGCTCCGTGATGTCATCATGGAGGAGTGGAAGAGGACTACAGTGGCAACCTATGAAGCTCAGGTGAACTCCATGCCCAAGAGGATTAAGGCAGTGCTGGAAAATATTGGTGGCCACACAAAATATTGACACTTTGGGCCCAATTTGGACATTTTTACTTGGGGTGTACTCATTTTTGTTGCCAGTGGTTTAGACATGAATGGCTGTGTTGAGTTATTTTGAGGGGAGAGCAAATTTACACTGTTATACAAGCTGTACACTCACTAATTTACATTGTAGCAAAGTGTCATTTTTTTCAGTGTTGTCACATGAAAAGATATAATAAAAATAGCTCGAAAAATGTGAGATGTGTACTCACTGTTGTGAGATACTGTAGCTCATGCCATGTAGTACAGGGAAATCCATTTGTTTTATGTTGGATTAAAAAAAAAATGAAAATTTTATTTTGTATTCTTAATCTAGTACTGAGCTTGTAGTTCATCTTGGTGTGTTTTTTCTTTTTCTTTTTAAGGTGTCTTTACATATCACCTTCGCTGCTATCTTTACCAAGCTCGGAGTCTGACTGCCATGGATAAGGACAGTTTTTCTGGTAAGAGGATGGGTGGTCACCTTATGTTTGCTTAGATAGAATGGCGAAGCAGCTACTTGTATGTTTGTAAAGAGTGTTGGTGGAGTTCAATACTTTTTTTTTTTTTTTTGTTTCATGCATGGTTATATGTTCATCTCTTCCCATTGCCACATCACATATTTGCAGCGGCTGGGCCTTCATTCTGCCACACGTGTACAACACTGAGGCCCGAGGTTGTGTTCTGAGGGCATGCTCACTGTCTGGTCATTAACTGCCCAAACCCCCCACCCCTGACTGTTTATAGCCCTCTCCTACTACCTGTACAGTTCCTGAACGCTGAATTCCAAAAAAGTTATTCTACTTCTATCTGAGCTGCTTTAACAAAAACAATGTAATTCTGTCCAGCTAGTCTTATAATGAGAGCCCCCCAGACAGAACACGTCCAGGTCAAATGTTATTTAAAGACGTATTATAGTGCTGATGAGTTCTAGTGTTTGCACAAAATTACTGCTGCAGTATGATTAAAACAGCCACCCTAAAGATTATTTATTCAGCTAGTAACATTCCATACATAGTTGCCAACATTTCAAAAAAGTTTTTTAGGGACACCTTTTTTTTTTTTTCTTTTTTTTCTCTGCGTCTAGTAAGCCGCTGTGGGCGGGGCATGTACTGTGGGGGTGGGGCATTCATTTAATATGGGCATTCTACAAGAAGTTTAATCATGGGCTTCCATCAGGGATCTGACCACAATGAAATAGTTGTTCATGTCCAGCCACCAGAGATATTAGTAAGATCCCTGGGGCTAGAGACATGATTAACCATTTTATTGTTGGCAGATCCTTGCCTTGGCTGTACATTCCTTTCATTGCTAGCAGATCCCTGGTGGCTGGACATGATTAACTATTTTTTTTGCTAGCAGAGCCCTGGTAGAAATGCATGATTAACCCTTTAATCTAGCCATTAAAGGGGTAATTGTGCATTTCCAACAGGGCTCTGCTAGCAATGAAATGGTTAATATTCAAGACTTCCAACACTCAGACCTTCTAGCAAAGAAAAAGGGCTAATCACTTCCAATTATTTCCAACTCGTTTGCCAGCAGTAAAAAAGTGAATGTCCAGTCACCAGGGAAAGGGCACAGCACTGCCTGAAATGTGCCCCCCATATTACAACACGGCCTGAAATGTGCCCCCCATATTACAACACGGCCTGAAATGTGCCCCCCATATTGCAACACGGCCTGAAATGTGCCCCCCATATTACAACACGGCCTGAAATGTGCCCCCCATATTACAACACGGCCTGAAATGTGCCCCCCATATTACAACACGGCCTGAAATGTGCCCCCTTCCCTCAGAACAACTCTGTGACCAAATACCTCATCCCCCATTATGTGGTCAGTTACCTTCACACCATCTTCTTCCCCATTTTCTTATTCTTGCAGGCAGTAGGAGTACATGTTGAGGGCAGCTCTGGAGTGTTTCAGAGTGCCCACATGTGAAAGCATTACACAGGCTATTCAGAAGCCAATGCCTGCTCAGGAGAAACACCCCGCCCACTCCTCCTTCTGTACAGCGTGTACTAATGGAGAGGAGAGTTACTGCAAGCCAGCATGTCAGGCTGTGTGCTCCACCGGGATTGGCTCACACAAACACTTAGCGAGCCTGTGTATCCTGGACAACGAGCGGGGCTTTGAGCTAATTTTCGGGACTGTCCTGGGAAATTCGTGAGTGTTAGAAAGTGTGCACATAATGTTCCATTTAAATAAAAATGACAATGATGCATAAAAGGTTTGATAAACCCCATGACTTTTAAAGTGAAAGAAAAGCCTAAGTCTAATTATTCTTAAATTGATCCTTCCCACTTGCTCGAACCTATCCTGCCTATTTTAGATAAAAAAACTGTACTCCTTTTTTTTAAATCTGGTCTGGTAAAGTGGTCCCACAGCTGTGTCAGTGAGCAGCTGCTGCAGGGGAGAGGATGGATCACTGACATGGGAGCCTATAAGTGACAACACTGCTTCCAGAATTCCCAGCCGTTGCCGAGTGCTCCCTGAGCTGGAGCTGCAGGATCACATGACCGGACTGGTGCAAATAAAAAATGGAAGTGCTAGACAAAGAACACACGTCTGTGTCGTTATTGCAGATTTCCAAGCCGGAGGGCGGAGGCCATTATTTTTCCGCCATGAAATATTTGTTTTAAGGGATCAGCTATTTGGCATATTATCTGCTTTACAAACAAGACAAATGTGTTAATTAGGTTTTTTGTTTAGAACATGGCTTATCTGTAAAACTGTGGAGTGTCCCTTGAACCAAGTGACAGTTGCCTAATTTGCCAATTTGTGATTTTTAAAGAAAAAAAAAAAAGGGTCTCCTCCTTGGTAGCACTGGTGGTTAATACAGTCCTCCTATGTGACTTAAATCCTGTTTCTGGCTTGAGGCCACTTCACAATGACCTATAGATAACCTTTTGTTGCCCTCTAGCACAGAGCCACTGCAATTTGTACAGGAAATGTTAATATTTATGATGGCCCTCCTGCTCCTTTCTTTTAGAGTTAAAAAAAAAAAGTAGATTTACACGCCCATCTAATAGTAGTCCCAAGCCCTTTAATCATTTTCATGAGGGGTTGGGGCATCATAAATACAGAAAAATTGAGATGTGCTCCAGCTGGTAGATTTTATTGTCTGATGACAACAGGAAATGTCGGTTTAGTATTCATTGAGACCAGAAAACTGGCTTGTACAGGTGCAACCACTATAAGGAGCTCTCTGCTTACCTTGACAATAACTTGTCCAATTTAAAGTATATTGAAAGGCAATTCAGGCGGTCCCCGGGTTACAAACAAGATCGGGTCTGTAGGTTTGTTCTTAAGGTGAATCTGTTTGTGAATCTTAATTTTTTTTTAAGTGTAGCTCTAGCCAAAAAAACACTTTTTTAAGCTCTTTGGATAGCATAGGGAAGGGTTATCACCCCTGTAACATTTGTTTTTCTGTCTGTGCCCCTGTTCAGAAGATTTCACCTCACTTTCCATCCCAATGACAATTGGATTTTGAACTTTTGTTGTGGAAACGATCCTTGGGAATAAAGATTCAGTGGAGACACCTTTTTCCCCATAATGACTTACGGGAGTAAATTTCCCTTCCTAGGGGTAGATTTCCTCCCACTTCCTGTTGTCTCCCTCCGTTTGTAAGTAGTTGTTTGTAAGTAGAATGTTTTTAACTAGGGGACTGCCTGTACTTTTTGAACAGAGTAGGGAAGGGTTTTCCCATTTAGGGAGATTTCCCTTTAAGCCTGTACATGAAAAAAGATTGCTGTACTAACATAAGCAGTGTTAGTGCGGTGATCTCCCCCACTGTACTATTGTATTCTGACAACCCCCCTCCACCAGAACAGTGATCAGATCTGGCAGCCATTGGTGGTTGCTGGTTTTCCAGCATGCCCGTTTGATAAAAGCCAGTTGTGAGACCAGCTTCTGTAGAACAGATGGCTGTATACACAGACCGAAAGTCATCCGGTTGATGCTGAACCCGCAGATTTCGACCCCTGTATACATGGCGTTAATCCCTGCCCCAGGGACGTAAAGTTCTAAAAAAAATAAAAAATCTTATACTTTACCTGCTCTGTGTAATATTATTCCACAAAGCCATCTTTTACCTCCTCTTCTGGGGTCTCCCGCTGGTGCTGTCCACACTTCTCTTCTGAGTGTGACCCCAACACAGGCTGTGTGCTATGGGGGCACACATGCGGGTGTGCTGAGCTGAGCTGCATGCATCTTAGACACACATAGCTCGTGCCTGCCCCCTTTCCCGCTCTCTGTTCACAGGATTTGATTGTCAACAGTAGTAGCCAACAGCTTCCACTGCTGCCTCTGTGTGCTGGGAGAGAGTTGCTGCAGATGGGCACAGCGCTGGATTGTAGGTATTTAGGGAGGGGGTTGGCGATGCTACTTCTGAGACTTTTTTTTTTTTTTTTTTTTTTTTTTTTTTATGCAGGGAATGCATTAAGATAAGAAAATGTTTGCTTTAGAAGCACTTCAATGAAAATGTATTCAAAGTGATATGAAATCTCCTTCTTTACAGTTGTCACCATAATAGGTCTCCCCATCGGATGACTTCCCTCATCAATTATTGTGACAATTTGTCAATTTTTAAAGTTTTACAATTTGTTTAACCATCGTTTTTGTAACCGTGATCAGCAGGACAATAGAAAGGTTGATGTTCCTCAGAGAGACAAATAAAAATCATTCTCCATGCTACCAAAATTCAAGAACAAATGTGTTCTAAGGGCCCCCACTTATACTGACATTTACCAGTGATCCAGTGTTACTCCTAGTGCCACCGGAGTTCGATTTGCTAATTTGACCTAGACTAGGAGGTAGGGATTTCACCCCTCCCTCATGTGGCAGTGCCGTGGGTTAGTGATTGGCTGCTTGACTGAAGTACTGACAGTGGGAGGAGGTAACATGCTCCCTCATACCCCAAATGTTTCTATCTGGCTGCAGCAGGGGCAGGAGCAACACTGAATCTATGGTATTGTGCATACAAGTGGGGCAGGTGGAAGCCTTTAAGAAACATTCTGTGCTTTGCCCTTACTCGTGCAATGCTTTCACATGCTTAACCGTTATAAACTTTAAATTGATTACTAGGAGTGTATTTTGGTCCTCATTTATACAAAAAGTGACAGTTATTTTAAGATAAGTCCCAATAAGATTTGAAACTTATCCCATGCTAAATAAAGATCCCTATCCTTGTGTTAAAGTGGAACTAAAGTCAGAATTACTTGCCGCCACTCCAATGTTGCGCCTGTAAGGCGCCATTGCATGTCTCTTCTGCAATGAAGAGCCTGCCTGTTCGTGTTTTTTTTACTTTAGTTCTGCTTTTATGCTGTACAGTCGAACTAACATTGCTTGCAAGTCTTTTACTTTATGATAGGAGTGCCAATACTGCACTGCCGAGTGCTTTCTGTATTTATGGAACAAAAACTGCATTATTTATTTTTTATTTCTGATTGGACACTAACTTGTAATGAAAATTTGGAATGATGAATGCTGACCACATTCTATAGCTAAATATACCTCCAGCTCAGCACAATAAATTCTGTAGAGGGATGACGTAAGAAATATGGGGAAGAGCTAGACATTTATTTATTTTTTACTTATATCAAAGAGGAACAGATTTAATTAATTTTTCTTTGGTTTAGACCCCTATGCACATGTATCATTCCTTCACCGCAGTAAAACTACAGAGATAATAAATTCCACTTTGAACCCCACATGGGACCAAACCCTAATCTTCAACGAAGTTGAAATCTATGGAGATCCGCAAGCAGTAGCTCATGATCCACCCAATGTAGTTATTGAAATATTTGACAACGATCAAGTGGTATGTATATGTCCGTCCATATTCTGAAGGTTTATTCATTTCTCCATCTTTTATGTTATCGTTTATATATTGTTTGCTGTTTTGTTTCAGGGAAAAGATGAATTTATTGGAAGGAGTTTGTGCCAACCACTTGTAAAACTGACCAATATCGACATTGTACCAAAACTCCTGTGGAATCCAGTCATGAAGGCTGGCAAACACTGTGGGGACATCCTGGTTGCTGCAGAACTCATTCTAAAAGACAAGGTCTCAAGATTATTTATAGAGAATGAAGATTAGGGCTTCATAGCATATTGGTCTATATTTAGTTTTTTGTATGATATGGTTAGATTTTGCTGATCTTTAGACTGCATGTGGAAGCGTGTTTGGATGTCAAGTTCTGTAATATTTTAGCACATGTGAATTTGTTGCATAATCACCAAATGGTCAACACAGGGTAGAGATGACCAATCTCTGGTGACTGCAGTTGTATGTAAATTTTGAGTGCAACCCAATAGAATTTGCCCTGCATTATTAGGTATACTTTTATTGATTAGCATTATATTGTTTTTTTAAATGGTAATCACTCAGAATGGACTGAAAGGGTTATACCAAACTATAATGGCACTGGAAATATTTATTTTCTATGAAAGTGAATGGCTCCAATAGGTGTGCAGAGGGTTTGTCAGGTGTGCCTGGGCACACCCTAATCAAACACGTGCAGTGCTTATTTCCCCTACTCCCCCGGCTTTCCACCCCGCAGTGCTGCTGGCTTCCCTCCACTCCCCCAGCTGCTGCAGGAGATGTTTCAGGATGCAGAGCAGGGGAAGAAGCTATTTAAAATATGTAATTTACCAGCCCCTTCCTTTTCTAAGTGAACATACTCACTGCATTAATTTATAACTGAAGCATGGTAAACGGAGTTAACTATGCTTCAGTTTGTGAATGAACATGAAGTTACTTGGCACAGAGCACTTCCTAATTATTCACTGTCCCATGCAGCTGAGGCTGTGTGTTTGAGCTTTGAGGTTCACACCTTAATGCAATTGGCTGCGCACACCTATGATGGCTCGTGTTGCCCTGGAACAATTGCTGTGCTTTATGTGAGGTTCAATAGCTTTGTTCTACAACACCTCCACCATGCAGAAAAGTCGGGAAGCAAAAAATGTTAACATGGCCATTCACTTATATACTATGTACACTATTACTGCTATTATAGCCTTCTGTAACTGATTTGTGCATTACTTCCATAGGATGGATCCAACCTGCCAATACTGCCATCCCAGAGAGCTCCAAAACTCTACATGGTTCCTCAAGGAATCCGTCCTGTGGTTCAACTCACTGCCATTGAGGTAAGCACATGTAGGTCTGCTATGTGAGAAGCTTTACTTATGGCCATCATTTCTCAATTGTTTTGTACATAAACATACACAGGAGAAAGGTATTGAATACATTCTGTTCTATGATACTGATTGGGGCAATATCAAGTCAATTTACAAAAGTAAACTTGCATTATATCATGTGGAATATTCTTGATATTTTTATTATTTTAAATGTAAACTCCAGAATTCCTTCTATTGGCGTTCAACATTTCTGCAGCTCCAGTTCTACCAGCATACATTTTGAGCAGGTCAAATTTTGTCTCATAACATTCATTTTGCAATTGCTAGCTAGAATCTACAATGAAAAAGCCTTTTAGGGCTTAAAGGTAAATTGTGATATGGTTCATTAACTTTACATCAGGCCATGCAAAAACAAAAAGCTCACACAAAAAAACGGCTAGCTAGTACAAGTGACTCCTATTCAATTAGACGTGTTCTGTAATGTTGAAGATGTTTTACCACTCATCTAAGTGACCCATTTTGGTTAAGTATCCAAAGCATACCCTAGCATTTAGCTAAAAATAAGTTACTGAGTAACCCTTGCTGGAGTTAAAATTGTTATGTAGAAACCTCTAAACCACCACCCTTGGTGTTGTATTCACTTGTACCTGATTCAAATGCCATATCAATGACTAGATCTCACAGCTTGTCAAAATCCTACTGGGCAGGCCCACATGGGCCCTCTGTGCCCACCCATTCATTCTGGTGGAGATTTAGTCCACAGTGTTGGTTCATACTCCATTCTCATCCATTACTATGGAAAGCTCTGAAGTGTGAATAAGCGGGTTTGACTGAGAAAATTTTGACCAGCGTGGTGATCTAGTAAACCATGTCTTGAATGGGGCACATGTGAATGTTAAGCTGGCGATGAACTGAACTGTTAAAATTTTGGCCATTTTCTGATGAACTAGCCAAAATTCACTCAGTGGTTGGTCATGTTGACTGCCTCCCACACAACATCCCTTGGTTACATTCAAGGAGTTTGGAGGAAATCATCAGCCGAACAGAACCTGCACCCTATCAGATAGAGGCTGTTCAGGTAGGTGGTGGGCCCAGCTGTCTATATACAATAGCCACAGCAGAAGTTTTATCCATCCACACTGTGTAGCATATATGGAGGAATCTGTTTAAAATCAATGTGTATGGCCAGCTTAAGACTTGGCTGGGGGCATGGGTGACTGACATACTTAAAGGGCAACTGCTCTAATGGTACAGGTACATTTTAATACAATCCCCATGGTGTCAAAAAATGTTTCAATGCAGAAGCGGAAAGTAAAAAAAAAGCAGTAGGCAGAATCGGTCAACAATATATTAAAGTACACACAGGCATACAGTGTTACTTTTAACACTTCGGGTTTGTTCACACCAGCCAGCTTGTGGTGTGTGTGTTTTTTTTCTTTTTTTAACTTTGAAATGTCACGAAGTGACAACTGGTCTGTAGTGCGGAGACGGGCGAAGATCTCAAATAGCTTTGGTACAGTGCAGAAAAATGCAGGTTTATGCACGTGGTGTGAATGAGCCCTTTCATTTAATTGAGTAGAAAAGACAACACTTTATTAAAAATGACCTTTTAACAGTGATTCATGATCTGTAACTATCTATTTCAACCAATTATGTCATAGTGTTTAAAAAGTGACAATGTCTATTGTTTGTAGTAGCATATCACTGGCTTTTGCTGCACTATATTTTGTGACTTGTTACCAAACAATTGAAACACGTTAACATTTTTCTGATGTGTGCTCTTGATGCAAATATTATTTTCAATATGTAATTTAAGTGTTAGAACAGTCACAATGACTTACAATGCCTTTTATTCTATAAAATAGATACTTACCTGGGGATTACGCAACATGAAGAGTTACCAGATGGCATCAGTCACCTCTCCAAGCCTTGTTGTGGAGTGCGGTGGGGAAATTATCCAAACTGCAATGATCAAAAACCTCAAAAAGACCCCTAACTTTTCCAGCTCTGTCCTCTTCATGAAAGTGGTAAGACACAGGGCTGCTTATAAGTGTAAAGTGGGGAAGGGTTAATATCCCTCCAAGATTTTTTTATTTTTTTTTACTTCTATCTGAGGCTCTGTTAGAGGGATTTTTCTTCATGTTCCATCACTAGAGTCCTGGATAGCAGTAAAAACCTGAAAAAAAGTTATATTCCTTCCCCACTCTACTTTTGTTTATCACAAAATGAAGCTGAATAAGGACGATTGGGACACTTGTGGATTAATAAGATAGATGTTGGATGGCCTGGTCACACCAGGCATTGGGTTAATTCTATTTGGGAAGTGTAACGGGCCATTTTGTTTTCTGGCCAGTTGCGAACTTCCAGCATCCGACTCTATTATGACCTTGTCTGCACGTGGGGCCCTTTCATTGCTGAGCCTGGCCCAAATGCTTTTATTATGGCCTTTAATAAAATGACTGCTTTAGCCTTGAAGTCGGTGTGTGCCCAGACCATGTACAAAGTATTTAAATATCCTGACCAAGTAGTCAAAGCTGAAACAACCTTTTGTTTACCTATGGGCATTGTGTAGAAAGCGCCCATGATTTTAAGATGGGTTCACTTGGCACCATGTTACAAATTACACCCTAAATATGAATGTAACATGTTGAAAAAGGTTGAGTTAGCCTTTAATTACTTTCAGTACAAGCAACTAAAGAGGTCAGGGGTGGCTTGGGTTCAAGTTATTTAATGGTTGCTTAAAATATGTACATATTTTAAAGTCTATAGTCTGGGCACAGATGCAGTTTGGGTCTGAGGTTTAGCTAAACCATATTAACAAATAAAGACAACCTTATTTAAAGGATACTCATACTGAGTTACAGTATCACACAAAAGTGAGTACACCCCTCACATTTTTGTAAATATTTTATTATATACCGTATATACTCGAGTAAAAGCCGAGTTTTTCAGCACTTTTTTTTGTGCTGAAAATGCCCCCCTTGGCTTATACTCGAGTCACCTTTTTGTGCCTTATCTCCCGGACTTTGGGGACCCGGTACCGGCCGGCCATAGGTTCCCTGGACCCCAACCTTGGCACAGATGTAGCCCCACTCTTCCTCTACAAGTGTGCAACGTTTTTTGTCTGGGGAACCTACGGCCGGGGAGCACCGTTTTTTTCCAAAGCCGGGCACCCCTTCCATAGACTCCTATGTTAAATGGTAATTTCTCTGGTGACTTTGGGGACCCGGTACCGGACGGTCGTAGGTCCCCTGGATCCCAAACTTGGCACACATGTAGCCCCGGAAACGGTCTGCTTAACCTCTGAGGAAAGTGGTGCGCCCCGGAAACGCGTCAGCCATTCAGCTATTTTCGGGTACCGTCCGACCCTCTGCTCACCGTATCCTGGTTGCAGCTGTCACGGGACTCTGAGTGATTGCCAGAAATGCCTATATGAAAAGCTCGTTTGTGAGTAGGACCATTTTTGTCTTTTATAAGTTTTAATAAAGTTTTTATCTGGTAATGCACTAGGTCGGTGCACCCTCCTTTCTTTTTTCTTAAGATTTGTGGCCACCATTATTTTACAGCAGTGCTTTAACCTTCTTGGGCATGGAGTTCACCAGAGCTTCACAGGTTGCCACTGGAGTCCTCTTCCACTCCTCCATGACAACATCACGGAGCTGGTGGATGTTGGAGACCTTGCACTCCTCCACCTTCTGTTTGAGGATGCCCCACAGATGCTCAATAGGGTTTGGGTCTGGAGACATGCTTGGCCAGTCCATCACCATCTGAACCAAATAAGTTTATCTTAGTCTCATCAGACCACAGGACATGGTTCCAGTAATCCATGTCCTTAGTCTGTTTGTCTTCAGCAAATGGTTTGCGGGCTTTCTTGTGCATCATCTTTAGAAGAGACTTCCTTCTGGGATAACAGCCATGCAGACCAATTTGTGTGTCGTATGGTCTGAGAACTGACAGGTAGACCCCCCACCCCTTTGACCACTGCAGCAATGCTGGCAGCACTCGTATGTCTATTTCCCAAAGACAACATCTGGATATGACGCTGAGCACGTGCACTCATCTTCTTTGGTCGACTATGGTGAGGCTTGTTAAACCGCTGTAGGGTCTTGGCCACCATGCTGCAGCTCAGTTTCAGGGTCTTGGCAATCTTCTTATAGCCTCAGCCATCTTTATATAGAGCAACAATTCTTTTTTTCAGATCCTCAGAGTTCTTTGCCATGAGGTGCCATGTTGAACTTCCAGTGACCAGTAGAAGAGTCAGAGCGATAATGCCAAATTTATCACGCCTGCTCCCCATTCACACCTGAGACCTTGTAACACCAACAAGGGGAGGGAAGTTGTCTCATTCAGCCCAATTTGGACATTTTCACTTAGGGGTGTACTCACTTTTGTTGCCAGGAGTTTAGACATTATTGGCTGTGTGTTTGAGTTATTTTGAGGGGACAGAATCTTTACACTGTTATACAAGCTGTACGCTCACTACTTCACATTGTAGCAAAGTGTAATTTCTTCAGTGTTGTCACATTAAAAGATATAATAAAATATTTACAAAAATGTGAGGGGTGTACTCACTTTTGTGAGATACTGTATGTGGAGATTGCTACTGCTGTCCTTGCCTTCTGAAAATGCTTATTTTATGCCTGACATGCTGATCCATTTCCCTTTTATTATATGCAAAATACTTTCAGGCCAGGAAGTAAAACAAAACTGAAACCAACAGTGGTTATGATAGCCATCAGATTTCTCACTACATGTTTCATTTAAGTGCAGCTACACTGCATCTGAGCACCACAAACCAAAAACACTATTTAAAGCTGAGTTCCACCGATTTTTTTTTTTTTTAATAAAAAGTCAGCAGCTAAAAATACTGTAGCTGCTGACTTTTAATATTGGAACACTTGCCTGTCCAGGGTGACCCCGCAATGTCCTCACACGATGCCGATCTGTCCCTCGGCTCCTGGGTGGAGGCGCAGGCCTCTTCGGTAAGGGAATTGTAAAGGGAAGCCTCACAGCCTGGTTCCCTACTGCACATGCGTTTTCTCACTGGTCCCTGCTGTCTTCTGGGACCTGTGTGTCTCCCAGAAGACGGGGAGGGGTCGAACGGAGGAGGGGTCTGTCATGGCGTAGATCGCCGCAGATACTGCATCGATTTATGCCTGGAAGTGGGAGCAAATACCTGTATTAGACAGGTATCTGATCCCTCCCCCCCCCCAGAAAGGTGCCAAATGTGACACCGGGGGGGGGGGGGGGGAATCCAAAAAGTGTGGAGGTTC
This sequence comes from Rana muscosa, assembly GCA_029206835.1. Classification (NCBI taxonomy): domain Eukaryota; kingdom Metazoa; phylum Chordata; class Amphibia; order Anura; family Ranidae; genus Rana; species Rana muscosa. The sequence goes on along the minus strand of CM055123.1, from coordinate 215,830,947 downwards.
CATTTTTGGGTGGAACACCGCTTTTAATTCATTTTTAATATTCAAAGAAAACTCGCCCATCCGTCCTTTTTCTCCATGTGTTTGTTTATTTTTAAAAATACCCCCTAGCACTTCTTCTAGCTACGGCCATCATAATAAAGGGCAGATGATTCATGTAGCCTTTACTTCCTGGTATGCTTGGTTGGGAAAACCCCTCCTCCTCTTCTGAGGACTCCTGGGTTGTATGACATCATTAACCTAGGCCTGAAGAAATGTAAAAAGTTTAAAGAAAGTAAATATGATAATCATTCCTACCTATTTACTAATGCCAGCAGCGTAGGGATTAAAAATAGTCCATGTTTGAGAGAGTGAAGTTCCACATTGAAGGCTCACTGCTGCATTGCTTGTTAATCTGTAGATAAGACAATATGGACAGGACTCACTCCTATTGTATCTGGTTATTTCTAGATGTTTGCTATACAGTGTTTTTTTATTTTTTTGCCTGTCATGCGTGTCATTGTAAGTACCACCCCCCCCCCCCCCCATCCCATAGGCCTTATGTAAGTGACATTTTGGTCCATTCTGTAGACAGTACACGGTTTCAGTTCAGACTTGCTTGAGCTGCCTGCTTCTGATCACACCACAGAATTTCATTTTGATTCAGATCAGGACCCGGGCAACACCTGTTTAAAATATGAATACCTAACTTTAACAAGTTAGGCGTGTCTTGTAAAACATTTTCCATCATGTTTTACCATGGACTCCTATATCCTTTTTAATTTGTGGATTTTTTTTGTCTGTAGCTTCTACCAAAAGATGAGATGTATGTTCCTCCCATAATTGTTAAAGTCATTGACCACAGACCCTTTGGAAGAAAGCCGGTGGTAGGACAGTGCACTATTGATTTACTGGAAACTTTCCGGTGCGATCCATACACTACAAAACCAGAAGATGCCGCAGAGTTAAGAGGTATGGAAATAGAGATTTTCTCAGTCATGTGTACGGTTATTCATCTTCTCACAGCTTTTTTGTCTCTCTTCCTTGAATAGTAAACCAATTTTAACAGAATGTTTGCTTTTATGACGCTTTCCTGTTTGTCATAAAAACAGAAGAGATGTTTTTGTTGTTTTCCAGTATGTTAAAAAAGGCTGTCGATTTAAAGCTAATTTTTCTGCATTTCTCAAATATTTATGTAGTTTCACCATGACAATTTTGGGAAGTGCTCATGGCAGATTAGTATATAGTTTCAGCAGTATGAAAGAGCAGTAAAAGTCACTGGAGCCTATAACGGTAAATAGTGTGGGTGCAGAAATGTGGAATCATTGGGCATGTTAGGAATGTGAAAATACACTCAAATTTGTATTTTCCAGCATTGGTTATTTCAGTTTTTTACTTTGGTTGTATAAAGTTGGTTTAGATGGTGTTTGGCTATCTAGGCACAAGTCAGGTACCTGAAGGTCTTTCTTACTAATAGATTATCCATCCATGCAGGCATATTTTCTGCCACTGAATAAATAAGCTTGACTTACCTGGCACTGGATTATCTCAGAGGAAAACAATAGTGAAATCCATCATACCATTTGATATTTTTTTTTTTCCCAGAGATCCTTCAGGTAGAGGTTTCTTGGGACAAGTTGCTGAGTGCTCTAAGGCACACAATGGTTTTTCAGTCTGAATGTAATCAACCAGTCACCTTTTAAGATTATTTTATGCAAGACAATGACAGGGACACGGCTGCAATGGGCAAGAGTTTTAATTTGCAGTTTACAAAAAACTAAAGGGTGGCAAAGGGAATTTTTTATACAAGGGCTTTTTCCTGCCTAGAAGTAGTAATTTTTGTTCAAGCTGTTCTCTGGAAGTTTGATTATTCTGCACTTTAAAGTTTGGATAAGATTTGCTTTTTATTTTTTGAATACTCAAAGTGGCCTGTGGTGCTTAGGAGAAGACTCTTTGCATATGATGAATAATTTTAGCTAACTGGGAAGGGCTTTTTAAATAAGATTTGAAGAAAAACAAAGTGCAACAATTGATACGCCAGTCAGGTATCTGATTTTGCCAGGTTACAATGCATAGGAAGCGCTTCACCATTAGATATAATGCAATGCATAGGCTAGCCATCATGTCACCAGTCAGTTATCCACTATTGGCAGTCTGTGACTAATGAAAGATAATTGGTGTTTGCAATGGGTTACAACACTTGTGCTTTGCAGATAGTCATATCTTTTCTCTTTCAGTTGCAATCTTGTCTTCTGCCTCTCCCCGTGATGTGGTCATCGATGTGGAGGACACTAGGCCGCTGCTGACATCACAGGTAACGTGCTTTCACTTGAGTATCAGTGTGGATCTATCATTGCATGATTTAAAAAAAAAAAACTAGAATGTTGTCCATTTACCTAAAATAACACTACACCGTCATGGCTGCTGTATGTTCACTTTAAAACTGACATTGATGCATTTGAGTGTCAACTATTGACACATGTCCAGATCACGTTTTACATGTTTTCATTGTTCATTACCAACATTACCTGTCCTTACCCGGAATCCTTTGTGCTCCTACTAGAATTTTTTTGTTCTAACCCCAGAGCTGGTATAGCAGCAGGAGACAAAGGGCTTCATGATTGGAAGATCCATTACTACTGATTTTGTCCACAACAAGCCAACCAGATTCACTTTGTTCTTTCTAGTGCATCAAAGCAGTCTCTCTCGCTGACACTTTCAATCATGAATTCCTGATCATCCCTCCATTTACAGTATGTTGTAAATCAATTATGACACATAGCTGTGGTCCCCAATCTGCCTGCTTATGAGCCACACTCAAATATTAGAAGAGATGGTGAGCGACACCAATTAGGGAAATGAACGGTGAAAAGATTTAGTGAACGCTAATCTCTATAACCCAAAATGTCTAATTTTTAGATGTAGTTTTAGGCTAAATTTTTATCTACACCAGTTATAGGTTATAAACACCAGTTATAGGTGGGTGCAGTGACCTTTTTTTGTAAATTATTTATCTACTCTGTCAAGTGGCAAGTAATACGACTTGGCAAGTACTGAGCACCTGCTCGGAGAATGCTAGAAATTACAACAAACACAGTGGAGAGCCACATGTCTCTTTTTGGCAGCTGATTGGTGACCACTCAGTTATATTGGTGTTAATAGTTTTCCCTACCTCCCTGAACCATTCTGTATATTAACGGTCTCGCATACTGTAAAATCTAACCATTTTGATCCCATAGCAGTAAAACTCTAACCATTTTGATCCCATGTCGGTAAAACTAAGCTTCCCTCAGAATTCCTAAAATCCCATATAAATGTAAATCTTTATTATGCCACTGGCATTCTCCTACAGAAGCAAGAAAAGTGGGACCTTTCTCACCTGCTAAAAAAGGAAAGTCCAAAAAAGGTAGTAAACAATATGCATGTTTGTGTCATTCTGTCACTGTCATTGCTGGGTTCAAGAGCAGGTTTTGGTGCTTTATCCCTAGGTCTTTGATATATACAAGATAAGCAAAAAGTTCTTCCCACCCATCAAAGACCGGTCTGCTTATGTTTGTCTGACAAATTGTATAATCATGCCGATGCATACTGTGCATCTTCATGCCATTTGCTGTGTACTTATACAAGAACTATGTCTTTTTTTTTTTTTTAATACAAATCTGAGTTTGACTCTGAGCTGCAAGAGGTAGAACACATTGTTGAGCATAGGCCATGGTTCTACAAGCAGCCAGAGTGCTTCCAATCATCAGAGTTGGTTATACACTGAATGAAATTTCAGAAGGATGCAAACTGTTCGATTGCAGTAATGCTGCAATCCAGGTATGTAGTTGCTGGAAGAAGACCTTCCTGTTGACTGGTCTCCCATCATGTGCATCTTTGCAGAAAAAAGAACTCTTCTGAGAGGTCGGTTAGCTGGTTATTGTTAATGGCAGACTTTTTACAGTGCACAACAGAGCTTAAAGGGAAGCTATGACTATAAAAAATAAGAGTGCAGCCATTATTGGCTTGATTTTAAAAAGTGCAAGTTCTGGGGCTGCCATTCATAGCCTGGGATCACAGCTTAGTTACCTCTTACCCAGAACATGCCTACATCTTGAGGTCTGAATTCCCATACTGCTTGCACAAATACAGTCACTGACTTGATTATGCAGTTAAGCTAGGACGAAGATGACAGCCCCTGGTCTTGGGCATTTAAAAGCCAAGTCAAGTTGGCCATAGATGGTGTGTTTTTTTTGTTTTTTTTTTCGATCGCACTGGATATTGTATTCTGACAGTGGGGACCATCTCTGTCAGAACAAACTGATCAGCAGCTGTAACTGGTGATCTGTAAAAAAAAATTTGAATGTCCCTTTAACAGAAGTCAATCGAATGATCAACTTCTGTGGCAAAGGGATGGCCACACATCGAAATTCTTCCAGTCCCTGCTGAACTGGCCTAATTTCGATCAGTGTATGGCCAGCATTTGGCATGCCAACATCCAAGTTTTTGTCCTTATCGATTCAGTTGGTGGTTCTTATAGTGTTTTAGCACTGTGGCCTTGTAGCACTGGGGTACTAACCCACAGCCCCTCATTTGCTTAGTTTTGCTTCAGGCATTCTTCAGGCCTATTGTGAGCATGAATTTTTGCGAGGTGCTTTATTCTGACAGTTATTTGCTTATGCCACATTTGGAGACTTTGGAATCGGTACTAATCCAGGATTTGGGTGATGGCTATCCATTAATTATATCCCTGTTAAGTAGGGCAGATGTTATCTAGACCAGTGGTCATCAACCCTGTCCTCAGGGCCCACTAACAGGCCAGATTTTATGTATTACCTTGGGGAGATGCAGACTAGAATACTGCAATCACTGAGCAGCAAATGATATCACCTGTGATGTATTTCAGTTACCTTGCAAACCTGGCCTGTTAGTGGGCCCTGAGGACTGGAGTTGATGACCACTGATCTAGACAGTCTCCTTATCAAGCTTTATTTACATACAGCATGCATGACTTATTTAAGGAGGTGGAGGTGTCCTGGTATAGAGTTTTAAGTGACCTATCATTTTAACAGGTGGAGGGTTACTATTTGATGTTTTTTTGATACTGTGATTTTTCTAGGATCATTTTTACGCATAGATAAATCATGTGTGTGCACAAGTACCTTTTTTGCAATGAATCGGGCAAGGACTGCGTGAAGAATTGCATCTTTATAATGTCCTATAGATTGTACTGTAGTACTAGAGTCCCCATCTTCATGGAGTTTTCAAGGTCTCCCTATGTTTGCATGGGTTTACTCCTCCCACAATCCAAAGGCATGCTGGTAGGTCAATTGGCTCCTGTCCAAATTGACCCTAGGGTGTGTGTGTGTGTGTGTGTGTGTGTGTGTGTATATGTATATATATGTGTGTGTGTGTGTGTGTGTATATGTATGTGTATATATATATTATAGTGTGTGTGTGTGTGTGTGTGTGTGTGTGTGTGTGTGTGTGTATGTATGTATGTATGTATGTGTGTGTATATGTATATATATATATATATATATATATATATATATATATATATATATATATATATGTATATATATGTGTGTGTGTGTGTGTGTGTGTGTGTGTGAGATGGGGACCTTAGATTGTAAGCTCCTTGAGGGTAGGGACTGATGTAAATGTACAGTATTACACACACATTTATTCAGTGCAGCATAAAGAAGAACCCAATACAAAGGTCAACAAATATAATTTGTACAACAAATACTTTTTTTAACAAGGGGTCTTCCATAATTGTGATGGGTAGATTTTGATTTGCAAATTAGTGTGGGTATTGTTATTTATGTAACTGGAATGTTTGCTAAGTTATGATTTAGTAAGGTTTCTTGATAGTTGTCTGGGTTAGCAATGACAGTCCTGCAACTGAAGATGTTTAAATTAATTTACTTGTGCCTAGCAGTGTTAATTTTGGCAGCAAATTTCAATTTAGTTTTAGTCTTAGGACTAAAATGGCATTTTAGTTTTAGTCCCATTTTAGTCTTCTGCAATTGTTTTTAGTTTTAGTCATATTTAGTCGACTAAATCTCCAGTAGATTTTAGTCGTCTAAAGTCTAATGGGTGTAATTAAATTGTAATGCATTAGTTAACGTTTCTCTACAATTTCCAAACTCATTATATACTGCTGGAGTGAAGAATCGAATATGTTATTATTTATGGTATTGAGGTATGAACATTTTGAAGTCAAATTTCAATTTAGTTTTAGTCTTAGTCTTTTGACTAAAATGGCATTGTAGTTTTAGTCGTATTTTAGTCATCTCAATTGTTTTAGTCTTATTTTAGTCGACTGAATTGGTATTCATTTAGTCGACTAAATTAACACTGGTGCCTAGAGACTCTATCGCTATGTAATTATATCCATATATATTTTTATTGTGCTTTGAAGATTAAGTCTACACTTGGCTAGAAGTGACAACTACTGTTCATAAAAAGACCAGTCATCTCCCCAACATTGCACAGTGTTTGAATTTAACTATGCTCATGCATCTCTTTAAATAAAATATACTTTGCGCTAAGTGGTAAATAACTAAAGCTGGCCATAGATGGGTCGAACTTTGATCAGTACAGCAGGGAATGAGCTTGTTGAAACTTTTTTTTTCTTTGATCAGATCCTAATCGGATCGATTAGGAGTTCCCGCTGTCAGAATACAATGGCACTTTGATTGTGTGGATCAGAGAATTTTTTTCTTTTTTTTTTTTTCTCAGCCACTGGCTGATTGCAAAAAAAAAGACCCATGTATGACCAACTTAAACGTTAGCCAACTGTCATAGGGAAATTGCATTCAGAATTGCACCTACTGAGCCAGTTAAAAAAAAAAAGAGCATTTTATATTGTTATTGTTTTTTTTTTAAACCTTCTCTGGAAAGTTTCTCTGCTAACTGTAAGCAAAGTTGCTGATCTATGTTTTTGCCATGCTGTTGTGTTTTTTTTGTTTTTTAACCGTATTTTGCATAACCCTAATCCTATTCTTTTTAAGAAAGGAATTGTGCTATGAGGTAGTTTCCTATATCGACCATTAACTCTGTCCACTTTTCAGTCTGTTTTTTTAATATGCCAAATTGCCTCCAAGAAGCAAATCCACCCAAGAGGAATTTTAGCATTTCGTTGTGGTGGGACACATTTTGACAACCCTCATTAATGCTTTAGATTATCACACATTTTGTTAGCATGTTTAGCACTTCAACCTTGCTACTATTGGCACTATCTTGAGTCCATCGCCCATACTTTGTGGAGAACACACTAAGAGGACACAGAAGGGCAGTGTCATCAGCCCTCCCTAGAAACATATGAAAGATTTAAGGGAAATGATCATAATAACTTGGTTGAAAAGTTAAACTGGTCTTTTCCCAGCCATGCAAGACGGCTTTTATCCACCCAAATCATAGATATCATTTTGCAACTTGTTTCAAGTTGTTGAAAATGGTGATAAACTGGGTAAGAAGAGAATTTAGAAAGTTTTATCCGTTGTGTTCCAATTTTCAGCTGTTAAGCAGCATGTCAACAGCAGTCGAAAAAATGACTTCACCGACCACAGTGCATGTATGTATAGTGTGTGAAGGATGCACCGATCAAGGGTCTCCGGTTGTCACCAACACTGCTTTGGGGTCCTGTGGTGGATGGATTTTGGAGAGTATTTTGAATAAAGAAAAAAACTCATGTGGCTCTGTTCCCGAACCTATAATGATCATTACTTGACCCAATAATGGGGAAACAAAGTTTTATTAAATAAGGATTGTTATGGCAAATAACGCTGGCAAGAAAGCATAATGAATTCATTACATGGTCTTCTTTTTAATACATCACTCAGATGATCCATTAATTTATGCCAATACATTTTATCTACATAATATTTTCAGTTTAATATCTCCAAAATCCCCATCAGTGGTTTAATGGGGGTTAATATCACTTAAAAAAAAAAAGTCACACCATATCAGATGAACAGACATTAGTACTTGTGTGACTGGCTACACCATCACTATGGAGCTTATATTTTTTTGTTTTCTGTACTATTGATTGTTAAAGATAATGACATACAGAAGCTGTTTTTGTCTGTTGGATTAAAGCATATATAAACTTAAAAACAAAAATATAATACATTTCAGTTGTTGGATGGGAGTGGAGGCCCCCCCCCCTTTTATTTTCACCTGGTATTCTGCAAATAACACACTTCCTGTCCTTTTGCGTCTACACTCATTTCTCAGTTGTATCTATGGAGGGAGCCTTAGTTGTCACACAGGCTGGACTTTTCTTTTCTGCTTACAGGAAGTGACAAGGACACTGCTCTTTAGCAGAATCAGCAGGTATTTTTTGTTTGCTGAAAATGTTTTTAACCTGGAACATAAGCAACTAATGCAGCCACCCAGTCAAAGGTCTAATAAGCTGCTATATATACATTTTTGATTTTAGGTTTAGATATGCTTTACTGAACCATTAAGAAACCTGACAAAATACATATTCACACTGTGTTGTGCACGGTACACTTACATGTACAGTATTTTGCATGAATATAAACATTCTGTAGCTGATGGAATAAAAGGTCATGCAGTCCTACTGTATTTGGGAATATTTTAGAGATGTGGGTTATTTGACCACTTTTTTTGAAGGGGAAACAAAAATAGTTCTCATTTGTTCTCATTTGCCAAGCAGAGGTACTCCATTTATTTATACCCTTTTGTTTCAACGCTCAAGGCCCTTCAACAATACCTGTTTTCTACATGTCTTTAGAGAATTACACTCGTTCATGTATATGCATCTTGAAAATGCACTATAAATATGTGACGTTTGGTGCCTTTGAAAGATGAAACATCCATGTTTCTGAACTCAGAAACATATGATTTTGCGGATGTACGCCACAAGTAGCCCATCTATCAAATATGAGTGGAGCTAAATAAAACGTTCAGTTCTTATGCAGTTAACTATGTATTTGACCCCTGCAATAACATGGCAATGTGTGAATAAGATCTGACAACTGTTTACTGTTGTAAGTCCAGACTGGAAGATCAGTTATGTGAATAGGCTTGATAAAAGAATAATGGTCATATATACATTACATTATGATGAGACTTTTTTACATTTAGGAAAAGATTTGTCAGCTAAAATTAAAAACAAGCATTTCTTAGCTTAACTACAGCTTGAGTCCTTCAGTCTCTTGGGTTGCACTTGGGTAGGACCCCTGCACCATTTTGCCCAACTTTGCCAGGTCACTGAGTAACCACAGGCCTTCCCCTGGGCTAAGAACTGGGAAAACTGACACTAAATGTGATCCAGTGTTTCAACATACTTGTAAACAATAGGATTTTAATTCCGAAGCTAGCAATACATGTATCAAATTGTGGCTGATTCTTGCCGAATTGGGCAAAATTCACATTGGTGGCACTGTTGGCACCACCTAGTTAGAAAATTCTCATCCGAACAGTGACTGCATTCAATTGGATGCAGGTACTGTTCAGGTATTCTAGCAGCTGTGGGTGCAAGCTATCAGAATACAAAAGCCGGAAGGAGATTTTTCTTAATTGGGATGGGGGAATCAAGTGATTTCTCTAATTTAGTGGAACAGCCTATAAAATCTTGTACATATTAATGGGAGGCTTTATGTCTCCTAATCCTTCTCCTTTCCATGAATTTCTCTAACTGTCTGTGGGCCTGAATAAGAGACATTTTTGTAGGGCCAGCTTTAGATTTTTAGAATCATTAAAAAATTAGCTTTGACAACTTGAGGCTATCCATGTGAGATCTGTGTTTTGGCAAAATGGGCACAAAATGAGCAATTCAAAAACCCATTGTGCATCTGTGCATTTTTTTAAGTGATCAGAACGAAGTATGTAATTCACCAGCAGAACACATTCTCCATTCTACCAAACACTTTCCATAATTCATTCTTTTTGTTTGGGGTCAATAAAAGGTAAGTCTTCTTTCATGGTTATGGAGCCAAACCTTTCCAGATCTGTTACATTCCTATTTTCATAATGCTGGTTTATTACATACATACACAAGTTATTTGTAAGAAATTAAATCAACTATATTGTATTTTATAATACAATACTTAAAAATCATGATTACGCTTGTGTTTTGTGTTTGAATGTAATAAACATACAATTTTACAATCTTGTGATTTGGTTAGCACGCCCAACTGCCTTTGTCTTGGTTATCCTGTATTAATTTATCTTTCTTTTTTTTTTTTTTTTTTTTTACTCTATTTTGCCTTTGGAACGTTTGCTGCTCTACTCCAGTTACAAGAGAAGGTAAGAATTCTCTTGTGTATTTTAGAGGTTTTTTTCTGTCGAATACACACTTTTATAAAGCTTTGTGTTTTTTTTATCATAGGCTGCATTCAAGACAGACAGCCTTGGAGTGTAGCATTTCATACCTTTCCCTATTTTTATGTAGTAGTTTTATGTAGTATTTCGCACTGTTTCCTATTTTTATATTCAAAAATAACTTTAGTCCAGACACAAAGCCTAGAAACATTTTTAAAGTGGACTATAAACTAGTAGAACTATGTCCTAATTTGTTTTCAATTTTAAGAACATTCCTTAAATTTTCTAATCATTAGTGGGCCAAATAATTTTTTTTTTCTTGAACTAACTTACTTTTAATCATGTACTGTATAAGCCGACCCGCATATAAACCGAGGCACCTATTTTTACCACAGAAAACTTATTGACTCGAGTATAAGCCTAGGGTGTCCATCTGCATGCCTCACTGTGCCTCACTGTGCCTCACTGTGCCTCACTGTGTCCATGTGCATGCCTCACCTGTGCCCAATCTCCCTACCTGATCTCCGGCGCTGTGTGACTAGACTGACGTTTTAACATGGGAGTCTATGGAAGAGGTGCCCGGCTTTGAAAAATCAGTGCTCCCTGGCCGTAGGTCCCCTGGACAACACTTTGCACACTTATAGATGAAGAGTGGGGCTACGTGTGTGCCAAGTTTGGGGTCCAGGGGACCTACGGCTTGGTGGGATCAGGCGCACAAAGTTGAAGATGGACACACTCGAGTATAAGCCGAGGGGGGCATTTTCAGCACAAAAAAATGTTGCTGAAAAACTCGGCTTATACTTGAGTGTATATACGGTATATGGTTTCTATTCAGTATAGTTCAAAATTTAAAATCAAATTCATTTTGTAGTACTTTCGCATAGCATTCGTCAAGCCATCAAATGCACTGAGAATGTTCCTTAAAAAATTGATTTGTGCATGGCCAACTTTACTAACAGTAAATGTATCATTGATTAAATTATCCAGATTAACTGTATTTATCTTCCCCCCTATGGATTTGTTATAGGAGAAAAGGCTTTTCAGTCCTTTACAGCCCTCAGCTCATGAACTTTCATGAAAGTTAAGGGTTCTGAATTCAGCTACACTGAGCAGTACTAGAGTTGCTGCTATTGAGATTCACAGAACAGATTAGACCTCTATTGTAATAATTAGCTTAACCTCTAGTCCATATTGTCACCGCTGATCTCAAACATGGTCAGAATGGTATATACCCTGAACAATTCCACCTTCTGTAAATTTATATGTAAAAAATAAATTTAAAAAATCCATTTAGAAATATATTTCGAGTCATAGGGGTTCATTTAATAAAGGCAAATTGGCTGTTCCCTTTGCAACAGAATTTTCCGTTCACTTTCATTTTTTTTTCTTTCCCTTTGCATATGATTGGGTATTCTTTGCAGAGTAAAGTAAAACTCCCTTGAAAATTAAAGAAAATTACTGCTTTCAGTCAATTAACAACAACCTCTTGTTTCACTGTATGTTACATTAAAAAAAGATTGTTTAAAATAATGCAGTTCATGCAATAAGTTTCTGACCTTTAAAGCGGAGCTCCACCCTAAATTGTAACTTCCGCTCATCGGAAGCCTCCCCTCCCCCCCTCCGGTGTCACATTTGCCACCTTTCAGGGGGGTGCAGGTATTTGCACCCACTTCCGGGAGTCCACTCTGCGGGGATCTGTGGGTAGTGCGTCACTCCCCCTCCGTTGTGTTCTGGGAAACACACAGCTCCCAGAACACAGCGGGGACCAGTGAGCTTGGCGCAGCACGACTCGCGCATGCGCCGTAGGGAATCGGGCAGTGAAGCCGCAATGCTTCACTTCCTAGTTCCCTCACCGAGGATGGCGGTGGGGGCAGCAGAGTGACGCTCGTCTTCTGCTGCCGACGTCGCTGGACTCCAGGACAGGTAAGTGTCCTAATATTAAAAATCAGCAGCTGCAGTATTTGTAGCTGCTGGCTTTTAATATTTTTTTTTTTTTTTACAGCGGAACTCTTGGCTGCAAAATATTTGAAAGTTTCACTGGTTATATTCCAGTTTGCAGCTGTTATTGCAGGTAAAAACTAACTCTATACCTGCTCTCTGCCACATTCTAAACCTAATCGATCTAACCCTGTAAAGCAAAAATCGCTGTACTTGCCTATTCTGCAGCCCATCCAGACCGTTTTCCAGCATAGGAAGCTCTGTGCAAGAGAGGACGACAACGGCTAGGAAGTAACGTCACTGATAGACTTACTATGGGACTTCCATTGTCGGCTGCCTCTCCTGCACACGCCTCCACACTGAAACCGCCGTTGACAGCGGATACGGAGACCGGACCGGCTGCAGAATAGGTAAGTATAGCTATTTTTGCTTTACAGGGTTAGATGGATTAGGTTTAGAATGTGGCAGAGAGCAGGTTTAGCGTTGGTTAGGTTTTGTCTTGACTTCCACTTTAAGGAAATGCCAGGAACAGAGCGAAAATTACCTTTCTGACTGTAGTGCATGCATATAAGCTGTGTATAGGGTGCACTGATCAGGGGTCTCTGGTTATCATTAGCACAGCTTGGGCACCTGCTATGTAAAAATTTGAGTGTTTTCTAACAACATTACTAGAATGCTTTATGGTTGTGTACTTGTTGCATTTTAACCCCTTCCCACCCAGCCCCAGCGTCCCTTTTAATAGGCTGAGGTCGTCATTCTATCACTGATCATACACGTGGATGTGCGGCACCAGGGGGAATTCCTCCTCTCTCTATCCAGTCACTTTAATAGGGTCTGTACGGCAGGGGGTGGGAAGGATCGGACATTATGTGACCACTGTGATTGGCTGTCACAATGGCCACATAAGCAGGTCCTGTCGGCTACCAATAGTTGGCAGAGACTGAAAGCTGTCTTTGGCAGTTTACCGCTACACATACTGTATGTATTTATGCAACAGGTTAATATTATTTTTATTATCATTAGTAAGCTGTCCTAAATTAGTGCATGCTATAATCTAATGGCAAAACTATTTCTGATTTAAACTTGTGAAAAGCACTTAAAGTGGGAGGAGGGAGAGGCCATGGCTGTCACGTCGTGGGTGTGTCTGTAGGGTAGAAGTACTGTGAATTGAGCCATTTCAAGCAAGGCTCTGAAGGCCTTTGAAACGCGTCAGCCTGAGGGGGTCTCATCCAGGACCCCCCCACTCCCAGGTTCGGTGATTCCAGCAATCAATGAGAGATAGCCACACATGTGGCCTGACTGACGTGTTTTTAACTTATGTTTGTGAGTAGACCTCTTTATGATTTTATTCATATCTTTTAATCTGTTTGGATAATGCACTAGGCATGTGCACCCTCTTTTTATTTTTCTATACTTGGTTGTTATTTTAATATCTTCCCTATACAACACTATCAAGGGACTACTTCTGGGTTAAGCCAGCCATAGACAGTTCGATTCTCGGCCTGTTCAGCAAGAACTGGCCAAGATTCAAACCGTGTATGGGCAGGGTGAATGTACAAAGTTGATCAATCAACTTGGGTACAACCAGCCTGCCGGATTTACTTGCGATTACTGCTAGTGGCTGCTATAGCTGCTGGCAACAATCGCTGTCTTCTCCCAGCGGGAAAGGCTTCCAATGGGAGAAGACAATGGCTCAGCAGGAGGGATTGCCCTGTCAGCACTGTCTGTGTTGATGGGGGGAATCGTGCAAATTTCTTTAGGTCTAAGGCCTTCCTTACTCTTTGACCAGGGATGGGTGTTTCACTAACTGGTCCCCATGTGTACACTGCCTGCAAACAGTTGCTATACAAGTGTATAAGTCACCTGGCTTGAATACTTGGGGACAGAAATGGAAGCTATGACATGGCAATGTTTTCTATGTAAAAAAGTAAGCCACAACTAGCAGAAGCTAGTTCTGCAATTCCCTTTTTCAGTTCCCCCAAGTACACTGAAATATACAATATTCTACAAAACTAGTATTTGTCAGATCCCTTAAGACATTTTTGTATTTCAATGTAATGCCAGTTCTAGTGCCACATTCTTGGTATATTAGTTGGATCATCCACAATTCTTTGTTTTAGTTGCCAAATATGCTTTCTACACTAGATACAATGCTAGTATGCTTACCAATTATTTGTATTTTGTCAGGAGTGGCAAAGTCATTATCACAGTCTGGGTAAAATGAGCAGAGATTACAATTTGGGCAGTCTGGTTGTGCCACCCACATTGGCCTTCATTCTATATTCTAAAGTTAAAATGGGGCTCGACAAATCCCAGGCACCAGGTTGCCATGGCGACTGGAAATGGCATCCGGGCTCCTGAGATTTTGTCAGCCCATTCCCTGCAGGGATGCACAATTTATATCACCAGGCAGGTAGTTTTTTTACAGGCCTCACTTGCCAGAATAAAGTATTTGGGTGGAATGCTTCCACATACCCCGGTAAGGTTTACAAAAAAAAAAGTCTTCTAACTTTTTTTAGCTGGCTCCTAGTTCCAAAGCAAATTTGTCGAGCCTGGTTTTAAAATAGTGCTTACCAAAAATAATCAGTAAAATCCCTCTGCTGCTTTTGTAGTTTAGCATTACCGATTCCTTGATCAGCTCATTGAACATTTGGGTGATGCCGATTCCCTGTCCAGTGGGAGGCAAAGAGGTGACACAGGAAACCAATACTGAACCAGAAAGATGAATGCTTGATCGCATACTACTTGAAAAAGAAAATAAGGTCTGGTGTGACCCCTCTGACACCTCCATCCCTAGTAGTACACAAAAAAACAAGAGGTAGCCCTGGGACTTTGGATGAGGTGAGTGAAGTTTAGCCAAAGTTAACAGCGAACAATGAGACAATTTTATTCATTTCAAAATGTTTTGTAACGGGGCGGCAACAACGATTGTGAGTTACCCGGCATAATAGCCAATGTACACAACACAGATGAAATTAAATATATAAAGATTTATTACAAATGTTATGCATCAATGAGCAACAATAAAACTTGAAAGTTGCTGGCCCAGTAGATTTACACAATAATAAAATAAAATAAAATGTACATAAATATAGACAGGGAAGTATGTAAACATAATGCAGACACCAATAATACCCAGCATGTACCGGCATAAAACAAGCATCTCATCCCTACGCGTTTCACGAGACCCTGCCCGCTTCTTCAGGGGCGGATGCATGAATGTTGTATCAATGGGCTGAGATAAATTGCCAAACGCTGGATATCAAGATGGCGCCCTGTGTAGTGCATCCAGCTCGGGAGCGGAGGAGGCGGAGCAAACAAAACCACAACAGGGGAACATCCGGAGGATCAGCACGGTCTGGATAGGGGTATTTCTCACTGCGGTCTCCACTTAGCCCCTTAAAATCATGTCTAGAAAATATCTGTGGTGTGAAAAATATCCAATGGTTGTTAGATTGTTCTTAGAGATGTGACCGCTTCATCCAACCGTCAAATTGTGGGTGCTGAACGTCCAGATATGCCCACAAGGGCCTGAAGGCTACGCCCCCAGCGTCATGTACGGGCGGTGACGCATAGGCGTTAGTGAAACATCCGTCAGAGGGGGTGCGCAAAACTACTTGTCACCTGTCTGGCTGCACAGCATGAAAAATGTGTGAGTCATAAGATGGTCTGTATAATATTACAAATCCTTTTTATAGGTATAAATTTAAGCATGCATGCATTTTAGCTGTGCATTTAGTTTGCGGTTTTACTGTTATGTCCTTGTTGGTAACATACTGCTATTGGACTTTTGTGGTGCAAATAACCCAAATTTATCTTTTAACCGCGCACTGTAGATATGTCGGCAGAATGGCACGGACAGGCATAATCACATACCTGTACGTGGCCCTTTAAATGCCTACCGTGTGGTCGCGCACCACCGGTGGCGCGCTCGCGACCCTGCCGCCTTCCCCGTGAGTGTACACGGAGCGAAGATCAGTGTCATGCGACACAGAGCCAAACCCCCCCTCAGTTAGAAACACAATGCAGGGAGCACTTAACCCCTACAGCGCCACCTAGTTGTTAACCTCATTCACTGCCAGTGTCATTTTCACAGTAACCAGTGCATTTTTATAGCACTGATCGCTGTGAAAATGACTGGTCCCAAAAATGTGTCAAGTGTCCGATTGTGTCCGCCATAATGTCGCAGTCATGAAAAAAATCACTGATCGCCGCCATTTACTAGTAAAAATAAATATTAATAAAAATGCCATAACACTATCCCCTATTTTGTAAACGCTATAACTTTTGCGCAAATCAATCGATAAACGCTGATTTTAAAAAAAAAAAAAATTTTTTTTACCAAAAATATGTAGAAGAATGCGTATCGGCCTAAACTGAGGGAAAAAAAAGTTTTATATTTTTTGGGGATATTTATTATAGCAAAAAGTTAAAAATATTGATTTTTTTTTCATAATTGTCGCTCTATTTTTGTTTATTGGATAATAAATATGTGGAAGAAATGGACTTTACAGGCACGTAATTGTAAAAGTAACAAATTTTAATATTTCACCTGTATACGTTAAATAACATAATTGTATCTACTGGTAGAATACAAAAGAATATATATAAAAAACACACAGATCATGTGGAAAATTCCAGGGAGAATATCTCAAAATAATAAATTCCTGCAGTGATGTCGACAAGACAAATATCACGCTGAATAGAGATCGCTCCTTGGATTAGGATCCACGAGATGCTGATAGACTTAAAAACTGAGCTCTACATGTTTCGCAATATCAGTGTCATCGCTTCTTCAGGAGCTTCTGGGTTATTAAGAAAATATATTAATTAGATAATCAAACAATCAAAATGTATTGTAATAAACAAACAAATTCAAAGCAAACCTATATAAAAAAGACTCACCACTGAAAGTGGTGTAGGTTAAGAAAATGATTGGACTGTCAGCCCTTCCCAGCTCTACGGCAACTGCACATGGAAGAAAGGTAGCCCCAGATGGATGTCGGGGCTGGACCCCCCCGAACCCCAAGGGCACAAGATGCAAACTACGCGACCAGTGTGGAAGAGTATGGAGATGCACACGGTAACTATAGTAAAAAAGATATAGTTGTACAACAAATGCAAAAAATTGCATCATTAGTATGTTGTGTCAAAAAGGAAAGGCTGCTAAGCCAAAGTATAAAGTTTAAAACCTACTTCTGAATCGTGTCAACCGGGGATCTTTTAAACCTGGGCTGGATGTGGTATAAAGGACTTGGGTACAGAAAACGAAGGAAAAATTACCAATTAAAACTAGGTTGTTAGGTTATCTATTTTATCTTGATATCCTAGTAATAGATAACCTAACAACTTAAGATAGGGCTTCAGAAGGATCTTTATGTAGCTATAACTGACATACCTTGAGGTAATATAGTGGTAAGAATGTTATGAGCCTCTGGATTAAACAACAAAAGTTATGCGTAATAAAATGACACTGGCAACATGCTTGAATATAGTCAAGGTCTGTAGTGTTGCTCCCACTAGAAAGTTAAAGACATTGGAAATCAATGGGCCACAGGCGTAAAGGGATAATGGAATGATAGTTAGGTAAAAATATAATATGAAGAAATATATCAGTTAAATCTCAGATTGGTGATATTTATATAACACAGCATTTAACAGTGTATATATACACCTTATTGCCTAACAGCCAAAAAAGCACCCATATACAGGTCCTTCTCAAAAAATTAGCATATTGTGATAAAGTTCATTATTTTCTGTAATGTACTGATAAACATTAGACTTTCATATATTTTAGATTCATTACACACAACTGAAGTAGTTCAAGCCTTTTCTTGTTTTAATATTGATGATTTTGGCATACAGCTCATGAAAACCCAAAAATCCTATCTCAAAAAATTAGCATATCATGAAAAGGTTCTCTAAACGAGCTATTAACCTAATCATCTGAATCAACTAACGCTAAACACCTGCAAAAGATTCCTGAGGCTTTTAAAAACTCCCAGCCTGGTTCATTACTCAAAACCGCAATCATGGGTAAGACTGCCGACCTGACTGCTGTCCAGAAGGCCATCATTGACACCCTCAAGCAAGAGGGTAAGACACAGAAATTTCTGAACGAATAGGCTGTTCCCAGAGTGCTGTATCAAGGCACCTCAGTGGGAAGTCTGTGGGAAGGAAAAAGTGCGGCAGAAAACGCTGCACAACGAGAAGAGGTGACCGGACCCTGAAGAAGATTGTGGAGAAGGACCGATTCCAGACCTTGGAGGACCTGCGGAAGCAGTGGACTGAGTCTGGAGTAGAAACATCCAGAGCCACTGTGAACAGGCGTGTGCAGGAAATGGGCTACAGGTGCCGCATTCCCCAGGTCAAGCCACTTTTGAACCAGAAACAGCGGCAGAAGCGCCTGACCTGGGCTACAGAGAAGCAGCACTGGACTGTTGCTCAGTGGTCCAAAGTACTTTTTTCGGATGAAAGCAAATTTTGCATGTCATTTGGAAATCAAGGTGCCAGAGTCTGGAGGAAGACTGGGGAGAGGGAAATGCCAAAATGCCTGAAGTCCAGTGTCAAGTACCCACAGTCAGTGATGGTCTGGGGTGCCATGTCAGCTGCTGGTGTTGGTCCACTGTGTTTTATCAAGGGCAGGGTCAATGCAGCTAGCTATCAGGAGATTTTGGAGCACTTCATGCTTCCATCTGCTGAAAAGCTTTATGGAGATGAAGATTTCATTTTTCAGCACGACCTGGCACCTGCTCACAGTGCCAAAACCACTGATAAATGGTTTACTGACCATGGTATTACTGTGCTCAATTGGCCTGTCAACTCTCCTGACCTGAACCCCATAGAGAATCTGTGGGATATTGGGAAGAGAAAGTTGAGAGACGCAAGACCCAACACTCTGGATGAGCTTAAGGCCGCTATCGAAGCATCCTGGGCCTCCATAACACCTCAGCAGTGCCACAGGCTGGTTGCCTCCATGCCACGCCGCATTGAAGCAGTCATTTCTGCAAAAGGATTCCCGACCAAGTATTAAGTGCATAACTGAACATAATTATTTGAAGGTTGACTTTTTTTGTATTAAAAACACTTTTCTTTTATTGGTCGGATGAAATATGCTAATTTTTTGAGATAGGAATTTTGGGTTTTCATGAGCTGTATGCCAAAATCATCAATATTAAAACAAGAAAAGGCTTGAACTACTTCAGTTGTGTGTAATGAATCTAAAATATATGAAAGTCTAATGTTTATCAGTACATTACAGAAAATAATGAACTTTATCACAATATGCTAATTTTTTGAGAAGGACCTGTAAGTGGTCCCAAAAGCCCCATTAACAGCCTGTGCTTTCTCTTAGAGAAGTAATTAGTGTGAAGCAATCTGAGGGAGAGAGGAGTAGAGATAGCATAAGGATTCCAGCATGGGAATGAGATACAACAATTTGCTGAATCCCGTCCCAAAAGGTGTGCCTCCAAAGGACATCCACATCTAGCCAGGGGATTTCGTCGGCCAAGTCGGTAGGGCGACTGCACTCCTCAACGACCAGCTGAGGAGTGAAAGGAGTCGCCCCGCTATATGTGCATCTCGCTCTGAGCGACGTCGGACGTATCCGACGTCATGCGAGCCGGCCAATGAGCATGCACCACCGCAAGCTTCGGCCGACGCATGCGCACGAGGGTTGCAATGGTCCGAAGGCTGTGGGCGGAAGTGCTGCTTGAGACATAGATGGAAAGTTGTCTCTTGTAGTGCCATTGGTGAAGACTGATGTCCGTCACTCCTGAGGAGAGTCCAACTGTCTCCATCAATGGCTTGGGTGGCCACATACCTCCCAAATACACAGCGTAGCACACCCTGCGCCGGAGCCTAGGGGGCACCCAATCCACAACCAATAAAACCAGGAACCGCAGAGCTAGTAAAGCGGGTATTGACAGTCAGTAAAACATGTCGCATATGCGTGCAATGAATTGCATGCTATGAAACAATATAGCAGAAGAATTTGTTATGCCCAGAAACCAGCACTTGGTCTAGAATAGCTCCATTGCTTGGTGCTGAGCACACAAAGTAATACATGTAGTAAACTCTACACGTAATGAACTAGGGTTTGAAATTAGGACAGATAGTTGCAAACTGGCGACAATTACCCAGAAGTGAGCATGGCAACCGACAAAACAAATACTATTACAGCATATAAATTCCTGTTTTGATACTAACAGTGAATAAGGCATTATTAACCAACAAATGGGGGACATAACTCATCAAGGTAATTGGTGTAATCTTCACTTGATGAGTGTCCCTAATGGGACAGAGAAACTTGCCCATTGAATGGCTGGTGCCTATACCAACCCCACAGCAAGTAATTACAGACCGAAACCTGACAATCAGGTACAGACACAAGGTATTTTCACATGTGGCCAGTGTACTTATTGCCCATGGGTCCAGACAGGAGTCCGTTTCTTGTTGCCCAATGGGGAAATGTTTTATCCTCAATTTCACGCGACGTGCAACACAGGGGGTTATCTACCTTTATGATCTGCAAATGTAGGGCGTTTTATGTGGGGAAGACTTTTCGCCCCTTTAAGAAGCAAATATATGAGCATTTGTATTACTCACAGTATGCAAAGATGCTCACCCCAGTCAGTCGCCATTTGGGTCCATACCACAATTTTGACACCTCTGTGGTCAAGTTTTTGGTCTTGGAGGTTGGGACAAGCGCATCCTGCAAAAGGAAACACTCTGGATTGAACGCTTGGAAGCCACACGCGCTCTGGGGATCAATGAGGTTCTCTCATACCGACCCTTCTTGTGAGGGCCTGGCCTGGATGAATCCTTTGATCCCTGGAGAAACTTCCCCAGAATGCCCCCCCCAAAAAAAATCTCCCCTTTCTTTCACTCTAGTTCATTATACCCTGGGTAAATGGGACCATAGGGGTTGGTATAGGTACCAGCCATTCAATGGGTACGTTTCTCTGTCCCATTGGGGACACTCATCAAGTGGGGATTACACCAATTACCTTGATGAGTTCTGTCCCCCATTTGTTGGTTAATAATGCCTTATTCACTGTTAGTATCAAAACAGGAATTTACATGCTGTAATAGTATTTGTTTTGTCGGTTGCCATGCTCACTTCTGGGTAATTGTCGCCAGTTTGCAACTATCTCTCCTAATTTCAAACCCTATAGCGACATTAGTTATTTAATATTTTGTTCGTTACGTGTATAGATTACTAAATGTATTACTTTGTGTGCTCAGCGCCAAGCACTGGAGCTATTCTAGACCAAGTGCTGGTTTTTGGGCATAACAAATTGTTCTGCTATATTGTTTCATAGCATGCAATTCATTGCACGCATATGCAACATGTTTTACCGACTGTCAATACCCGCTTCACTAGCTCTGCGGTTCCTGGTTTTATTGGTTGTGGATTGGGGGCCTCCTAGGCTCCGGCGCAGGGTGTGCTACGCTGTGTATTTGGGAGGTTAGTGGCCACCCAAGCCATTGGAGACGGTTGGACTCTCCTCAGGAGTGACTGGCGTCCGCCTTCACCAATGGCACTACAAGAGACATCTTTCCATCTATGTCTCAAGCAGCACTTCCGCCCACAGCCTTCGGACCGTTGCAACCCTCGTTCGCATGTGTCGGCCAACGCTTGCGGTAATGCATGCTCATTGGCCGGCTCGCGTGACGTCTGACATGTCTGACGTCGCTCCGAGCGAGATGCACATATAGCGGGGCTACTCCTTTCACTCCTCAGCTGGTTGAGTGCAGTCGCCCTACCGACTTGGCCGATGGCATCCCCTGGCTGGATGTGGATGTCCTTTGGAACCTTTCTCGGGTAGGCACACCTTTTAGGACGGGATCCAGCGAATTGTATCTCATTCCCATGCTGGAATCCTTATGCTATCTCTACTCCTCTCTCCATCAGATTGCTTCACACTAATTACTTTTCTAAGAGCAAGCCCAGGCTGTTAATGGGGCTTTTGTGACCACTTATATCGGTGCTTTTTTGGCTGTTATCCACTAGGCAATAAGGTGTATATATACACTGTTAAATGCTGTGTTATATAAATATCACCAATCTGAGATTTAACTGATATATTTCTTCATATTATATTTTTACCTAACTATCTTTCCATTATCCCTTTACGCCTGTGGCCCATTGATTTCCAATGTCTTTAACTTTCTAGTGGGAGCAACACTACAGACCTTGACTATATTCAAGCAAGTTGCCAGTGTCGTTTTATTACGCATCACTTTTGTTGTTTAATCCAGAGGCTCATAACATTCTTGCCACTATATTACCTCAAGGTATGTCCGTTTATAGCTACATAAAGGTCCTTCCGAAGCCCTGTCTTAAGTTGATGGGTCTTGATATCCTAGTAATAGTTAACCTAACAACCTAGTTTTAATTGTTAATTTTTCCTTCTAGTTTTCTGTACCCAAGTTCTTTATACCACATCCAGCCCAGGTTTAAAAGATCCCCTATCCCCGGTTGACACGATTCAGAAGTAGGTTTTAAACTTTATACTTTGGCTTAGCAGCCTTTCCTTCTTTTTGACACAACATACTAATGATGCAATTTTTTGCATTTGTTGTACAACTATATCTTTTTTACGATAGTTACCGTGTGCATCTCCATACTCTTCCACACTGGTCGCATAGTTTGCATCTTGTGCCCTTGGGGTTCAGGGGGGTCCAGCCCCGACATCCATCTGGGGCTACCTTTCTTCCATGTGCCGTTGCCGTCGAGCTGGGAAGGGCTGACAGTCCAATCATTTTCTTAACCTACACCACTTTGTGTTGAGTCTTTTTTTTATATATGTTTGCTTTGAATATGTTTATTACAATACATTTTGATTATTTGATTATCTAATAAATATATTTTCTTTATAACTCAAAAGCTCCTGAAGAAGCGATGACACTGATATCGCGAAACATGTAGAGCTCAGTTTTTAAGTCTATCAGCATCTCGTGGATCCTAATCCAAGGAGCAATCTCTATTCAGCGTGGTATTTGTCTTGTCGACATCACTGCAGGAATTTATTATTTTGAGATATTCTCCCTGGAATTTTCCACATGATCTGTGTGTTTTTTAATATATATTCTTTTGTATTCTACCAGTAGATACAATTATGTTGTTTAATGTATACAGGTGAAATATTAAAATGTGTTACTTTTACAATTACGTGCCTATAAAGTCCATGTCTTCCACATATTTATTATCCAAATACTAATAGGATGTGGCACACGGTCTACTAGAGGTGCTGATTAACACCTAAGGGCATCTGTAATCGAATTATTCTATTTTTGTTTATAGCGCAAAAAATAAAAACCGCAGAGGTGATCAAATACCACCAAAAGAAAGCTCTATTTGTGGGAAAAAAATATTTGTTTGGGAGCCACGTCGCAATTGTCAGTTAAAGCGACGCAGTGCCGAATCGCAAAAAGGGGCCTGGTCTTTAACCAGCCAAAATGGTCCGGGGCTTAAGTTGTTAAATAGAGAATAGAATGTACTCTTGATCTACAAGGTTGTGGTTTAATTTCCAGAGACTTTTATATTATCCTTGACTTTTCAAGAGAAAGAGAAAATAAGCTTGACATTAACCGCCAGCTTTGTCATGACCGAGTCCTTTTGTTTCTTGCTCATGTAGAATATATGGATAACTCAAGCTGTGACCTCCCCAGTTGCTATGTACAATGTATACATGAGCTGGTTTCTTGGTTTCCTCAAAGCTTCTACTATATACACCATTATTTATGGCAAACCAAATGGTGCACTACATTTGCAGTCCAGTGAACTCGAAGGCTGCCAGGAAACTCTAGGGAAGATACATTTACTACTGAGAACTAAGGTTTAAAAATAGTTATCTATATTCTAAAACGATTCCTATAAATAAATAAACCTTGTGCCGGAGACACCGCTATCTTCTGCATGGACATGGATGATATTCATAAGACCTTGCAATTTCCCAGCAAGGTCTTATTTTTTAAAGTGGTTAGGGTGGTCTTCTACACTGCTAATATATAAAAAATAAAAGTTGGGACCAATTCAGTCCTAGAACGGCATTTAAAACAGAAGTGGGTTAGTGAAAAAAAGTGTGTGCTGTCCTGTTTTATCCTGGAAAAAAAACAAAAAGTGCCTTACTGACCAGGAGGCCCTTCTATTAGAGAATTGTGCTGGAAATGAGGAGACCCAGAAGGATGTACTACTTAATGGGAGAAGAGCGAAAACGGGAGATTAAGTCATGATGTTGGTAAAAAAAAGTAATCATGAACTTGTCCAAGGGACCCTGTCACATGCTAGGGTTCTAAAGAGGTGGTGCGTACAAGAAGATATGTTGAACTTTGAGCAGAATTCTCCTCTGCAGTTGAGAAAATGAGTGCTTATGTTGCATTGCAAGAACATCGCAACATTTCAGATGGTTATTTAGGCAGGTTAGAGCATGAGGAAACCCCTAGCAGTGTAGTGATGATCATTCATAGCCTAATTTGGCAGCTGGAGGTAGTAAAATGACCCAGGATAATGGAAGTCTCTAAACAGGAATATTTGGCCTCTGAGTGTATAGTGTGGTTTGAATGCATGAATCCCAAGAGTGGCAGAATATATTTGGGGGGAGGAGGGGGGGGGGGGAGAATGTGACCAGTAAAACATCTAACTTATAAATGTTAACTGTGTTTAGCCACTTGACCGGGTTTCCAGTTTAATCAAAGTACAACCTTAGGCGACAACCGCTAAAGTATTTATAATAAAATGTACATCATTTTGGATAAGTTGTACAGTTAAAATTACACCTTAAGCCCGGCTCTGGGCAATGAAATCTGCCCAGTTAGGACAGCCAGGCAACAAGCAGATGGAGGCCAGTAACTGCAGCCTCGGTAATTCTCTCATTGGGGAGGGTGGTCCTTTCAGAATACGGTACTTCACTAAATTTGCATCAAATTCTGCTTGGTATCTCCATATTCATTTGAATAGCATGCACTTACAATGTATAGTAAGGAATTAAATTCCTGCATGTGCTTAGTGTCCCAGAAGAATGACAGACAGAAACTGGATTAGAACCCCCCCCCCGAGTTATCATGTCTAGTATTTGGCTGATTTAAATTCATGGAGCAGTAACTGAATCTGACTTGTTTGTTTAGGTTTCATGAATTTCATATGGCAGACTGGCATGACTTTTGGGTCTGATTATTTCCTTAGTTCTTGTTCAGATTTGGGATACACAATCCTGTATAGGACACATTTCAGGCATGTTTAATAAAGACGGAGGATTATGAAGTAACCGGAGTAGCCAAGTCTTATCTGTTGGCAGTTTTTAGTCCGCAGTAAATATTCAGGGTTGTAATTTATTCGTTGTTTTCAGGGAAAAGTAACCCAGGAAAAACAATGATATGCAGAAATTAATTTTCCTGGCTGTAGGGTTGTCTCTTCCTATTGGCTGTTTTTGTTTTGGTGGTCTTGGGGAACCTAAAATAGGCAGCCTCAGTTTGCTAATTTATATTATATGAATAATTAGAATGAAAACTAGTATCAGTAATTTGGAGCATAAATGCCTAGTTAGTCTGCCTTTTTTGTTTTTGGAAGTATACATATAACAGTTCAACTTCAACTTCAATTTTAGCCTGTTCCCCGCTAAATAGATAATATACAGTGAATCCAACACGGTGAATAAGTGATTTTTTTATTTTTTTTCGTATAGTTGGTTAGTTTTTAATAGCAGGAATGTTTCCAGCAACAAATTATCCAAATCTACCTGCTGAAACCTGGCAAATTCCTGTTACTGTTGGCAGCTATGTTTCTGAAAGCCATAAAATAGTCCTGCAGGGCCGACTGTTGCAGCTTGCAGTTTATTTATCTTTACCTGCTATTTCAGTGTTGGCAGGAATTTCTGCCAGACTAAACTTTTATCAACTGCTCATTTAAAGTGGTTGTAAACCCTTTTTTTTTTTTTTTCTTTTTAAAACCTGCAAGACAAATGCATAATGAGCTAGTATGACTAGCATACTAGTCATAATTTGTAGGTTTAGGAGATATTGCAAACACCTACAGGTAAGCCTTAATCTAGGCTTACCTGTAGGTGCAAGTTACAAGAGTGGGGTTACAACCACTTTAAAGCGGAGCTACACTACATCAGAGCACCACAAACTAAAAACTCCATTTATTTAATTTTTAATATTGAAAGCAAACTCCCCCATCCATCCATGTCTCCATGCTTTATTTTGCTGAGAAATCACTTTGAAAAGACCCCCCCCCTAGAATTTCTGGTTTGGCCATCTAGAATAAGGGCAGTTGATTCATGTAGTATTTACTTCCACCTGCCCTTGGTTCAGGCATGCATGAGGAGGGTGTGCTTAGCTGAGAAACCCCCTTCTCCCCTCCTGAAGACTCCTGGAATGTATGACATTATTTGCCTAGGCCTGGAAACCAGGAAGTTACTGAACTGTAAAAACAAGTAAATATGCTATACTTTCGGATCTATTTACGAATGCTAGCAGTTTATGGATTAAAAATGGTCAATGTGTATTGGGGTGAGTGAAGTTCCATGTTAATCTAATCACTGATCATTATTTGCTTTACAGGAGGAAGAAATCGTGGACTGGTGGAGCAAATATTACTCATCAATTGGAGAACATGAGAAATGTGGCCAGTATTTGCAGAAAGGCTATGACAGCTTAAAGGTACAGACCTAGGGGTTTTAGAATGGTGGTATAATTCTCAGGGGTGTCGAACTCAATTTCGTCGAGGGCCGCATCAGCAGTGTGGTTGCCCTCAAAGGGCCAGTTGTATCTGGGTCGCACTACATACAGAGTTCAGGATTACATCAGGATTATGCTACGTACAGAGTACAGGGTTCAGTAGTGCGCTATGTACAGAGTGCAGGAAATCAGGGGTACGCTATGTACAGAGTGCAGGAAATCAGGGGTACGCTATGTACAGAGTGCAGGAAATCAGGGGTACGCTATGTACAGAGGGCAGGGATTCAGGGGTGCGCTACGTACAGAGGGCAGGGATTCAGGGGTGCGCTACATACAGAGGGCAGGGAGTGAGTGGTGCACTATGTACAGAGGGCAGCGAGCACGGGGTGCGCTACGTACAGAGGGCAGCGAGCACGGGGTGCGCTACGTACAGAGGGCAGCGAGCACGGGGTGCGCTACGTACAGAGGGCAGCGAGCACGGGGTGCGCTACTTACAGAGGGCAGCGAGCACGGGGTGCGCTACGTACAGAGGGCAGAAAGCGAGGGGTGCGCTACGTACAGAGGGCAGAGAGCGAGGGGCGCGCTACGTACAGAGGGCAGGGAGCGAGGGGCGCGCTACGTACAGAGGGCAGGGAGCGAGGGGCGCGCTACGTACAGAGGGCAGGGAGCGAGGGGCGCGCTACGTACAGAGGGCAGGGAGCGAGTGGCGCGCTACGTACAGAGGGCAGGGAGCGAGTGGCGCGCTACGTACAGAGGGCAGGGAGCGAGTGGCGCGCTACGTACAGAGGGCAGGGAGCGAGTGGCGCGCTACGTACAGAGGGCAGGGAGCGAGTGGCGCGCTACGTACAGAGGGCAGGGAGCGAGTGGCGCGCTACGTACAGAGGGCAGGGAGCGAGTGGCGCGCTACGTACAGAGGGCAGGGAGCGAGTGGCGCGCTACGTACAGAGGGCAGGGAGTGAGTGGCGCGCTACGTACAGAGGGCAGGGATTCAGGGGTGTGCTGTGCCCAATGTGCAACATCTCACTTCCACCCCTCCTCCTGGGTTCTGACCCTTGCACCCAGCACTCTACCCCCATCCCCCCACCTCTAAACACATCTGCCTACACACCTCCACAGTCCCCCCACCTCCCAAAGCAAACCTCACATCTGTACTCTCTCCTACCTGGTGTTGGATGTCCTCAAAACCCCTCCCTCAAGATGCAGCCGCTGGATGTAGATTGGAACACACAGCCCTGCCGTCAGGTCCCTCTGCCAATGACAGGCTATGCTGGTGTTCTGACAAGATGGGTCCTGCTGTTCATCCTCAGATTTTCGGTGGCTCCGTTTGCGCATGCACTGCGCCTGCGCAGTCCAGCCCGGGCATTATCGGACGGGGACCCATTTCGACAGGACACCTGATCAACAGCGCATGCGCTCAGCTACACACACACGGCGCAGCTGGGGAGACTGAGGAGAGCAGAGTAAGTGTTTACTCCGGTTGCCAAGGAGACCTGTTTGTGACAGGAGGTGGAGGCTGGCATGCTGCTGCACGGACCACATAAGGCCTGGCGGGCCGGATTCGTCCCGCGGGCCTTGTGTTTGCACCTGTGCTCTCTATTAATGATTAATTGCAGTCAAAATGATTTTTTTAGTTTTGATAGAGCAGGAAAGGCTTGAGCCACTGTCATGTTTTAAATGCCATTTGTGTCCCCTTTGGGTCTATTTTCTTTAATTTCCTGTTCCGATGCATGTCCCTTAAACAATAACTGAAGTGAAATCTTCCAATGGAGACAGAAGATGCAACAGTTTTGCTGTCTGTGTCCCTATTGGACATTTTCCTAACTTCCTCTTTCAGATGAGACACAGAAAACCTGCCCATTCTTCCACTCCTTGACTTTTGGCTGGAGTTGACCTTTAGGCCTCATGCCCACGGACGTTTTTACAGCTGCGTTTTTGAACGTTTTTTTTACAGCTTAAAAACGCCTGTCCATGTTAGTCTATAGCTTCATGCCCACCTAGACGTTTTTGAGCTGCAAATAGTAGACGTTTTTAAGCTGTAAAAAAAACCCAGGACCAGTGCGTTCCTCAGCGTCAGAATTAGGCAGAAAAAAACGCGAGCGTCAAACGTGCACTAACGCGCAAAAACGCCGCAATTGCTTTTTTCAGCTCCGCGTTTTTTTTTTTTTTTTATATTTTCAAAAAAAAAACTAACATGCACAGGCGTTTTTAAGCTGTAAAAAACGCAGCTGTAAAAACGTCCGTGGGCATGAGGCCTTAACCCTATTCTACCACTGTGACTATTATCTTCCCTCCCATACCTCTCTACTCTGTTCCTATGGAGACATGGATAAGAATCGCTGTGTGAGCTCCAAGTTGCAATTTATAGTGTGGCTTAGAGATTATACAGCACTGACACATGGGGGATGATTTACTAAAACCAGAGAGTGCAATATCTGGTGTAACTGAGCATGGTAGCCAATCCACTTTTAACTTCAGCTTGTTCAATTAAGCTTTGACAAAAAAAACTGGAAGCTAATTGGTGAAGCTCTTCATAGAAACCAGATTTTGCCCTCTCCTGTTTTAGTAAATCAGGCCCCATTGGGTCTTCCCAACCCTATGTGACAGTGCTGGGGACCTAAACTGACAATTGCTAAGCACCAGTACAGTTGTGCAAGTCACATGCTACCCCATATCCTAAAGTACAGTGTCTCATTTTGGCTAGTAGATAGGTGGGGGAGCGAAGAGAAGGTAACTTCTGGCCTCTGCAGGACTGACATGAAAGTAAACCTGATACTTTGCCCTGCATGTTGCTCAAGACGTTATTGTACAATCTATATGTCTGAAACTCTAGTAGCCACATTAAATAAGTACCATGTAGTCTGGCAAGATCGTCCAAACCATGCTTAGGGTGGCCATACAGAAGATGTCTTACATCCTTACTGCTGAACATTTTTAACCAAAATTGGGTTACATTTACTCTTTAGTGAACAGGAACTGATTGATCTTCAGTGGCAGAGACAGGTTGAAAATTCTCAAACATCCACTTTTAGAGTTGGTCTTTTTTTAAATCTTAACCCCTTCACTGCCTGATTATTGAGAAAAATCGCAAACCTTGTGTTGAACATATATAACCAATACCTCCACATATCAACTGAGAAAGAGAATAAAAAAAAAACGTTGAGAAGCTGAACCTCTCTTGGCACCTATGATGATCATCAACATCATCATCTCTTGTTTTATGAATATACCTATATGGTACTAGGCGATGATTCAGTTAATGAGATAAAGCTTTTCTATGTTGGACGAGTGACACAAAATGGAGGTTTAAATTGACACTTAACAGACTGGCGTGTTTTATAGTTGTTAGTCGTTTTTTTTTTTTTTTCAAAGTGATGTAACAATAAGTGGTAACTTTAAATCAGTTAAGTAGTTTAAGGTAGTTTAAATCAGTGCTGCTAATTAGAAGTATGGCCAGAGTTTTATTTTTTAGGCCACTCTTCCCCCTGTGGTTCAAAGGCGCCCTTACTTTTGATTTCCTGTGACCCAGAGTCTGCTGAAAGCAGGCTATTGCTCACCATCAGCTGACATGGCAGAGCCGCTTCAGGCCCTGGAAGAATCCTGACAACGTTGTCGGGATCCACCCAGCTGAGAGCTGAAGTTAGCTGCTCTCACCCCCTCTCCTGCCCGGCACTCTAGTGAGAACCGGAAGAGCAGAGCTGTGACTGACCGT
This sequence comes from Rana muscosa, assembly GCA_029206835.1. Lineage (NCBI taxonomy): Eukaryota > Metazoa > Chordata > Amphibia > Anura > Ranidae > Rana > Rana muscosa. Next base: position 215,800,361 of record CM055123.1, on the reverse strand, counting down.
CACAGCTCATGGTAAGTATGAGCTTTTGTTTGTTTTTTTTGTTTTAAAGTCCCATTTGTTTATGGTGGTGTTTGGGATATAATATGTTGGATGTTGTTGCTACCTTTTTTAATAGTGGATTAACAATCCATCCATATTTAACCACTTAAGCCCCGGACCATTTGGTAGCTAAAGGACCAGAGGTGAATTCAGAATTTTGCGCTGCTTTAACTGTAAATTGTGCGGACATGCAATGTTGTACCGAAACGAAATTAGCGTCCTTTTCTTCCCACAAATAGAGCTTTCTTTTAATGGTATTTGATTGCCTCTGCGATTTTAACTTTTTGCGATATAAACGGAAAAAGACCGAAAATTTTGAAAAAAAATGATATTTTCTACTTTTTGTTATAAGAAAAATCGAATAAACTCAATTTTAGTCATACATTTAGGCCAAAATGTATTCAGCCACATGTCTGTAGTAAAAAAAAATGTCAATAAGCGTATATTTATTGGTTTGCGCAAAAGTTATAGCGTTTACAAACTAGGGTACATTTTCTGGAATTTACACAGCTTTTAATTTATGACTGCCTATCTCATTTCTTGAGGTGCTAAAATGACAGGGCAGTACAAAACCCCCCCAAATGACCCCATTTTAGAAAGTAGACACCCCAAGGAAATTGCTGAGAGGCCTGTTGAGCCCATTGAATATTTTTTTTTTTGTCCCAAGTGATTGAATAATGACGACAAAAAAAAAAAAAAATTACAAAAAGTTGTCACTAAATGATATATTGCTCACACATGCCATGGTTATATGTGGAATTGCACCCCAAAATACATTCTGTTGCTTCTCCTGAGTACAGGGATACCACATGTGTGGGACTTTTTAGGAGCCTAGCCACGTACGGGATCCCGAAAACCAAGCACCGCCTTCAGGATTTCTAGGCACAAATTTTTGATTTCACTCCTCACTACCTATCACAGTTTTGAAGGCCATAAAATGCCAAAATAGCACAAAACCCCCCCAAATGACCCCATTTTGGAAAGTAGACACCCCAAGCTGTTTGCTGAGAGGCATGGTGAGTATTTTACAGCTCTCATTTGTTTTTGAAAATGAAGAAAGAACATTTTTTTTTTTTTTCAATTTTCAAAACTTTGTGACAAAAAGCGAGATCTGCAAAATACTCACAATACCTCTCAGCAAATAGCTTGGGGTGTCTACTTTCCAAAATGGGGTCATTTGGGGGGGTTTGTGCCATCTGGGCATTCCATGGCCTCCGAAACTGTGATAGGCAGTGAGAAGTGAAATCAAAAATTGACACCCTTAGAAAGCCTGAAGGCGGTGCTTGGTTTTTGGGGTCCCGTACGCAGCTAGGCTCCCAAAAAGTCTCACACATGTGGTATCCCCGTACTCAGGAGAAGCAACAGAATGTATTTTGGGGTGTAATTCCACATATGCCCATGGCATGTTTGAGCAATATATAATTTAGTGACAACTTTGTGCAAAAAATAAATAAATAAATAAAATTATTTTTTCCGCAACTTGTGTCAACATATAAATTATTCCATGGACTCGACATGCCTCTCAGTATATAGCTTGGGGTGTCTACTTTTCAAAATGGGGTCATTTGGGGGGGTTTTGAACTGTTCTGGCATTTTATACACAACATTAGGAAGCTTACATCCATTCTTCTAACCACTTGAAGACAAAGCCCTTTCTGACACTTTTTGTTTACATGAAAACATATTTTTTTTTGCAAGAAAATTGTTGAACCCCCAAACATTATATATATTTTTAAAGCAAAGGCCCTACAGAATAAAATGGTGGGTGTTGCATATTTTTTTTCTACACAGTATTTGCGCAGCGATTTTTCAAACGCATTTTTTTGGGAAAAAATACACTTTTTTTTTAATTTTAATGCACTAAAACACACTATATTGCCCAAATGTTTGATGGAATAAAAAAGATGATCTTAGGCCGAGTACATAGATACCAAACACGACATGCTTTAAAATTTCGCACAAACGCGCATTGGCGACAAACTACATACGTTTTTAAAAGCATTTACAGGTTACCCCGTTAGATTTACAGAGGAGGTCTACTGCTAAAATTACTGCCCTCGATCTGACCTTCGCGGTGATACCTCACATGCATGGTGCAATTGCTGTTTACATATGACGCCAGACCAACGCTTGCGTTCGCCATTGGGCAAGAGCAGGGCAGGACAGGGGTGCTTTTTTTTTATTATTAATTTTGCTTTTTTATTTTATTTTTAAACTGTTGCTTCCATATTTATTTATTTTTATCACTTTTATTGTTATCTCAGGGAATGTAAATATCCCCTATGATAGCAATAGGTAATGACCGGTACTCTTTTTTGAAAAAACTGGGGTCTATTGGACCCCAGATCTTTCCTCTGCCCTCAAAGCATCTGACCACACCAAGATCGGTGTGATAAAATGCTTTCCCAATTTCCCAATGGCGCTTTTTATATCCGGGGGGGAGACATTCCCTCCCACTGCTTGTAAAAGCAGTCCAGAGGCTAATTAGCCACTAGGATTGCTTTTACATGAAAGCCGGCCGCTGGCTGAAAAGAATGATACCAAGATGATACCTAAACCCGCAGGCATCATTCTGGTATAAACATTCAAAGTCCAGCAACATACCAGTACGTTGCTGGTCCTTGTTGGACATGTATTGTAATCTTTTTTTTCATGCAGCCTGTTGGCTGAACGAAAAAAAAAGATTGATCGGTGGGTATGCCCACCATTAGAATACCGCCCTTCATCCACCCACTTCTAATGATGGGCATACATGCACCATTTATATATGCCGAAGCATGGGGGCATCTTCTCGCAAAAGTTATGCCGCGTACACATGGTCAGACTTTTCCACGGGCAAGCCTCCGTCGGAATTTCGACCGTATATACGCGGCATTAGGAGCAAAATCGCTCCTCCGCTCCTGCTGCCCCAATGCTTCGGCATATATGCTTTTTTTTTTTTAACTGTGGTGGTGAAATTACCTCCTACAGCACTGGAGTCGCAGGGATCAGGCCTGTCTCTGCGAACGCTGCAGTTATGTGTGTTGTGTTTTGCAAGTGACAGTGATCGATCGATACTGCACTTCGGTGGCCTGGGCTGGACGGAGGGGCAAAACGCAGGTGCTAGCAGGTATCTGGGCTGATCCCGCTAACACTGCGTTTTTGGGAACCCTAAACTGCTGGGGACGCTAGTATAGATCTGATCAGATATTGAGCTGATCAGATACTATACCACTAAGGGGGGTGTATGCTTCACGTGTGGGTGTTAGCGCTACTGGCACTAACCTGACGCTGCCCCTCTCTGACGCTAAAACCTAACTGATATCACCCGCCGGGCGATCAGGGGGTTAAACCTTTATTGGGTTATATACGGCGGGTGCCCTGACACTATAAAAAGCAAACTAACTAACCAGCGTCACCCGTAACACTTATATGATGATCACTGGTGAAAGGGTTAACTAGGGGCAATTAGGGGGTTAAAACCTTTATTAGGTAATATATGGGGGTACCTGACGCTATATAAAAACCTGACGGCGAACCTAAAAAAAAATTACTGGCTACCTATCGGCATCACCGACACTAAGACAACGATCATAAAAACGATTGCTTAGCGACAGTGGTGATAGGGGGTGAAAGGGTTACCTGGGGGGCGATCAGGGGGTTAAACTTTTATTAGATAATATATGGGGGTACCTGACGCTATAAAAACCTGCGGCGAACCTAAAAAAAATTACTGCCTACCGATCAGCATCACCGACGCTAAGACATCGATCAGAAAAATGATCGCATAGTGACGGCGGTGCTAGGGGGTGAAAGGGTTACCTGGGGGGTGATCAAGGGGGTTACACCTTTATTAGGTAATATATGGGGGTACCCGACGCTATAAAAACCTGCGGCGGACCTAAAAAAAATTACTGGCTACCGATCAGCATCGCCGACGCTAAGACATCGATCAGAAAAATGATTGCTTAGTGACAGTGGTGATAGGCGGTGAAAGGGGTTATCTGGGGGGTGATCAGGGGGTTAAACCTTTATTAGGGGGGGTTTAGGGGGCTACACTGGACCTAAAACTAAATGTAGTGACACTTTTACAGTCACAAATGTCACTGATTGCAGTGATCACTAAATAAATGGTCACTGCAATCAGTGACACTGTGACTGGGGGCTGGGGGGGGGCTGGGGGGTGATCTGGGGGGGCGATTTATGTGCCTATGTGTCCTGGTGTCAGTGTGCTGTTTTGTGTACTAACCTGGCATCTTCTCCTGTACGGCGCTCGGTATATGTGAGCGCCCCAGGAGAGATGACATCACTTCCTCCTTCCTGGCAGGCAGGGGAAGCTCTCTCATTCGCCGGGAGCGATCGAGAGGGGGTGGCCGGAATCGAACGGCCGTCCCCTCATGCCGGATCACTCCCGAAGGTAAAACGACCGCTCACTGTAAAGAAGGGGGGTCCGATCGGACCCCCCAACTATACAAAGGCAATCACGTACATATACGTGATTCTGCCTGTCGGTGCCATTCTGCTGACGTATATTTACAGTGGGCGGTCGTTAAGTGGTTAATATATTATCTTTAATATATTAAGGAAAATCTATTAAAACGATCTAATCTGTTCCATTCAGTTTCATTATCTGTAAATGATGGGTGTGCTTAACCTCTAGTATCTAGTCCAAACATTCACTTCTTTTTTGGCATACTGTACAAGAAGATATGCTTCATTACTGTCCTGATTATAACCTTTTCAGGTGTATGAGACTGAGCTGGAGGAAGTTCCCGAATTCCGTGGCCTTACAGACTTCTGTGAAACATTTAAGCTTTATAGAGGGAAGGCTGACGAGTGTGAAGATCCTTCTGTTGTTGGGGAATTTAAGGTAAATGGTGACAGAATTTGATATTTGGATTTATGCAGTACCAGGACAAGGTCATCCGGTGTCCAGGGCGAAGATGGCACATCGCACCCCACCCAAGGTCCAGTAGGTGGGGCTAATAGCAGTGCACGGAGTAAAATGTTTGTGGCATGTGCTAAAACGGTGCCGATGGCTGTGGTACACCGCAGCAAACTAAGAAAATTGTTGCTGTGTCAGTGGAAGTAATCTTTGCCAGTGGTGTTGCTAACTGAAACGATGGTGCTGCGTCAGTGGGGAAAAAATGCCGCTGAACGCGGAAAGGGGAGGTGAGCTCTGTGTGGTACAAGGCAATAAGGGGATCCTTTTTGAGGGAGTAAGGGTTGCTGAAAGGGCTCCAAGTTGTTGCTCAGATGTGCGACGATCATTGATGCCCCTCAGACTCTGAAAAGCCATCTGTAGCAGAGGATGTTTGATAGGCACTGAGGATATTTCACCTCCTCGCTGCCTGTTTTAAAGCACTGACTAATTGTGTTGCAGTCTAGTACATGCCGTGGCCATGAAGCAAAGCATCGAGCAATGGCATGTTTACAGCCTTGAGCAGCTGCCTTGTTCTGAGTAAGCCATCCGGAGTTTGAGGGGATTTCTCAGTCTCAGCGATGGCTCTCTTCTGCCCCTTGCAGGCTGGAGAGGAGAGAAAGCAAAATCCTCTCTGGCAGAAGCTGGTCGCAGCTTCTTCTGACAGGAGTAACGCTGCAGTCACTACTGTCAGGTGAGGAGCAGCACGAGCAGTCACATAGTGACTAGCGCATGTGCCCCTTCTGCCCACCCCTTGTCCCAGCGCTGGATATATGGATACTAACGACCTTAACCCTTTTCAGTGTGTGTGAAAAAACAAATGAATAAATAAAATAAACTGCACCCCAAGGCTGCAGCGGTTGCATTTTAGCCATTTAATGCTTCTTCCAGGGTATTGATGCTGTGGAGAAATAGATGTGTGCCTCAGTTGCCTTAGCATGAATTGATTGCAAATACACCAAAGCCAGTACCGTGGACAGAGCCTGAGCTAGCTCAGACTTAAATCTAACTTTGTTTTTATTAGGTTTATGTAGGGGAACAGAGGGGGGGGGGGGGTATAAATGGCTAAGATTAATTTTTCAGGTATATGGCCACGTTATTGAAGCACTACACCCTGCATTTTCTATAAATACCACAACTAATATACAGAGCTAGTTTTTACATTTGCCACACCTATATAGAAGTTGGGACACTTGACAGGTATGTTTTCTGTGAGTCCATGGCTCCATTAAACACTGAGGAAAATGTGAAAAGGATCTAACAGTGCACCACATGCTGGCTCAATACAAGTCTACCAAATATTTAAATGTAACCTATTATATTTACTTGAATAAAAAATAGATATTTTTTATTGCCATCCATCATAAAAAAAGTTGAAAACCACAATACATTCACTTTAAGAAAATTGTGCAATTTTTAGATATTGTAGACTTCTTTAACAAAATTTTGTGAAAATAATAAAATGAAAGTGCACTGTTGGGCTTAAAAGATGTATATGAAGCACACCCCCTAAGGAGCCAGCAAGTAGAATGGGATCCCCCCATGCTGCACAGCCAGGCACACCGAATTTCCACAGGCACGCAGTCAGACAACAGTCCAGTACTTTTTTGTTTTTGTTATTTTACTTGAGGGATTAGAACTTGGATGGGGATTGGGAATTATAAGATACCCACTTGACTTCAGAACAATGGGATCACATGCATCATGCACACCCCCGCAAACATTCATAGAGCACAAAAAACACCAGAGCAAGTTATAACTTAAACAACTAATTTTATTAATCTCCATGTAACATTTTTTTTTTTTTTTGGATAATTATTGGCCACGGCCTGATTCACTGGTTTTCAAAACATAAATCCATAATCCACCAATTTTAACTTTTAAAACATACTTTCCAACCAAGTGTTTATCAATACCCGTACTCAACCCAGCCACTGAGACTCGAGCTGATTATTACTTGAACTTGACTTTCCTTAATTCTCCCAACCGACGGGAGGGGGGCTTGCAGCACCCCTCCCGTCCCCAACCCCCCAAACCGCGGCCAACTCTATGCATGTTTGCAAATTTGTGTTTAAGATATCTAGACCTATGGGCGATAGATGCACCCCGTCATCCCTATATAGACCCTGTAAACCGCCCTCCAGCTCATGGTGCCGAAATGAAAAACCCATACCATCGCTCAGAAACTTCGCCATGGCTCTATTTATCCGCTTGCGGACCTTCTCTAGTGGCTTGAAAACTGCGGATTCCAACCACCTCAGACGTGGAATTATCTCTGAGAACCCAAACACCGTATTTGGAGAGGCTAAACGTAAAAACTTAAATGTATCCTTCATATCGGTAATCAGATCAAATGTCTTTAACTTCCCAACGTCCTTACCACCAACATGTATAATTATTATATCTGGAGCCTCATGTAAAGCGTATAGCCTACTTAATTCAAACAACAAATCCTCCCACATCATTCCCCTACGACCATACCAATGAATCCGGAAGGCTGCAGGGTCCAGGCCCAAATTCTCCGAATATATTCTATCAGCAGCTCTCTTCTGTGCCCAAAAAATAAAAGAATGCCCTATAATCCAGACTGTATGTAGGGGACCTGAAACAAAATAATTAATTAATATGGACGAATGTATAATTTGTAACAATCTGACCTCCATCTACCAATCTTCTTAATTGTACTCTCCTCTAGACCAATCCTGGCAGCCTCTGTGGCTGCTCCTATTCGAAACGAGTGAGACGTTATTTTAGTGTTGCTCAACTGAAGTTTTGCTAAACATTTCTTCAATACTGATGAAAACTGGTAAACTGTTACTGGTAAACCATCCTTGTGAATGAACAAAAACCCTGAACTGGGCGGGCGAACTGCCATGTAAGCCTGAAGGGTCCTTACTGGGCAGATATTCTCAACACTATACCTCTTTAAAGCCACCCAATTACCAACACCAACCGCATCCGTCTTACTTGTAGCTATAAATAACTTTATATTATCTGAACCCATAAACAAATTAGATAATAACATGCCTATGTTACTTCTCTTTGATGCAGGAAGGATCTCAGAAATCCGAAACGCACCGAAGAATGCGAGCGTAAACACTGATTTAAAAAGGACAGCTTCATAAGCAGAAAAGCATACTTCTGAAGTTATCCCACAAATCCGTGCTAATATAGCCGGGGTAATTGGGGACCTCATATCCTTTCTAAAATTATTCTTCCTGTATCCCTTTAGCACCTGCCGCACCGAGAAAAAACTGTGACAAGCCGGCAGATTATAAAGGCGCAGAAAAAATGACACCCCTGATAATGTCTTACTAATGTGAGACCAAGAATACTGTTTCAACATTAATGATTGTAGAAACAGAAGTACTAGGTCCTCCGAATGATTAGATAAAGACAGACTCATCGATGCTAAAAAGATTGACCACAATAACCATGAAGAACTGTAGCTCTTCCAGGTAGAAGCCGCCACAGAGTCCTGGATGTTTTGGAAAATTATGCTATCTCCCATAAACGGGAAGGGAAGATTACCCCCACTGGATCCGCTTCTGGCAGCAGCTTGAAAAACCGGTCCATCTGCAGGCGAGAGAGCGTCAGCAACGACGTTATTCTTTCCTGTGACGTATTTCGCTTTTAACCAGATGTTCCATTTTAAACACAGAAAAACCAAATATCTTAAATAAGAAACCACGGGAGGAGATTTAGATGACAAACTGTTAACTGCAAAGGCTACTCCCTTGTTGTCAGTGCTCACCAGCAACCTTCTATTGGCGAATAAACTGCCCCATATTTCCAATGCCACTACCACTGGGAATAGCTCTAATACTATGTTTCTGCAGAACCCATTGATGACCCACCTGTGAGGCCACCCAGCAGCGCACCAATGGTTTCTCCAAACCGCCCCAAAGCCAACCGAGCCAGCTGCATCTGTTTCAAGGTGAAAATCCTTGTCCAGCACAAAATCATGCTGCCACATGGTTTTCCCATTAAATTGCTCCAGAAATTGCAACCAGACCATCAAGTCCTGCTTGATCTCTAAAGATAGCCTGATATGGGCCAACGGGTTCTTTAATCCTGAAATGGCAGCATACAATCTTTTGGAAAAAACCCTACCCATGGGAAGAACCCTAGTGGCAAATGCCAATTGCCCCAACAGGGACTGCATTTCTTTCAATGTCACCTTTTTTCTTCCCAAGAAAAAATGCAAAGATTGGGATAATTTGCCGATTTTTTTCACCAGGCAACCGAAATTCCATGGTGACCGAATCCAGTGTTATACCCAAAAAATCAATACATGTTGTAGGAAAAACAGTTTTATCTTCCGCCAATGGTATCCCAAAATGTTGGTATACTAATTTGAATGAAGATAATAGCTGACCGCAGTCCTCTGAACCTTCCGGGCCTAAAAATAAAAAGTCATCCAAATAATGAATAATAAAGGTGGAATGTGTTACCATACTTACCACCCATTCTATAAATGTTGAGAAAGCTTCAAAGTAAAAACAAGAAATTGAGCAGCCCATCGGCAATGCTTTATCAAAATAAAATTTATTGTCAAAACATATACCGAGTGAGTTGAAACAATCTGGGTGCAAAGGAAGAAGCCGAAAGGCTGATCGAATATCTGCCTTTGCCATCAAAGCATTTTTCCCTAGCAACCGTATCTTCTCAATTGCTAAATCAAAAGATGAATAAGACACTGATATAGCCTCAGTGTTGATTTGATCATTCAAAGAACTGCCAAAAGGAAATGATAAATGGTGTATCAAACGAAACTCATTTGGCTCTTTCTTAGGTACCAAACCCAAAGGGGAAATCCTGAAATCCAAAAAGGGGGGATGGTCAAACGGACCCTCCATCCTTCCTGACGCGACCTCTTTTAGCAATTTTATTTTTACTATCAAAGGTGCCTCATTAACAGATCTCAGATTTTCCACTACTGTACAACCTTTACCTTGAAAACTAGGTAACTGGAAACCCACTGTGAACCCGCTAATTAGCAATGAAGCTATCTGCTGGTTTGGATAGAGAAGCAGCCATGGCAGCATGCTTGAGAGCATCACTGGTGTTGCTGCTTTTGGAAATACCTTCTTTTGCATTTGCTTGTAATTTCCGAAAACATTTGGAAACTGGGTGATTCCCAGCACAAAAAGCGCATTCGTGCTTGTATTTACAAGACGCCATCCATTTGCAATGCGCATCATTGTAAGAAAAGCACACACCCTTCTTATAATTTACATTAGATGATACCTGGGGCCCTGCAGCCGCAGCTGAGCGAAAAATTGATTGTTTTTGAGGCAGAAATAAATTGAGCCATAGGCCAACATCTTTTGAACCCCATTGTAGAGATGGCTGCACCGCTAGCTTCTGCCTAAATGCTTCATCGTATAGCAACCATGACAAGCCACTGAAGCTCCTGTAGGCTTCTAAAACGATATCAATGTGTTGAAATAAAAGGGGGCTTAATTCAGGGGATTTTTCACAAAGCACACTAGCGTATATTATAAATGATTGTAACCACCCATAAAAGGACTTAATGAGAGCTTTGCGACGCTCCTCATCTGTCCTATCATCCTTTTTATCAAACCTGGATGGTTCTTTTGAAGGGGGAGGAATTGAACTGAGATCAATATATTCCCCCCTCCAAATCTTTTCCTTTACTGTAGAGGCTAAGTGAAACCCCAGCGGGGACAGAAAACAGGGCATGCACTCTTTTTGCCCTGTGACTTGCACCCCTCTTACTGCTTCTACATTACTGTTATTAGATGCACTGGCTAACTTAGATATACACATGGGCTCAGCTGTACAAGCTGGCCAAACCCCTGCACTGTTATCTCCGGGAACCTGCTGATTTGTAGCCTGTGCCTGCATTACAGTTAACAATTGTTCTAAGGATTTAGCTAATATAGATAATTGATGTGCTGTGTTTGACTCACCAACTGCCCCCTGAGCAGGGATCACTCCAGGGGATGACACCGGCGATGCACACCGCACAGGGATTCTGTCGGCTTGTTGGATTTCAGGCTGTGTGGTCACACATGCAGCTCTCTGTCCTCCCTTTCCGCCCTTGCGAGCCCCCTGCCGACCACGGGCGGGCTGCTGGCGTACTTCTCCTGTTGCTGTTGTTGTCCCCAGCGTGCTTTGTCCCCTCTCTCCGGGCTCTGTCATTGCGCATGTGCGTCGGCTCCTATAAGGGAGAGAAGAAAAAGTTTGGCTGCCATGGGCAGAAGCGGGCTGATCCGGGCTTGCGCTCCTCCTCAATGGGCGTCTTCTCTTGCTTGACCTCCGACCAGCCTCCTTTTATTCTTCTGCGGCGTCATCCGTCCCCGCCGCTGTATGATGGGGGAATCCCGCGACCGCTCCCTCCGCTCCAGGGCATGGCTGTTGGTGTGGTCCCGCCGCGCTGTTCGTTTGCCCAGCTGATCGGTCCTCCGCGCTGCTTGCTTCGGGATCAGGATATGAAGGTGAGGCAAGACACTGTCGAATCCATTCTTCCCCTCCCGCAGCCTCGGCTTTTTCGATCAGTTGACGAATCAGGGCTTCCATGACGATACGTGAGCTCCTCCTGCTGGAATCTTCTGGTATCGCACCACTAACCTGCCTGGAACTGCTCCTTAAATGGACCAGAAACCAGCTTCTAGAATTTTCCTGATCTAACACCTGATTTCACTAACCAATCCCTTACTGATTCTCAGATTTCCAGAACTCTCTAACACACCTGAGCTTAATCAAATCTACTGACTGGGGTTTTTTTTTTTTTTTTAAAACTATTGACTCTCTAGCCCTGTAGCTAAACCTTAGAAACTTATGTATTAACCTTGCAGTTACAGTGACCCCATGAGGAAAGGGGAGCCTATATGGCTACTCCCTTTCCTTCCCCATTCCAGAGACAACTTCTCCTATATACAATCTGTATACACTCCTCTGCCTCCTTTAGCACTCACTTGTTTGCAGAACTCCACTGACATTTAATCTGACACAGCACTCAGTCAGCTTTAGAGCAAAAGCCTGTTAAAGGGAGGAACCCGAGGCCCCTTGGTGTGTAGCAAAAAGGTAATTGTCCAGCATACATACTTGTGACTACTGATTCTAGCACCACCTCTTCAGGCACTGCCAACCCGCCTGGTTGCAGCTGCCCCTTTCACTAGCCCTCCTGGCTAACTCTCCACAGTCCTCCCAGACTGATCACTCACCAGCCCAACCGGCTGACTTCTCAGGAGATCTCCCAGATGTGCTGACCTGCTCCTGCTGTCCACACCCATGCCTCCAGGAATGGTTTCCTCCATGTGTATGGGGGATCCTTCCAGCACCCAGGCCCAAGGTCATCACCCCCCCCCCAGACTAATGGGTGCCCTGTGAGGGCCTCGGCACTCCATCTCCATTTTCCATCCGACTACCCCTGCTGGCATGACTCATGGCTATTTAAGAAGTGTCCTACCCCCTTCCAGCCCCTTTCTGCTGGGGCTCTTATAAATATTCCAAACAGTCCCTCCTACCTTCCACCCTCTGCATCTGAAAGTTTCTCCAAGGTTCCAGAAAACAGGGGGAGGAACCAGAGATGCTGAGTCATCCAGCCTCCATGAGTCACTTAACCCTGACCCTGATTCAACCCAGGCCTGGCTCTCAGCCAAACTAATTTGCTTACACTAACAAAACCTGTTTACACCTAGCACTCTAGCTAAACTGCAGGGGTAGGCAACATCGGACCCCCAGCTGTTTTGAAACTACAAGTCCCATGAGACATTGCAAGACCCTAACAATCGCAGGCATGACTCCTAGAGGCATGATGGGATTTGTAGTTTCACTACAGCTGGAGTGCCAAGGTTGCCTACCCCTGAGCTAGAGGGTGCTACATATAAATATAAGAAAAAAGAACTATCGTACAAAATAATAAACTGATGTGTAGACCTTTTGTCTAGAAATGCTGGCAGTTTGAGTCTGGTTGGTGTGGATGACATCCAGGGCTGTTTTGTTTTTATAATTCATGTTCACTGTGTGGTTCTACAGTCGTTCTGTTTTACAATACAAATAATTAACCAATCTTGATCTCGTAGGGTTCTTTACGTATATACCCTCTCCCGGATGATCCCGATGTCCCCTGCCCACCCCGACAATTCCAGGAGCTGCCGGACAGCGGAACTCAGGAGTGTATCGTTCGTATCTACATTATCAGAGGAATAGATCTGCAGCCAAAGGATAGCAATGGCCTGGTGAGATTCATATCTTTCATTAAACAGCTCCTAACATTTAGTAAGCCGGTGTAAAGAGAAGACCTCTGCATATAAGCAACCCCTCATACAAGAGACTGTCTCGAACTAATGCAGGCCATACATTATGCAATTTTCTTTCCTTGATCCTCAATCAAACCAAAATGTATGTGAAAAACACAACATGTCAGAAAATGCAATAAATATGCATGTGTTTTTAAATACCCAAGGATCAATTGGCCTGCAGGAGGCTGCACAACCAAGGTTTGTCTGCATACAAAAGTCAGTGTGCAGGTAGACGGAGGGTATTATACACTGTAATTGCCGATTCTTTGCCTAAATACAACCATTTTCCTTTATTTTCTCCCCCCCCCATCTAATTTTCCCAAAAATATTTAGGGTCTCTAAGAAAACTAAAGAAGGGGTTTTATTTTGCCCACTCTAAACATTTTCTTTTGATGGATAATTCTTAAAATGAAAATAAATATCCCTATTTATCTTCCATTTATTTATTTTTTCATTTTAGTGTGATCCGTACATCAAAATTACTCTGAGTAAGAAAGTGATCGAAGATCGGGATAACTATATTCCTAACACTTTGAATCCTGCATTCGGAAGGTATATTCAATCTGTAATAAATTATCTTTAAAATCCTCCCTTCTGTAAACCTCAAAAATATTCTGTAGCATTCCCATTCCCTCCGGCAGCTACATGAAGCTTATGTTAGGAGGTGAGGAGTTGGACAGCGAGTATTTCGATGCTTTCAGAGTAGGAGGCTATAACATGCATGGAGGGAGGGGACGGTGCTAAGGGAATTTTTTTACTTTGATGTCAGGTTTAAAGACAAATTTTGAGTTAATACAAATCCTTTTATAAAAAGGAAAATTTACTGCAAGTTGGCAATATAAAATCTTGATTTTTCTGAGTTTTTTTCATAGGTTGATGACGATATATCGAACTAGTTAAGGAAGGTGCGCACAGGCAATTCACAGCAAATGAAAAACTCCCCAGCCACCAAACTTGCCATCTGTAAAACGGGACCTGTGTAAATCTGAGTTTATCAATCTGCTTCCTTAACACGAAACTCCAGGCAAATGACTTGATACACAGATGAAATATACAGGTGCATTTCAATAAATTAGAATATCATAAAAAAGTTAACTTATTTCAGTAATTCAATTCAAAAAATATTATATATTTTTTTATAGATACGTTACACGAGTGATGTATTTCAAGCATTTTATTTTTAATTTTGATGATTATGGCTCCCAGCTTGTGAACCCAAAATTAATTATCTTAGGAAATTAAAATATTACAGAAGACCAATGAAAAAAAGGATTTTAATACAGAAACGTTGGCTTACTGAAAAGTATGCCCACGTACAGTATAGTAAGCACTCAATACTTGGTCTGGGCTCCTTTAGCATAAATTACTGCATCAATGCGGCATGGCATGGAGGCGATCAGCATGTGGCACTGCTGAGGTGTTATGGAAGCCCAGATTTCTTTGATAACGGCTTTCAGCTCGTCTGCATTGTTGCGTCTGGTGTGTCTCCTCCTCCTCCTCTTGACAATACCCCACGGATTCTCTATGGTGTTTAGGTCAGGCGAGTTTGCTGGCCAATCAAGCACTGTGATACCATGATCATTACCAACACCAGCAGATCACATGGCTTCCCAAATCATCACTGACCGTAGAAACTTCACACTGGATCTCAGGCAACCTGTATTCTGTGCCTCTCCACTCCTCCTCCAGACTCTGGGACCTTAATTTTCAAATGAAATGCAGCATTTTTTACAGTCAGTGATGATTTGGGGAGGCATGTCATCTGCTGTTGTTGGTCCACTGTGTTTTATTAAGTCCTAAGTCAGTGCAGCCCTCTACCAGGAAATTGTAGAGCACTTCTGCTGACCAGCTTTATGGAGATGTTGATTTAATTTTCCAGCAGGACTTGGTACCTACCCACACTGCCAAAAGTACCAATACAGTACCTAGTTTAATGATCATGGTATCACTGTGCTTGATTGTCCAGCAAACTCGCCTGACCTAAACACCATAGAGAATCTGTGTGGTATTGTCAAGAGGAAGATGAGACCCCAGACCCAACAATGCAGGCGAGCTGAAGGCCGCTATCAAAGCAGCCTGGATTTCCATAACACCTCAGCAGTGTCTCAGGCTGATCGCCCCCATGCCACGCCGCATTGATTTAGTAATTCATGCAAAGTGATCCCCGACCAAGTATTGAGTGTATACTATACATGGACATACTTTTTAGTAAGCCAACATTTCTGTATTAAAAATGCTTTTTTTTATTCGTCGTATGTAATAATCGAATTTTCTGAAATACTGAATTTTAGGTTTTCGCTAGCTGTGAGCCATAATCATCAAAAAAAAGAAATGCTTGAAATCTATCACTCTGTGTAATGAATCTATTTAAAATATGTTTCACTTTTTGAATTGAATTACTGAAATAAATAAAAATAACTTTTAGATGTTGAAATTTTTTGAGATGCACCTGTATGAAAACTGTTTTTTACCTGCAAAAATATTTGTATTTCTGTTGATCCAATTCTGAGATTTACACAGGTCTGCTACAGAGCACATCCTGTCCCTACTCCAGCCTATGATTGAACAATGAAAAGAGAGGCAGCAGACTGATGAGCTCTTCTTTCTGTTAATTTGCTCTTCTTTCTCACCAATATCCTCGCTAATTAGCTCCTTGTGCTGCTTCCCCTTTGCCAGTCTGAGCTCTGCTGCACTATGTGGCACTACAAGAGATTGATACCAAGTCAAATTCAGGTTATAACACTGCTGGAATTTAAAAAACATATTTAATGATGTATTATCAATTACAGAGCTACATTATTTTGTCGTTTTATATCTGACTGGAGTTTAGCTTAAACTACCAAAATTCAAGTTCTGTGTGTGTTTTATATGCTGTTGCAACGGCCTAGCTTTTTTTTTAAAGCAAAGCAACATATCTAGTAGTCTTTGGAAGTTGTGTATGCTATAGTGTTTGTGAATTTTAAAATGGGTCTTCTATTCTAATGAATATTGCAATTTACATTCCACTAGAATGTACGAACTGAGTTGCTTCTTACCTCAAGAGAAAGACCTGAAGATTTCGGTCTATGATTATGATGCTGTGACACGGGATGAGAAAGTTGGAGAAACTATTATAGATCTGGAAAACCGATTCCTCTCCCGCTTTGGCAGCCAATGTGGCATTCCACAAACCTACTGTGTGTAAGTGTAAATTTTTACTCAAAAGCTATTTTTCCTTCTGGGTCTTCAGTAAGGCTTTCCAGGCAACACAACAAGCTCAGCACTTCAGTTTATTCTGAGATTGCTATTGTATCCCTTCTGTTGTTAGTCTGGTGGTCCTGGCACGTCTGCTGGTGGTGCTGGAACAACCCCCCTTGCTACCTCTTTCATACAGATGTAAAAATACAAGCTGCTTCTTAAAGCCACCAATCGGACACATATTTTCCTTAGAAGTCTGAATTTGATTGGAGATGCAAGATGCTAAATAGTGGCCTTTATTATCGAAAAGTATAAAAACCTTTTTGTAAAGTTATAACCCGATGGTATCTAACTCCCTCCAGACTGGCATCTACCGTATTTATCGGCGTATAACACGTACCCCAACTTTAAGAGGGAAGTTTCAGGAAAAAAACTTTCCACAACCCCCTGCGTATAACACGCAGGTACTGTTTACCCTCTATTTTCAGGGTAAAAAAGTGAGTGAGTGTTATACGCCAATAAATACAGTATATATCCAGCATTGGATCCAACGTGTTTCAGAGGTTGCCAACTTTACGGCTCTATGCCTCATATTTGGTGGGAGTGCCCCAGAGTTCGCCCCTTCTGGAGAAAAATATTTTTATTAGTTTTTAAGGTAACAGGTTTTCAGGTCCCTACCAGTAGCCATTTTGAACGCTCATATTCCTCACATACCAAAGGTTACACAAAAATTTATACACTTTATTTTTACAGGCGCCAAAATCACAATTGCTAAATCATGGAAAAAAACAAAACCTTTCCTGTCAGATGCCAAAACCAAAATATCTTGGATACTAACTCAGGAAAAATTAGCTAGCATCTGATCTAATACCATTCCCAAATTCGAAAAAATATGGGAACCTTGGGCCAAATATATGGGGATTTCGATTGGTGAAGATGCTGTTTTACCTTCTATTCAACATTAAGTTGGACACATACCCATCCCTTTCCCTCCGTCCTCTTTTTTACCCGCTGTCTTTATTTTCCTCTTCTTTTCTTCCTTCTAAAAAGGATTTATGGAAACTCTTTTTTTGGGGAATTCTAGTTTCCCATTACATGTTATGTCTCTTTTATTTAGATTTAATGGGATACTATTAAATGTTTTGTTTCGGCCTTGTTTAGTCCATCCCGATTTGTTGGCCTTCATAATCTTCTCAGGGCCTAAGAGTCAGAAGGAGGTCTCTATGCCTGGAGCAGTTAGTTCCCGATAAGGGGCTCCAGGTTACCAAGAAGAGAGGGTTTCCCTTCTCCCTTCCATTATATTATAAGGATGAAGAGATCTCCCCCTGGCAAACTTTTGATTGCTTACATGAATCTATCCTTTTTTTCCTAGGATGTTTTTATTATTTTATCCATTTGACTAATGTTTTTGTTTATTCCTAAACATAATCTTTTTTTCTTTATTTTAATTTTATTTTTATATAACCTGATGTAATGTTCTGTATTATTGATCTTCCGAAAATAAAATCTTTTGAAAGCAAAAACCTTTGTTCCCATATCCATCCTAAAGCTTTTTCCCCTTACACGTGTCTTATTGACTGGCTTTTAAAATCAACTCAAGATTAATAATCCATGCTCTTTGCCGTATATTTTTTATAGCACAGGAATGAATCAGTGGAGGGACCAGCTAAAGCCAACACAGATTTTGCAGAATGTGGCCAGATTAAAGGGAGTCCGTCCGCCGGTGTTTTCAGAAAGCGGAACCAAAGTCAGCTTTTCAGGACGCGACTATCTACTCGAGAACTTAGGTGAGCGGAATCTTTGTATACTGCCAGACCTCAATTCAAGCAAAGAGAGACCAAAATGTCTGCTTTACTTATCAAATCAAAGTTGTAAAATTAAAGTTCCTCAGATTGCATCCCATAAAAGTAAAGGATGCCTTGAAGCCATACATAGGAACTCATTGGTAAAACCAATCATGCTTGTTTATTTTTTTTAACTGCATACTTGTGATAACCTGAGCAAAGTGAATACTTTTATTTATTCTAATGAAATAGCCTTCTAATATTTAGGTACTATGTGCTCTGGCGTTTGTCCTTCCAGAGACTTTTTTCCCAAGAATTTTTTACTTGTGTTGACTTGTATTCCCCTACAGCCGCTAGACGAATGGCTTCTTAATAAGGAAATACAAGAGCACCAATGATGTGGAAAATGCATCAACTCATAATACCCAATCAGATTTTATCCATGAATGGTTCAGACCATAGAGCACTATGTAAGATAATATCTGATTGTCATGGGTGCATCCAGCACAATGCATTTTGCCTTACTACATAGGTCAGTGAATGCACATTACTTGTAGAAAAAAGGATTACTAAGGAGTCTGACCAATCTTGTTGGAGCACTCAGAAGTCCATGTAACTTGGACCCTTTAATATGGTACTGCCTTAAATCAATCTTATTATTTTGGATTATAAATATCATGTTAAATTATATTTGTACTCACCGGCCACTTTATTGGGTACACTTGTTCAATTGCTTGACAACACAAAATGTTAGCCAATCACATGGCAGCAACTCAATGCATTTGGGCATCTAGATGTGGTGAGGATGATTTTCTGACGTTCAAACCGAGCATCAGAGTAGGGAAGAAAGGGGATTTAAGTGACTTTGAATGGTGGTTGGTGTCAGGCGGGCTGGTCTGAGTATTTCAAAAACGACTGGGATTTTCACACACAACCATCTCTAGGGTTTTTCAGAGAATGGTCCGAAAAAAAGAAATTATCCAGTGAGCGGCAGTTGTGTGGATGAAAATGCCTTGTTGATGTCAAAGGGGAATGGGCAGACTGGTTCGATATGATCGAAAGGCAAAAATAACTTAAACAACCATGCGTTACAACCAAGGTATGCAGAATACCGTCTCTGGACGCACAACATATCAAACCTTGAAGCAGATGGGCTACAGCAGCAAAAGACCATACTGGGTGTCACTCCTGTCAGCTAAGAACAGGAAACTGACTGCAATAATCACAGGCTCACCAAAATTGGATAATAGAAGTTTGGAAAAACGTTGCCTGGTTGGACGAGTCTCGATTTCCGCTGCGACATTCAGATGGTGGGGTCATAATTTGGTGTAAACAACATGAAAATATGGATCCATCCTGCCTTGTATCAACGGTTCAGGCTGGTGGTCTAATGGTGCGGGGGATATTTTCTTGGCACACTTTGGGCTCCTTAGTTCCAATTGATTATCATTTAAATGCCACAACCTACCTGAGTACTGTTGCTGACCATGTCCATTCCTTTATGACTACAGTGTACCCATCTTCTGATGGCTCCTTCCAGCAGGATAATGCGCCATGTCACAAAGCTAAAATCATCTCACCACTGGTTTCTTGAACATGACAATGAGGTCACTGTACTCCAATGGCCTCCACAGTCACCAGATCTCCTCCAGTAGAGAGCACCTTTGGGATGTGGTGGAACGGGAGATTCACATCCATGGATGTGCAGCCGACAAATCTGCAAAAACTGTGATGCTATCATGTCAATATGGACCAAAATCTGAGGAATGTTTCCAACACCTTGTTGAATCTATGCCACGAAGAAATGAGGCAGTTCTGAAGGTAAAAGGGTGTCAAACCCGGTACTGGCAAGGTGTAACCAATAAAGTGGCTGGTGAGTGTATTGTCTATAGCAATGGTGGGCTTCGAGTGCAGCTTTAGGTTTCACACTGATGCAAATTGGATGCGGGTTTCACCGCATCCAATTCGTATGACAGGAGAGTGTGACTGGCTCGCAATGGAGCCGCTTCACACTCTGGCTGCGGACCGGATTGCAGAAGGGTCTTGTGCATCTTTGGCTCCATTTCAGGTGTCAATTCAGGCCTGATCCACTCCTGAATTGGTGTACAGGGACGCACCGGACCCCCTGCTGTGAGCCGCAGCAAGTATAAACCCAGCCTGGGACATCACCAAAGGGCTGCACATAAAAGTCAATGATTCCTTGGTGTCAGAGACGAGCACAAGAGGATATAATCAAAGATTTCTGGTCTGGGGCTGTGAACAAGAGATGTATAGAGCCTGTTGATATAATACAAGAGATGGTTAGAGACTGCAGATGTGATACAGGGGATGTTAAGAGATGGCAATCGTGATACATGAGATGGTCAGAGACCACAGACATGATGCAAGAAATGGTCAGAGAAGACAAAGTACAGGAGACTGTTGGAGACTGTACACATATGGAGCTTGCTGGAGATATTATTTGGGAGATGGTCATTAACTGAAGACAATATTATATGGGACTGTTAGAAATCACTACTACAATAGGGCAATAAGAATACACAGAATTGTGTTGGCAGGGGCCCCATCGATCCACACCAAGTGCCACCCATTCACAGGTTGGGAAACACGGGTAATCTGTCATGCCACACTTGCCTGAGTTCTTTTCTAACCTGTGGACTTGTGTGTGATCATGTTGCCCTTGAACTCCATTTTAAAAACGGCTCCAATTATAGGACAAGGTAAAAGCAGCCATCCCATTCCCAGTGCAAGAACAAAATCTGCATAATTTGATAACCTGTTTTTTTAACACATCACCCTAATGTTTTATTTAGAGGCAAACAAGAAAATGCATCAGCACTTGGGACCTGCCACTGAGAGGCTTGCTCTGTATGTACTACGAAACCAAGGCCTAGTTCCAGAACATGTTGAAACCAGGACATTGTATAGCACTTTCCAACCAAACCTCCCACAAGTAAGTCATCCTTATGCTGGAAGACTGTTTGTTTTTCTTTTCTTTTACTCAGAAGTACAGATTAATGGGTACATGAAGGAAAAGCATGGAGGGCAGACAACCCATGAGACAAATGCATATCCAGTCATGTAACAAACAGATTAGGGGAGCATGATGACTTTAAATTTCTAGTACTGGGATCCTAGGTATGATTCCTACCAAGTTTACATGAATTCTGTAGATGATCCAGTTTTTGTGTGGTTATCAGCAGGATTCCCCTTAGAAACCAAGAACCTGCCGATAGGTTAAAGGAAAGTGATTTGTGCAAAAAGCATAGAGGCTACCATTGCGGGCCTTGTCTTCTGAAATGCTAATTGTTTGCTTATCAGCCTTTTTAGCACTTTTTAAAGGCTAAATTCACCTTTTAAGGAAAAAATAATACATTACATATTTTTGCTGGAAAAAAAGTATTAATTTTTTCTTCACAGGGGCCTGAAAAGCATAGCGCCCACGATCTGTGGATTGTCGGTGCACCGTTGGGCTCCTGCAGACCTGTCCTTCAGATTTCTGCCCATCAGTCTGTACGGGCTTTAGAGAGCTGGAGGAAGTGGCATTGGACTATGGGTGTGCTAATCAGCACCCTCAGTCCATTGAGAATCTCAAGCTGTCTGCTGTGGTGGCAGATGGGACTTGTTTCATTCATTCACAGGGATCTGTGACTAAAACTACATCTGTGCCGGAGGAGCCTTGCACAGCCATGACAATTTTAAATGCAACAGCTGCTGGGGGAGCAAGGGTGAGGGGGGCATGCTGCAACATGTTACGTACGGGTGTAACATCTAACATTTTCTAAAGGTAAGTTTCTCCTTTAGGTCAGTGACGCAGGACAGTCTGAGTTTTCCGATCTACACAAATGTTTTAGGTCAAACATTTAAACTCGGTTGCTAAAAACAGCCAGCGGCTACAATTCTTAGAGTATAGCCATAGTAGCCCCATATTTATTTTATGACCGGCTTAAGCCTGATACACACCACCTATTTTTTTTTGCTAAACACAGCGGGTTAAATAAAAAAAAAACCTGCTGGCTCAGCTCTGGTCGGAGCTGCTGTACTAACAATCTCCCCTGCTGTACTATTGTGTTCTGACACGGGGACGACCCCCTTCCTGCCAGAACACTCCGGTCAGCGCTCTCAGCCATTGGCTAAATGGGAGCCGGTCAGCTGCTGGTTTTCCAGAATGCTCATCCAACAGAAGCCAGCCGAACGCCCCCCGGTTTCTGTCAGACAGGCTGCCATACACACGGGCCGAATGTCAGACGGTTTTTATTGAACCGGCCGATGTCACTCAGCATTTAGCCGGTGTGTACTAGGCTTTACCGTAACTGGTTTCCCACCCACATTTAGAGCAGTGAATATGTATGACTCTGAAAAAGACAGTAATGTTTGCTTTTCGAGGTCGGGGACTGATGTGAATGTTTTTCCTTTTACTCTGGTGTGCAACACATTGATGGGAATAGAATTAATGCGTTAGTTTATGCCTGTGTAAGTGGTCAAATTTGCCTTTGCAGTGTAACATATTTTCTCCAATACTACAATCTATCAAACTATGTTTTACATCACACATTTCTTAATTGCTATCAATTCATCCCTTGCAGGGCAAACTGGAGATGTGGGTTGATGTCTTCCCTAAATGTTTGGGACCTCCTGGACCTCCCTTCAACATCACACCCCGCAAAGCCAAGAAGTAGGTGATCTTGCTTAGATCTGTTTCAATTAAAGCTTCAGTCAGATTTTTCAGACGTAAGCGCTAACTATATAAGGTCACAGAATATGTGCCCAAGTACTAGGTACTGGTTATTTTTCTAGACATCGGTCTTGATAGTAGGGTACTAGTAATAAACCAAACTGAAGTTTTAGCGTTCCTTTTCTAAACTGCCAACCCACGGCTCTGCTCTGGCTGCACTTAAAGCCAAACCCCAATCTCTGTGTCTCTTTGTATTATTAGCTATATCCTGCGGGTGATAGTATGGAACACTAAAGATGTGCTTCTGGATGAGAAAAGCATTACTGGGGAAGAAATGAGCGATATCTACGTCAAAGGGTAAAATGTATTTACTTTAATGTTTAACTTGTAAATATCTTAAGTATTTTCATGTACATAGTGACAGCCTTTATGTAGCATTTTCACATTTATTTAGTTAACTGGTTTTACAATGTAGTTGCTCTGCTCTAGTGAATTTCATATGTAAAATAAAAATTGTGAATGTTTGTTTAAAAGAACGATTTCTTAATGATAAAACAGATTTTTTTTGGCCATCTGTACTGAGAGCAACTGTATGTAAGCTACCATTGTTGACGACCTGTGAAAATGTCTGTTGCAATGTCGGTAATTTAAGTTGCTGACCCATAACTGGTATAGATATCAAGAATTCTGACTTTCATCTGCCAAATGCCTGTCCCAGGTTAGTGACTCCGTATTGAAGCTACACAAGGATACAACTGGCATTTTCAACTGGAGGTTAGCAGTGGAAGCTTCCACATTTATCTCACGATTTAAAGGATAAGTTCACCTTTGGGAAAATTGTTATATGTTCCACTTGTTTTTAGGGTGGAACGTGTAACATGTTCCCATTGTTGCAGCAATTTGCCGACCTTCTGCCTTTAGTGACAACGAGCTGGGGATCTTCTCCCCGAATTCACTGTCGCAATAAAAAAATTAAAAAATGATGTAGCTATGCTGGGCTTCGCCCACCCAGTCATGTCATTCATTCTGACTTCAGTGAATGAACTACAGGTACTGACATCCATTTCAGCTGTCGGCCCTTTAGTTCTCAATGAACAACCTGTGAGCATTGCTCAGCCATTCACAGTGGGCTTTGTATTCCATGGATGGAGGAGGACAATCAGAGGTGGCTTTGTATTCATTCCTAGAATGCAAAGCTCTGTATTAAAGGCAGAGCAGTGCTCGGCCCAACTCTCTTTTGTTACAGGGATGGGAAGTTCCCTTCCTGGTGCTGTAAAACAGCGCTGTATACAGCTTAGGCTACCATACTGTATACAGTGCCTTGCGAAAGTATTCGGCCCCCTTGAACTTTTCATCCTTTTGCCACATTTCAGGCTTCAAACATAAAGATATAAAATTTTAATTTTTTGTGAAGAATCACCAACAAGTGGGACACAATTGTGAAGTGGAACGAAATCTATTGGATTTTTGAAACTTTAACTAAGAAAAAAATGAAAAGTGGGGCGTGCAAAATTATTCGACCCCCTTGCGTTAATACTTTGTAGAGCCACCTTTTGCTGCGATTACAGCTGCAAGTCGCTTGGGGTATGTCTCTATTAGTTTTGCACACAGAGAGACTGAAATTCTTGCCCATTCTTCCTTGCAAAACAGCTCGAGCTCAGTGAGGTTGGATGGAGAGCGTTTGTGAACAGCAGTTTTCAGCTCTTTCCACAGATTCTCGATTGGATTCAGGTCTGGACTTTGACTTGGCCATTCTAACACCTGGATACGTTTATTTGTGAACCATTCCTTTGTAGATTTTGCTGTATGTTTGGGATCATTGTCTTGTTGGAAGATAAATCTCCGTCCCAGTCTCAGGTCTTTTGCAGACTCCAACAGGTTTTCATCCAGAATGGTCCTGTATTTGGCTGCATCCATCTTCCCCTCAATTTTAACCATCTTCCCTGTCCCTGCTGAAGAAAAGCAGGCCCAAACCATGATGCTGCCACCACCATGTTTGACAGTGGGGATGGTGTGTTGAGGGTGATGAGCTTTGTTGCTTTTACGCCAAACATATCGTTTTGAATTGTGGCCAAAAAGTTCGATTTTGGTTTCATCGGACCAGAGCACCTTCTTCCACATGTTTGGTGTGTCTCCCAGGTGGCTTGTGGCAAACTTTAGACGAGACTTTTTATGGATATCTTTGAGAAATGGCTTTCTTCTTGCCACTCTTCCATAAAGGCCAGATTTGTGCAGTGTACGACTGATTGTTGTCCTGTGGACAGACTCTCCCACCTCAGCTGTAGTTCTCTGCAGTTCATCCAGAGTGATCATGGGCCTCTTGGCTGCATCTCTGATCAGTCTTCTCCTTGTCTGAGCTGAAAGTTTAGAGGGACAGCCAGGTCTTGGTAGATTTGCAGTGGTCTGATACTCCCATTTCAAAATGATCTCTTGCACAGTGCTCCTTGGGATGTTTAAAGCTTGGGAAATCTTTTTGCATCCAAATCCGGCTTTAAACTTCTCCACAACAGTATTACGGACCTGCCTGGTGTGTTCCTTGGTCTTCATGATGCTCTCTGCGCTTTCAACAGAACCCTGAGACTATCACAGAGCAGGTGCATTTATACAGAGACTTGATTACACACAGGTGGATTCTATTTATCACCATCAGTCATTTAGGACAACATTGGATCATTAAGAGATCCTCGCTGAACTTCTGGAGTGAGTTTGCTGCACTGAAAGTAAAGGGGCCGAATAATTTTGCACGCACCACTTTTCAGTTTTTTATTTGCTAAAAAAGTTTAAAATATCCAATAGATTTCGTTCCACTTCACAATTGTGTCCCACTTGTTGGTGATTCTTTACAAAAAATTAAAATTTTATATCTTTATGTTTGAAGCCTGAAATGTGGCAAAAGGATGAAAAGTTCAAGGGGGCCGAATACTTTCGCAAGGCACTGTATATAACGCACACAGCCACTGCATTCCCACTGAGGGAAATACTTCATTTGGACCAGCTTTATTAAAAAAAACTATTTAACATTACTACAAACATCACTAAAAAGATCTACTTTAAGTCATGTGGCTGTAAATTTAAAATTCCATTGGACGTGCCTGCAATTAAGTGTCACTTCTTTTTTTTTTTTTTTTTTGATAAACATACCCATCTTGGAGTGTTTGCTTTATGAATTAAGTTTAAAAGCATTACTATTTTTCTGTAAATGCATTGCAGCTACTTTTGTGTGGCCATTTTAGGTGCAAACCCTGTTTAGAGGATGACTTCTTCCCAATTCTGAAATAAATAAAGGCACTTCAGTGGAAGAGCAGACATGGTTGTCTGCAATACGGTCTGCTTGGTTTTGTTTATATTGGCTAAATGAGCACCAGATGAGAATTGGCAATTGGAGATCACGCCAGACCTGCATTTATAGGCTCGAGAGCTTCCTTTCCTTGTTACTCGATTTCATGGCTGGTCTGAGAAGATCAGTATGTGAAACACACTTGTAAACACACACTCAAGAGTTTTTAATCAGGGCAGGCTTTATTTGGAAGCTAGTGAAAGCATAAGTTATCAAGGTCATATAAAACCCAAATGTATGTGCCTATTGCTTTTCAGCTGGATTCCTGGCAATGAGGAGAACAAGCAGAAAACAGATGTGCACTATCGGTCATTGGACGGTGAAGGAAACTTTAACTGGCGATTTGTGTTCCCGTTTGAATATCTTCCAGCAGAACAGCTCTGTGTTATTTCTAAGAAGGTGGGCGTCTGAAACATTGTGCCTGTATTAAATATGTTGAGCGTAAAGGCAGTGAGTTCTCATGTGTGGCAGAGATTTACTTCTGCCGGGATCTGACTCAGTCACTCCGGTTTCAGGTCTTTTTAGAATTTCAGTTTTGCCAGTTTTTCTTCTATGCTTTATTGAAGCCAAGACAAAACTTCAGCTAGGAAAGCCAAGACCAAACTGCAGCTAGGAAAGCCAAGACCAAACTGCAGCTAGGAAAGCCAAGACCAAACTGCAGCTAGGGAAGCCAAGACAAAACTGCAGCTAGGGAAGCCAAGACAAAACTGCAGCTAGGGCATAGAGCCGGTGTTATAATGTATTCTAGAACTAAAACAAGATGTTAAGCTGGCCATAGACGGAATCTCAGCTAATTGAGCAGAGACCGACTGAGATTCAAACCATGTATGGGCAGGCTGGTTGTACTCAAGTTGATCGGTCGATCAACTTGAGTACAACCAGCCTGTCTGATTTTTTTATGTGATTATTGCCAGCGGCATTAGTCTAAACTCCATGTCTGATCCTAAAGCCTAACTCCAGGTTTCTTGTGACTATAGTTCATTTGGACCAAGCTGGTCCTAATTAATTAGCTTTTTACTAACCGATGCACCTACTGTGAGCGCTGTATAAACTGCATACAGCATTATGTTTTAATAAATAAGAAAATAAAAAAATGATTTTTGTAAAGTATGCCATTGCAAACTCTTACTCCTAATTACAGTAAAAGGTGGTCTTCGAGATTTCCCATAAGCTTCAAACAAAAAGGTGATGGCTTAGACCCAAAAAGTGATGACCTAGACCCAAAAAGTGACGACCTATATATATTGACCCATGTGGCATAATCTCAATAAATGTATACTATTCCAGTAACTTATTTTTAGCTTTTATTTCTGCTTGGTAAATACCAAATAAAAAATCAAGTACCGTATTTTCCGGCGTATAAGACGACTTTTTAATCCCTAAAAATCCTCTCAAAAGTCGGGGGTCGTCTTATACGCTGGTACATGACCTTACTGTAGAATCTCAGACCGCGGCCGTCCATTTTTCAAAAGCCGCGCCTCCTCATGCTGTTCCATGATAGGCGGAACACTCAGCTTCCCAGCAGAAACTGTGTTCAGTGTTCCGCCGATCACGGATGCCCTCTCGTCCTCGGCCTCGGATGAGAGGGCATCTGTGATAGGCGGAACACTGAACACAGTTTCTGCTGGGAAGCTGAGTGTTCCGCCTATCACAGAACAGCACGAGGAGGAGGCGCGGCTTTTGAAAAATGGACGGCCGCGGTCTGACTAAGATTCTACATGTCAGGGATAAGGTAAGTAATCGTCGAGGGGGCACGGCGAGGCATGCAGGGGCACGGCGAGGCATGCAGGGGCACGGCTAGTCGGAAGGGGGTCGTCTTATATGGCAAATATACGGTAATAGACACATTCACCACACCAATATTTAAAAAAAAAAGAAAAAAAAAAGGACAGTGTTGTCTTTTACATACATTTGACGCCCACATGTCACATTAGCCTATATCTATAACTATTCAGAAACATATTCAAATCTAATTCCAATTGACCTAAGGCAAATTAAGGACTTCCTGTCCTGTTCCTCAACAAAATCAGGTTGGGCTGAGTGCTGCTCAGCCATTCACAAGAAACCTTGCACTTATGAATACAAGGCTTCCTTTGATTGGCTGAGGTGGGGATTATAACATCATCCACCTGCCTCTCTACCTCATTCATAAAACACACATGCTCAGCCCAACTCCATTTTGTTCCAGGAGTATGATGAGATTTCCCCATCCTGCTACTAGAACATAGCACTGTACACACTAAATGTAGCTGATGCTATGTACGGTTTATAAAGTGCTGTCACATTGGTAGCAAAATAGTTTTTGGACCAGCTTCGTCCAAACTATTTAAAGTTGCATGAAACCTGGAGTTGGGCTTTAAACAGGCTTAATGATCTCATAAGACAGTGTTTGGGCCTGGCCTACTGAGGCAAAGTGACAGATTCTGTTCCATTTGCATAGTCTAGATGCATGTATGTGTATATTCACCTTGTTTGTACTTTTACAATTTCAGGAGCATTTCTGGAGCCTTGATAAAACAGAGTTCAAGTTGCCACCAAAGCTTGTACTTCAAATCTGGGACAATGACAAATTTTCTCTGGATGACTACCTTGGTATGGGCATCTGAGATCTGTGATAAATACATTACTCTAGTTCTATATCTAACAATAGAAATTACCATTCTGAACCCCCCCTCCCCTTACACACACACAAACTGAGATGACATTTCCAATTTTTTTAACTTTAGTTTCAAGATTAGGAAAATTAGAGAAGTTAAGTCCACCAGAGTCTTTATGATGGACAACGGCTGCTTTACATTTGGTAACAGCCAGGTAAGGTCTGTGCTTTCCATTAGGAGGCCTCACTACTGGCCTTGGATGTGATCATCTGATTCCCTATAGTACAAGCAACCATATGTTTAGCATTCATGTAAGATGGAAGTGGGGCACTTTAGGGAAAGGCAGTAAATCTGGCTGACACTTTTACTAGTGTACTAACTGAAGTCACAGAAGGCTTTTACCAAAATCATTCTTTCAACAGTAACCTGTTAGTGTGTCTGTGTTTGACCCTCTCTTTCACAAAGAGGTGTTGACAGTATTAAAAAAAAAAAAATCTATATCTATTAATGAAATAGGGAAATGGCCAGTTGTGTGGGATGCATATCTTGTACATCTCAGTTTTCTTTTGACACCACAAATACAGTATATACTATGACCAATCCTGCAAGCTTGCTTACAACAATTTGTCACCTATGTCGCCTAAACCCCTCAAGGGCACTAAATATATTTCTGCATGCACACATACCTAAAGCATATGTCAAGGCAAAAAAAATCATATTTTGTTTGTGTAATGTATCTTGTATATATACACCGTATTTTTCGCACCATAAGACGCACCTGACCATAAGACGCACCTGGGTTTTAGAGGAGGAAAACAAGAAAAAAAATATTCTGAACCAAATGGTGTACTAAAATATTTTACAGTGCTCATGAAATGCAGAGTGACCATTGCCACAAATGCAGCCTTACCTGATGTTATCTCTTCCACCTAACAGAAGACAGAGCAGCCCGAACGGCCGAATGCTCGGTTTTCTGTTGAGGAACCAGCCGGAAGATCGCTTGACGCCCATGGGGGATTTGGAAGTCTGTCCCCCACTCTCCTGCCTCTCTTCCAGTGGTGGCGGGAGGCGATGCCAGCGGCGGGGGGCGGTGCCTGTCATATTCGCACTATAAGACGCAGGGACATTTTCCCCCATATTTCTAGGGGAAAAAGGTGCGTCTTCTAGTCTGAAAAATACGATATACACACACACACACACACACACACACACACACACACGTCCTAATGTCAAATGTTTTGCAATTTTCAATAAAAAATTATTAAAACAAAAAAAAGAATGGCCAACCCCCTTTTTTCAAGGGACCAAAAGTAATTGGACAACTGAATTAAAAGCTGTTTCTGTTTCATGGCCAGGTGTGGGCTACTCCTTCGTTATTTCTTCATCAGTTAAGCAGGTAAAAAGGTCTGGAGTTGATTCGAAGTGTGGTATTTGCATTTGGAATCTATTGCTGTGAACTAAGAAAAAGCTCTGGCGTGTTCGCACAGCCCACGTGCAGAGGCCGCCAGGAAGTCGGCACTGCGCTAATCGCAATGAGTGAGACATTGTCCCGATGCGTGGCTGCAGAGATCGGGAAATGTCTGCCTGTGATTAGCGCAGCGCAGTGCCGACTTCCTGGCAGGCTCTGCACGTGGGCTGTGCGAACATGCGTTCAAAGGAGCTGTCCATGCAAGTGAAACAGGCCATTGTAAGGCTTCAAAAATGAAACAAATCCATCAGAGAGATAGCAGCAACATTAGGAGTGACCAAATCAACAGTTTGGTACATTCTGAGGAAAGAACGCACTGGTGAGTTCAGCAACATAGAAATGCCTGGACGTCCATGGAAGACAACAGTGGTGGATGATCGCAGAATCCTCTCTATGGTAAAGAAAAACCCATTCACAACATCCCTACAAGTGAAGGACACTCTTCAGGAGGTGGGCGTATCATTGTCAAAGTCTACAATCAAGAGAAGACTTGACGACAGCAAATACAAAGGGTTCACCACAAGGTGCAAACCATTCATAAGCCTGAAGAATAGAAAAGCCAGATTAGACTTTGCCAAAAAAGATCTTAAAAAGCCAGACCAGTTCTGGAAACGCATTCTTTGCACATATGAAACTAAGATTAATCTGTAGCAGAATGACGGGAAGAAAAAGTGTGGCGACGGCTTGGAACAGCTCATGATCCAAAGCACACAACGTCATCTGTAAAACCTGGTGGAGCTTGCAGTGTGATGGCATTGGCATGCATGGCTTCCAGTGGCACTGGGTTATTGGTGTTTATTGATGTGACAGAAGACAGAAGCAGCCGGGTGAATTCTGCAGTCAGGGCCGGATTTCCCACGAGGCCAGGCCTCGGGGCGGCACTGTGTGCAGGGGCGGCGCCGCGTGGCGGAGGAGACAAGTAATTTTTCAGCGGTGCGGGCCGTGCGGCGGAGAGAGATTATATCATCTCTCATTGCCCGCACTGCTGTTCCAACTTCCGCCCTTACTTACAGGGCCGCAAAGGCTGCACTACATCACACAGAAGAGAGAGAATGACACCATCTCTCACCGCCTGCCCACCCTCACTCCCATCTCTCACTCGAGTCTCATGTGCCTCTGTTTCACGGTTCACCGGAAGTTAGTTTTCCCACGCGGGAGAGGCTGACAGTGTTGTACCTGGCTGCAAGTACTCTGCAATGCTGGAGGGGGGGAGGCAGCGTGGCAAGTGACATTCCCATCTGGTGGCAGGCAGAGTGGCAAGTGACATTCCCATCTGGTGGCAGGCAGAGTGGCAAGTGACATTCCCATCTGGTGGCAGGCAGTGTGGCAAGTGACATTCCCATCTGGTGGCAGGCAGTGTGGCAAGTGACATTCCCATCTGGTGGCAGGCAGTGTGGCAAGTGACATTCCCATCTGGTGGCAGGCAGTGTGGCAAGTGACATTCCCCATCTGGTGGCAAGTGACATTCCCCATCTGGTGGCAGGCATTGTGGCAAGTGACATTCCCCATCTGGTGGCAAGCAGTGTGGCAAGTGACATTTCCCATCTGGTGGCAGGCAGTGTGGCAAGTGACATTCCCCATCTGGTGGCAGGCAGTGTGGCAAGTGACATTTCCCATCTGGTGGCAGGCAGTGTGGCAAGTGACACGCTCAGGGCTCCCACTTATTCTGCTTTATGGTGAGTTGAACTATTTAATTTAATATATTAAAATGTAATGATAGAAATAAAGCATTTCAATCATCCTGACACCATAACAAGCCTGGTGCCGGAATGATTGAAGCACTAACGCCAGTCATTGTCTGCGAAAAATCGCTTACCCCCCCCCCCGCGCGCGTGATGGTGGGGGGGGGGGCGGGAGTCATTGAAGGACCCGGCCTTGGGGCAGCAAAGGGAGTAAATCCGGGCCTGTCTGCAGTGTTTAGAGATATACTGTCAGCCCAGATTCAGCCAAATGCAGCAAAGTTAATTGGACGGCGCTTCACAGTACAGATGGACAATGGTCCAAAACAAACTGCAAAAGCAACCCAGGAGCTTTTGAAGGAAAAGTGGAATATTCTGCAATGGCCGAGTCAATCACCTGATTTCAACCCAGTTGAGTATGCAAATCACTGGCTGAAGGTAAAACTAAAGGCATAAATACCCATAAACAAAGCACTATAGACAGCTGCATTTAGAGCCTGGTAAAGCATCAGAAAGGAGGAAACCCAGTCTTTGGTAATGCCCATGGGTTCCAGACTTCAGACAGTCATTGCCAGTAAGGGATTCTCAGCAAAATAATAAAATTAACATTTTATTTATGATTCTATTCATTTGTCAAATTACATGTGAGCCCCTGAAAATGGGGGGACTGTTAAAAATGGTTGGAGTTCCTAAAATTTGTACTTGATATTTATGTTCAACCCCTTGAATTAAAGCTGAAAGTCTGCACTTCAAATTCATTTGGATTGTGTCCAAATATATATGGATCGAACTGTGTGTGTGTGTGTGTATATGTATATATATGTGTGTGTGTATATATATATATATATATATATATATATATATATATATATATATATATATATATATATATATATATATAGTGTGTATCTATATATAATCAGTAGTGTATTTTGGTTTTGTGCTGCCCTAGGCCTGACTAAACTTGTGCACCCCCTAATTTAAATATGACCCACCCCTTCCTGTCAAGGCCACACCCCTTGCTGTTTAAGACTCGCCCTGAAAATTTTGAGTGGGGACACTTGTTCTGAGGGCCTGGGGGGGGGGGGATGGAGTCCCTTTTAAAGTGGTTGTAAACCCACTCTGACAACTTGCACCTACAGGTAAGCCCTTACCTGTAGGTGCAAGAAATATCTCCTTAATCTACATGGTTAAGGAGATATTTGCAGAAAACACTGCACTGATGTCTACGGCGCATGCGCGCCGTAGACAACAGCACAGGCGCATTGAGCGTCCCGGTTTTATGAATGGGACCGGGGCTATAACCCTCCCTTACTCTATCTAAAATGAAAAAAAAAGTGTTGCCTATAGTTCTACTTTAAGCACAAATTTCTGATAATTTTATGGAGAGGACTAAGAGGATATAACCATGCCAATGGTGCAGCAGAAAACATATAGCACAGAGAGGAAGGTTTTTTGTCCAGGATGATGGGACAGTCAAAATTAGATGCACTGCCCCCTCCCTACAGTTGTGAATGCCGGCCGCCGCATACCCGAAGCAGTGCGGCCGCTTTATGGGGGCGCTAGACTAATTTGCCTCTCAGCCCAGTCCGCCCCATAAGACTGGCGCTACACTAACAGTGTAGCGCAAGCTGACGGGGACTCTTTCCGTGCTGCTCCCCTGCAAAGTGCTGCCCTAGGCCTGGGCCTTGTTGGCCTAGGCCAGGATACAGCGTTGATATATATATATATATATTAAGGATAAGGAGTGATTTTATATATATATATATATATATATATATATATATATATATATATATATATATATATATATATGACCCTACAAGTACAGAAAAATACCTGAAATTTATAGAAGAACGTACAGTGTTTTTTGTGGACTAAATGGTATTGGCGCTCCCAGTTATTGCCAAGCTTCTCAACCACTCCCATCTCAGATTTCTACAACAAAAATGATAATCATTCTGTAGTTCAAGTTAAGAATTAAGCAGGCTTGAGGTAATACAAGAAGTGTGTTTATGATTTGAGCAATAGTTGTTATTTTTTCCACTTTTCAAACCGGACAAAATTTTTTTGATTGCAATTTCAATAGCACACCAAAAGGGAGCAAATAAGAGAATTTCCCTGTTAGGGTTTACATACACGTTTAAGTAGCTGCACTGTAGGTATCAAACCAATGCAGTCCTCTAATTCAACCACAAAAAACATTTGCAAAAGATGTAATTGCTTGAGTCATAAGGAAAACATGGAAGCCATTATGGGTTGCTAAGAGAGAGTTGGAGATAGTTTGGAGAGTATCTGATCACTCATCAGGTTGTCCAGACATCTGGCCTTGTGTGGTCAGCAAAAGAAGCTGGTTGAGTGAGAATTTTGATTTTGGACTTTTTTGGTGGAGGACTTGATGTCAATACAATAAGTGGAACATGTATGTTCCACCCATCCAATTATACTCTCATGACTTGAGATAATTTTGCAGATTGCAGAGGTTAGCCACAATAAAACATACTTGCCAATTAGAACTCTCAGTTCAGTGGACAATAAAATTCTATTTACATGGTGCCTTTTTCTTTTCTTCTGTAGGTTTTGTTGAACTTGATTTACACCGGGCCTTAATTCCAACAAAAACGGCAGAAAAATGCAAATTAGAAATGGTTGATCTTGCCAAACATTCCAAAGTGGCTTCTTTGTTTGAACAGAAGTCCATGAGGGGCTGGTGGCCGTGTTATGCAGAGAAGGATGGAAATCGTATTTTGGCAGTAAGTATACTCATGGATTCTATTAACAGTACAACCGTAATGCCGTGTACACACGATCGGTTTCACCGATAAACAATCCGATGGACTTTTCTCATCGGACAAACCGATCGTGAATGGGCCCCATCAGTCTTTTTTCCATCGGTGAGAAAAAATAGAACGTTTTAAATTTATCCGATGGGGAAAAAAAACGATCGCAAATTCCGATCGTCTGTGGGGAACTCCATCGGACAAAAAACCCACGCATGCTCAGAATCAAGTCGACGCATGTTTAGAAGCCTTGAACTTCATTTTTCTCGGCTTGTCGGAGTGTTTTACGTCATGGCGTTTGGGACGGTCGGATTTTTGACTGATGGTGTGTAGGCAAGACTGATGGAAGTCAGCTTAATCGGATTTCCGATGGAAAAATCCAGCGGATTAGAATCCATAGGAAATCCCATCGTGTGTACAGGGCTTTGGAGCATACTCTAATTTTTACAAAAGGGCTTGTAGCGATGGGCTTTTGTTAGACTTCTATGGAAATGCAAAATCTGCTTGAAGCAATGGGAATGCAAAACCAGCTTTAAGCAGGTCAAGTGCATCTGTTAAATTCTGGGTGATCTCAGAAGCATCTCAAACTCATTCCATTCATACAGGGCCTAATCCATATGTTTTTTTTTCTCTTTTCTTGTCTGTATTTAAATATATAGATTCATATGGGAAGTTTTGCAGACTTCCTGCTTTCAGGGCACATGTCTCTGAATTAGGGCTGGGCAATTCCCCCCCCCCCCCCCCCCCCCAAAAAAAAAAGTCTGCAATTATTTTTTTTTTTTTTTAATAATTTTTTTTTATAAAAAACTTGATTTACGATTCAATTTGATTTTTTTTATTATATTAATTAAAGTGCATCAACAAACCTTTTCTCTAACTGCAAAGTCAGTGTGCAACAAAGATTGTTAAACATCCAAATTATTAATACTGTATTTGGATTTAGCTAATAAAACAACAAAAAATCCTGAGGTTACTCTTAGTTGAATTGAACTGTGCCCGTGCCTCACTGTGCCCGTGCCTCACTGTGCCCGTGCCTCGCTGTGCCCATACCTGATGCAGATTTTCATGGGATACGGATTTTACTGCTACACCGGCGGCCATCAAAGTATTCAAAAGCCGCGCCTCCTCCTCGTCTGTGATAGGCGGAACACTCAATTTCCCAGCATTCAGTGTTCCGCCCATCACGGACATCCCTTCATCCTCATAACGAGGATGAGAGGATGTCTGTGATAGGCTGAACACTGCCTGCTGTGAAATTGAGTGTTCCGCCCATCACAGACGACGAGGACTCGGGAGGCGCGGCTTTTGAACACTGCAATGGCCGCCGTCTGTCTGCATGACACGCTGATCAGGTAGGCAGACAGCGGCTTGCGGTTTAGTTTTACATAACATCTACTCGCCGCAGCTGCGGCGAGTAGATGTAATTGGGGTAACACCGCCCAGTGCCATTCTGGACACACCCCCTGCAGCCCTGCTACGGAGACTCTGAAGGAAAAAAAATCGGTTTTCTTCAAATCTGAATCGATTTGAACTCAAAACTCTATTCAAGATTAAAATCGTTTTTTTTTTTTTCCCAGCCCTACTCTGAATACATTCGGCAGTAAACGTGCATACTGCTCGCAACAATGCACAACCACCTCGTATTTCAGAATGTCTGGTTTTGACAGGCTGCTGCAATGAGCTGTACGTTGCCCTGTTCTTCCTTGCACTCAAAAAAGCCAGGTTTTTTTTCACTGTTTAAAGGATAAGTTAACCTTTAAAATAAATGCAATTTTTTTTGCATATATTGGACCTATTATTATTTTTTGTAATAGTCTGCACAACTGTGGCATTAAACCCACGATCTGCTGATTGTGGGTGCAATGCTTTACAGGTCTGTCTATCTGTCTGGCCATACCTCCGATATGGCCAAACAGTTACACTGTGACAGGAAGCATTAGTGAACTACCACTGAGCTCAACAGCACCGTGGTTGTTCATTGAGAACTACAAGCTAACAGCCGCAAAGGCTGTCGGACCTTGTAGTTTTCCCATTCACAGAACACTGAATGAATGAAGCGGGTGGAGCCCTGCATGGTCGCATTTGCGTGAAGATCCCCCACTAGCTGTTGGAACGGAGGATCGGGGGAAGGGGGCCGGTGCATCTGTGACATGTTACACCCCGATATGTTATGGGGTGTAACATGTTACAAAAAATGAACGCATCCTTTAAGCAAAACCACCTGTGTGTTTTGCACAGCTTTTTGTACTCGCACAACAGGTGAGAGGGGTTATAGAACAAAGGGGTTTTGCTTTTAGCAGAATGTGACCCCTGATAGCGACCGAATTGGACTTCCCCCGGTGCACCAAACGACATGAAAGTATTGCAGGTTTTTTCTCTTAGAAAGAAATTACATTCTGCGTAAGCCGGAGAATGACCATTTGTATTGAAGAGGTCATCTCTCTGTAGAAATTTGTCACCCTTCCTACTGAGTCTGAGCTAGAGCTCACCAAAAGTGGCTAAACTTGGGCTCCGTGATAATTGGATAGCTGTGGCTCTTATTTCTCACTGGCTTCTTCCAGGTGCTGGTCTTCGGCTATCTCGATTGGCAGGTGTTGGGTGACTTAACTCATGCACAGAAGTTGAAGTGGAAATTTAAGGGGGGAAAAAAAATGTGGAAAGACAGGATTTTTTTTTTATTGGTTATGTATAAAGTAACAAGAAAAACAGTTGTTCGCCACGCAGGGCTCAATACAACACACACAAAAAAAACAGTACAACAATTGGGATGTAAAAAAGCATGTCGCAACTGTAGGTATCTAAAGAGGTAAGGATTAAACTTCTGTTTGAGGTCTGCAAAGGACAATAGTTCACCCCTCTAGTAGTATCCCCTAATGTTTTAATCCCTTTGGTTGCTCATATAATGGGATCTGGAATAGTAAGGAATTGAGAGAGATGGGGGTTCATCCACAGCAGGGAGGCCGGTGAGTCAGAGGCAGGCTTCAGCATGGCTTGAATACAGTCCCACGCTTTGTGTGGCTTGCATTGTTACGGTCAGTGGAAAATTGGCCTCCAAACCTCTATGTAAAAGAAGGTGCAGGCTTTCATAAGAGCTTAACGCCGCTGCCTCTAACACCGTGGCGGAGTCCCCGTTATACCCAAGAAGCCATCTACGTGCAAAAAACCCTTGTCCTGCCAAAAATATTTGTACTGGTCGGGGAGCGCTAAAGTCCCTTACCCCCAAGGTTCCTGTAAGGCCCTAAGTTCAATTCTAGGAGAAGAAGGCTACCATATGAATGAGCTGAAAAGGCCGTGCACCCTACGAAAGAACGTGGAACCCAAGCGGGAATTGCAGAGAAAGTAAAGAAATACAGGAAGGACCTTTTTATTTTGAGAAGGTTAATACGCCCCAACACCGACTATGGAAGGTTCTTCCAGGCTTCAGTCTTCCTTTTAAGAAGGTTCAGTAGCGGTTGCAGGTTCGGTGTGTAATAGTCAACGACTCTCGCTGATGCTCAGACCCTAAGATGTGCGAACTGGGAGACCCACTGTAACTGCATTGTAGCGTTTACAGTGGCCTCAGAGCCAGGGTCTAACGAAAGTATGCTAGATTTTTCCCAATTCACTCGCAGGCCCGAGAAAACCACAAATGTATCCAAAATACGGAACACCGCACAGAGGGACGGACTCAGATCTTTCAAAAACAAGAAGTCTGCATGAAGCGCTAGGCATTCTCTAATGAAGCGCTAGGCATTCTCTAATGAAGCGCTAGGCATTCTCTAATGAAGCGCTAGGCATTCTCTAATGAAGCAGACTTCTAATGCACCCACTTCGGGGGAGGAGCGTAGCGTCACTGCCAAAAGCTCAATTATCAGGAGAACAAGAATGGGGGACAGCAGGCACCCCTGGAGTGTACTTCTGCCAATAGTGAAAAAGTGGGATATTGAGGACTTTAATTTCAATGCCATCCGGGGTTTACTATACAGTAGTGAGACCTATTAGAGCGGATGGGTATTGGGCCACACTACCACAAACATGTACTCCCAGTCAACAGGCAAAGGCTTTGGCCATATCTAGGGACACCACCACCCTGGTCCCAGTCGGCTTACGGAGATTGGCATCAGTAGACTTCCCTGACATGAAGCCAGTTTGGTCAAAATCAACCAGACAGGAAGGAGGAAAGACAGGATTTTTAATGCAGAAGAGACATACTTATCTGCACTGTAACATGCAAGCCCCTGCACATGCATGGTTGTGACATCATCCCGGCTCTGGGATTAATACCCAGGAGCTGCAAGGCTGAAGATGTCAGCAGCCAGCGGGGGAGCTCCAGGACATTGAGGCACTGGAGAAAAGGTGAGCATAGCTCCGCTTTAAGTCATTCTAGCACACAGGCACAGCACTGAAGTGCATAGTGAGCTGGGCATTCGCAACTCGGTGTACATTCTAAGGAATACTGGAAGCAAGCAGGTTTATTTAATTACAGACGAGACATTGCATGTTTCTTCTACAATAAACCGTCTGCTTGCTCACAATTTTTTAAATTAGACTTTAGCTCCATTTTAAGTACAAAATGAGTGTTCTGCTGCTGAGGGATTTGTGAGAGTGAAATAATCTTTCTGTTATGCTGCAACAGTCAGTTTAAAAAATTTTTTTTTTTTTTTTTGGTTAAGCTCTTTACGACCGCCCCATAGCAGATTTACTGCTAAAGGGCGGCCGCTCTGTGTAGAATCATGTGTGTATATATACGTGATTCTGCACTTCCAGGTATTGGGCACAAGCGCGTGCCACGGGGGGCTCACCCCCGCTGTGATTTTAAACAGCGGGAGCTGATCAGTAGGGCCCACGGACCCGATTATCGTTTTGTACTCTGACAGAATGACAGTCTGCCTATGTAAACAAAGCTGACTATCATTCTGTGAGTACAGAAGACATGGATTCTGTGAAGCAGGAACATTGATCCATGTCTTCAAGTAGTAAAAGCATCTCCCCCCCAGTTAGTAAACACTCCCTAGGCACACATGTAACCCTTTGATTGCCACTGATAACTCCTTTCCTGCCAGTGTCATTAGTACAGTGACGGTGCATATTTTTAGCACTGATCACTGTAATAATGTCACTGGTCCCCAAAAAAGTGTGTCCGGTTTTGTCTGCTGCAATATTGCAGTCTCGCTATAAGTCATTAATCACCGCCATTATTAGTAAAAAAAAATATCCCATAGTTTGTAGACGCTATAATTTTTGGGCAAACCAATCAATATGCTCTTATTGTTTTGTTTTTTTTTCCCAAAAATATGTATCAGAATACATATTGGCCTGAATTGATGAAGAAATTATATATTTTTTAAAAAATTTATTGGATGTGTTTGAGCAGAAAGTAAAACCTATTGTGTGGGTTTTTTTTTATTCTTTTAATAGTCGGTTATTCTTTGTTTCCAGCGCAAAAAAAAATAAACCACAGTGATGATCAAATACCACCAAAAGAAAGCTCTGTTTATGGGAAAAAAAGAACATCAATTTTATTTGGGTACAGCAGCGCACATCCGCGCAATTGTCAGTTAAAGCGACACAGTGCTGTATCGCAAAAAAATGGCCTGGTCAGGAAGGGGGGGGGGTTAAGTCTTCTGGAGCTGATGTGGTTGAAGTAGAAGGTCCCTTCAATGTATTGGCAGGACCTACTCAACCACCAGATACCTAAATATAGCATCTGAGACATTATACGAAAAATGAGTTCATGTATCTGCATGGTACAGAACTTTGATATTAAAGGATCACTAAAGAAAATTATATATATTTTTTTAAATTACAAACTTGTTATACTTGCCTCCGCTGTGCAGCTCGTTTTGCGCAGAGTGGCCCCAAACCTCGTCTTCTGGGGTCCCTCGGCGGCTGTCTCGGCTCCTCCCCGCAATCACTCGCCACCTATATGCGAGCTCTCTCGCATGGTGGTGAGTGATTGCGGGCGTGCTCCTGTGATGCAGCCAGCGGCTATTGCTGCTCACTGCATCACTCGGCCCGGCGCGCCGCGTCATTTGATGTGATTGACAGCAGCGCGAGCCAATTGCTGCGCTGCTTTCAATCCATCCACTGTAACCAATCAACGGACAGACTGAGTGGCGAAGAGGATGTCGGGGGCGAGCGCGGGACTTTCGAGGGGTCAGGTAAGTAAAACGGGGGGGGGGGGCTGGGAGCGACGGTATTGTCGGATGTTTTTTCACCTTAATGCATAGGATGATGGTTCCTTTACAACCCCTTTAAATGTTTTAGATGCTAAAGGCAGTATTATAATGACAATAAGGGTTAGTACATAGATCATACCACAACAGCTTCACTTGTTATAAAAAGCCTGGAGGATAGGCTTGGTGCCAAAGATTATTTTCTTTGAGAGTGTCTTAGATGTGTGTAAAGCTACGTTTTCTTTGGATCTGACACCTTGGTCAATTCATCATGACGTTGTGTGTGGACAGCTTACGTGTTCCATCTG
Organism: Rana muscosa; assembly: GCA_029206835.1. Classification (NCBI taxonomy): domain Eukaryota; kingdom Metazoa; phylum Chordata; class Amphibia; order Anura; family Ranidae; genus Rana; species Rana muscosa. Next base: position 215,759,189 of record CM055123.1, on the reverse strand, counting down.
CCCTTTATTGCAAGCAATTTTAATACAGTCTATTACGTTTTACTATTGCAAGTTTTTCTTCATTAGAAGCTGTGCTAAGTAAAACCGAAAAGAGCAACTCTGGAAGAAGCCCTTACCTTCTAACAAACTCCAGTTTCTTTTTTTTTTTTTTTTTTGATGGTTGCCCATTCAGGGCAATGCAACTGTGCTGCTGTTTACAAGATTTCACCACTCTTAATTGAGGGCAGCAGTTTAAGCCACTTGAGGTGTCATTAGTATTGTCATTTTATCCGCCCTACTTGCTTTCACACACACTGACTGAACAGTGAGAAGGATTTTCTTTTCTGCTTTAGACCCAGAATGCATTATTATTTTCCTAAACAAGCAGAACACGGTGTTTAGTGAGATGTCATGAACCTGTTTTCTTTTGCCAAAAGGGAAAACTTGAGCTGACTCTGGAAATCCTGAATGAGAAAGAGGCAGAAGAAAGGCCAGCTGGCAAGGGCCGTGATGAACCCAACATGAACCCAAAGTTAGATCCACCAAAGTAAGCCATTTTTCTTCTTAATCACTGGTATCGGAGTGCCCATATTAACCTGGTATCCTGTGCCAGCTCACACATGGCGGTCATTAGACTGCCCATTCTGATTCTCTCACCTTCCCGTCTTCTTGGACCTCTATCGTTTTATTTCTTTTCTTCCCTTTTGCTAACTATCTTCTATTTTTTATTTATTTTTTATCTCACACAGAGTTAATTATTAATTGAATCACATTATCTTCCTCAGCTTAAAGCACCAAAGTCTTTTCCTCTGCTAGTTTGATTAATATTGTTTCTTTCAAAATGCAGCCGACCAGAAACATCCTTCCTTTGGTTCACAAATCCTTGCAAGACAATGAAATTTATTGTGTGGCGCAGATTCAAATGGATCTTCATTGGCATCATCGTACTGCTGCTTGTTCTGCTCTTCCTTGGAGTATTTTTGTATTCATTGCCCGTAAGTTTTTATTTAATTTTTTTTAGATCTTTCAGATGACTAATTCAATCCCAGTCTTCTAATAACAGATTACTTTTAATACCTCGTGTATTTAGTTTGCGTTTTCGTTGGTTGGTTGTCGTAAGTTATATAGGATGTTTCTGCATATTCCCCCAGCTTGCATATCGGATACATTTTGTTATAAATCTTGGCCAATCTAAGATTTGGAAATAATTCTACTCCTTTTATCATGCTCTTTTGTTATAGTGGTAGTAATTGGCAAGACATTTGTGCCAATGTTTGGCATAAACCCTATTTTTTCAGATTTCTTTTCGAAAGACATTACCATTCATTAATGTTTTCCAAATTTTGTAATTAAAGTTTTCCGATTTCTGCTGGTAGGGTATAATTTTTAGTGTAATGTTTGTACATCTTGGTGATCATTCCATATGTTTGTTTTTTATCTAGGGTTACATTTCAATGAAGATTGTGAGACCAAATTCATAAGATGCATCTTCTCCATAATAGTATTTTGGCTTATGATGTTGGGCTGGATCCTGCAATATATTTCAAGTAGATCTAACCTTGTTCTCATGACTGTTAAATATAATAAATTGGAGAAATCTAAAACCAAGGTTACAGAAGGTTCATGGGGTCATGACTTGTGCAGTAAGTTGTGTTTGCCAAGAATATTTCACAAGTACACCTCAGGTGATGGATTAAATTAATATGTTTACTAAATTTCTTCAGAAATACACATTCCTATTTTTACTGAAAAGCTGATCCTGAGAAGTGTAAAAATGGGAGTTATTTTTTTCACCAAAGTAAATACTATTTTATAAATGTTAAAATGTGCAATAAACCCAGTGTACGTGTATATGAGAACAAAACACAGAGCACCATTATATTCTTGTACTTTTTTTATAGTAATGTTACAATTCTAGTAAAATATTGTGAACACTAAATAAAGGTTACCATGTCAAGTTTTCTATGCACACCTTTGTCTTCTTGAGATGTTCAGTAATCGGTAGCTTTGATTCTTGGTTCCTCTGCAAGGAACACGACATGGGGGACCTCTTATCAGTGTTTGATTGTGGAGATAAGACCAGTTCTTCAATCATTCACCTTTATGCCGCGTACACACGACCGCTTTTCTAGACGAGAAAAACTGCATTTTTTCATTTCGCCGAGAAAAACGATCGTCTGTGGGCTTTATGTCGTTTTTCTCGTTGAGAAAAACGGCATAAAAAACGACGAGAAAAATTAGAACATGTTCTAGATTTTCTCGTAGTTTTTTCCAGCATTTTTTTCCGCGGCAGTTTTCCCATAGGGAAACACTGCTGCGGAGCCCACAGACGGTAGTTTTTCTCATCAAGAGAAAAAATGACGGGAAAAACGACCGTGTGTAGGGAACCAAGCGGTTCCCTCGTTTTTCCTGTCATTATTCACAGCGTTTTTTTAACCGCCGTGAATAATGATCGTGTGTACGCGGCATAACTCGACGAGGGGAATGAAAGGGTGAAACCACAGGCCCAGACCCCCAGTGCAAGGTAAAGGAAGTAGCTTGCTATACCTTTTGCCTTGAACATACAATGCATGCAAGATAAATAGAATTTAAAATCATTAAACAGTGAAAGTGGGACTATAGAGATAATGCACCGTACAAGTAACTGCTGGAGCCAATGGCCCAAAAAGAGGACCTATACTAATTGTTTCAATGCAAAGTTAAAGGCGTCAGTCAATGTTAGTTCACCTTTTTTTTTTTTTTTACTGAAAAGGTGAACCAACCCTTTAAGGCTGCTTCCACACCTGAGGAGTTTTTAAAGCACTTTTGCATAAAAATAAAAAGCTCAAGAAAAAATGCTTCCCTTTAAATAATATGTATGTGTTCACACTGGGTAGGTGCACTAGCGTTGCGGTATAAAAAATCCTGCCTGCCGCATTTTTGGAGCATGTTTGACAAGTTAAAAAAAAAAAAAAACACTCCTCCCCATTGAAATGAATGGGAACAACCTCTAAAATGCACGCGCGAAGAGTTTTTGGTCCCGTTTTTGAGCCACATGTACTTTTAAAAAACACCTTTTACAGACGGTTTTGATGCGAACCAGTGTGAAAGTAGACTAACAAACACTTCAATAAGCTGCAGCCAGTTGGACGTTCCTGTTGCCGTTACAATAATATTCAACTTTGGACCACATTGTAAATTATCGTTCAGGTTTAGCGCCAAACGTTTATGCAACGCAGTGGTAGGCAACTAAGTGGAGATGCACTTGGGGTTAAAGTTCAAAGGTCAGGGTTGAGACTTAGGGTTTTCCCTTTAAGAACAAGGCTTGAATTTGGAACAGGGACCTCCCCCAGAGGTCAAAGGTCAGGAGGCGGCTTCCCAGAGGTCAAAGGTCACTGGGCGTGGCTGACCCACCCCCACCAAAGTGTACCACCTTCCCCAACTAAGTCAGGGAATGAACAAGTCCCATGAGACATTGCAAGACCCCGACAATCACAGGCATGACTCCTAGAGGCATAATGGGATTTGTAGTTTCACCACAGCTGGAGGGCCGAGGTTGCCTACCCCTGGTGTAACATTTTACAAAATGGAAGACCGTTCACTGTTAAAATACAAGGGGAATCCGAGTCAATACAAAGTAATTCTGCATACTTGTCCTGGCCTGGAGGTGGAAGCTTTACCAAACGGGTGAAAAAAAGGGATAACTGCTGTACATTTTTTTGCCTGATTTACAAACTCATTGCATACATGGTGGTTAAGTGGTTAGCACTTCTGCCTAGCAGCACTAGGGTCATCGGTTCAAATCTGCACCATGGCACAATGTGCCTGGAGTTTGCATGTTCTTCCTATGCCTGCATGGATTTTCATTTGGTTACTCCGGTTTCCTGCTGCACTCCAAAGACCCGCTGGTAGGTTAATTGTCTAAATTGTCCCTAGTGTATGAATGTGAGTTAGGGACCTTTTTTCGATTGTAAGCTCCTTGAGGGCAGGGACTGATGTGAATATACACTATATGTAAAAGCGCTGCGTAGATTGATTGGTGCTATATAAGTACCTGTAATAAATAAATAATACTCCATGTGATTCATTAGTGAATTGTCCTTACAAAATCACAGCAATTAGATAATGTCATAACACTGCTCTTGTATAAAATATTCAAAATCAAAATCTGTATTTTCCCAAGTTTTGATGGAAGAATAGTACCGCATGTTACGTGGATCTATGCTATATTGTACACCTGCCTATACACATATATACACACACACACACACACTTTAATGGCATCCCAGTCTTGGTCCGTAGGGTTAAATATTGATTTGGCTCTCCCTTTGCAGCTATAAGAGCTTCAACTCTTCTGGGAAGGCTGTCCACAAGGTTTAGGAGTGTGTCTACGGGAATGTTTGACCATTATTCCAAAAGCGCATTTATGAGGTCAGGCACTGATGTGGATGAGAAGACCTGGCTCGCAGTCTCCCTTCACTGGAACTAAGGGGCCAAGCCTGACCCCTGAAATTTAACCTCGCACCATAATCCCCCCTCCACCAAATGATTTGGACCATTGTACAAGGCAAGGTCCATAAAGACATGGATGAGCAAGCTTGGGGTAGAAGAACTTGACTAACCTCAACCTGATCAAACACTTTTGGGATGAATTAGAGCGGAGACTGTGAGCCAGGCCTTCTTGTCCAACATCAGTGCCTGACCTCACAAATGCGCTTCTGGAAGAATGGTCAGATATTCCCATCAACACACTCCTAAACCTTGTGGACAGCCTTCCCAGAAGAGTTGAAGCTGTTATAGCTGCAAAAGGTGGGCCAACTCAATATTGAACCCTACAGACTAAGACTGGGATGCCATTAAATTTCATGTGTGTAAAGGCGTCCTAATACTTTTGGTAATATAGTGTAATATTCTGATCTCTCAATGTATGCAAACAAGTCCTAAATGAAGGACTTAAATATGTGCAAAAAAATAGGATTTTTATAACAGCTTACCTGTAAAATCCTTTTCTTGGAGTACATCACGGGACACAGAGCGACATAGTCATTACTAATGGGTTATATAGATACCGTCAGGTGCTGGCACTGGCAACTTCCAAAACCGGAAGTACCCTCCCCTATATAAGCCCCTCCCATCCGGGAGCACCTCAGTTTTGTAGCAAAGCAATAAGTGTCCCCAAAGAGGGGCGGGAGCTCTGTGTCCCGTGATGTACTCCAAGAAAAGGATTTTACAGGTAAGCTGTTATAAAAATCCTATTTTCTTTCTCGTACATCACGGGACACAGGGCGACATAGTCATTACTAATGGGATGTCCTAAAGCAATGCCAAATGAGGGGGGGGATACACCATATATAAGCTGAGCGCTATCAGACATGAGGATCTTTTGCGGCCTGCAACACACTGCGCCCAAAGGCGACATCCTCCTGACTTCTAACGTCCACCTGGTAGAACCTAGTAAACGTGTGAACTGAAGACCATGTTGCGGCCTTACAGATTTGAGCCAGGGAGGCCTGGTGATGCACTGCCCATGAAGTTCCAACTGCTCTCGTGGAGTGCGCTCTAACTTTGAACGGAGGCGGTCTCCTTCTCAAGCCATAAGCTTGCATAATGACCTGTCGAATCCACTTGGCTAAAGTAGATTTTGACGCTGCCTGACCCTTTCTGGGGCCTTCTGGCAGAATAAACAAAGTATCCGTTCTGCGAATCTGAGCAGTGGCTTTTAGATAAGCTTTAACTGCTCTTACTACATCCAAAGAATGCAATAACTTTTCCTCTACCGAAGTAGGTTTGGGGAAAAAAGAAGGAAGAACCACATCTTGGTTCAAATGAAACCTCAATACCACCTTAGGAAGAAAGGCTGGATGAGGACGTAACACTACTCTGTCCTTATGGATAACCAGATATGGCTCCTTACAGGACATAGCTGCTAATTCCGATACTCTTTTAGCCGAACAAATGGCTACTAGAAAAATCAATTTCCTGGTGAGAAGCACCAAGGAAATATGCTGTAATGGTTCAAATGGTTGTTTCTGTAGAACCGACAGAACCAAGTTTAGATCCCATGGACATATGGGAATATTAACCGGAGGACTAATACGCATCACTCCTTGTATAAAGGCTTTGACTAGTGAATGCGAAGCCAGGGGCCTTTGAAAAAATATTGACAAGGCCGAAATCTGACCCTTGATAGTACTCAAGGCAAGCTTCCTATCTACAGCCCACTGTAGGAAGTCCAGAATCCTACCTATTACGTACTTATGTGGATGCCATTTCTTGGCCTCACACCACACGATGTAAGCCTTCCAGATTCTATAGTAGATCTGCCTGGATACCGGCTTCCTGGCATTGATCATGGTAGATACCACAGCATTAGAGAGCCCTCTCTTTTTTAGAATGTGGGCTTCAATAGCCAGGCCGTCAAACCTAGGGCTGGTAAGGAAGGGTGGTATATCGGTCCTTGCGAAAGCAGGTCCGGACGACGTGGGAGAGTCCAAGGACTCCCCACTGAAATTTTACAATCTCCGCGTACCACGCTCTTCGGGGCCACGCTGGAGCCACCAGAATCACTGGTTTCTTTTCTACCCTGATTCTGCGGAGTAATCGAGGTAACCATTGTGGCGGTGTGAATGCATATATCAGCTTGAACTGATCCCAAGGGAACACTAGGGCATCCGAGCCGCAAGCTAGGGGATCCCTTGTCCGAGAGACAAACCTGTCCCCCTTTGCGTTGAATCTGGATGCTAGAAGATCTACATCCGATGTTCCCCACCGCTGACATATTGTCCACAAAACCTCGTGGTGAAGGGACCCTTCCTCTGGGCCTAATTGCTGGCGACTTAGAAAGTCCGCCTTCCAATTCTCCACTCCTGGAATGAATACCGCAGATATGGCTGGGACATATTTTTCTGCCCATTTCAGGATGTAATTTACTTCCCTCTGGGCTGCACGACTCCTGGTGCCCCCCTGATGATTGATATATGCCACTGCTGTGGCATTGTCTGATTGAATTCTGACAGGGGACCCTTGGAGTTTGGATGTCCATGCTACTAGGGCATACCGGGCTGCTCGTATCTCTAAGAGATTGATGGGCAGGGCCTTTTCTGCATCCGACCATCTGCCCTGGAGAGACTATTGCTCCAGTACTGCTCCCCAGCCTATAAGGCTGGCATCTGTAGTGACCACCTTCCAAGAAATCGGACTGAAGGATTTCCTTTTTTCCAGATTCTGGGGAACCAACCACCAACGGAGGCTCTTGCGAACGGAAGGGGACAAGGACATTGTAAGTCTAGGGCCTGAACTTTTTTGTTCCAGGCTGACAGTATGGCCCCTTGCAAATTCCTTGAATGGAATTGACCGTAGGGTACTGCTTCGACTGATGCCACCATTTTTCCCAGCAGCCCCATATACAGGCGTATGGACGGCTGTCTTTTTTGTACCCACTAAGTGGATCAAATCTTTCAAAGACAACACCTTTCCTCGAGGCAAGAATATTTTTCTCTGGCCTGAATCCAACCCTAGCCCCCAGTATTCCAGACTTTTGACTGTTTTTTAGGGCTGACTTGTCTCGGTTGATAATCCAACCGTGAGATTCCAGATACTTGATTGTCTTGTGAACGACCACGTCTAGTTTTTTCACTGAGTGGTCTATCAGCAACAAGTCATCCAGATATGCCATTATCATTACACCTTGTGTTCTTAGATTGGCCAATAAAGGGCCAGAATTTTTGTAAACACTCGTGGTGCTGTGGCCAAACCGAAGGGTAAGGCTCTGAACTGAAAATGGCGCCCTTCTACTGCAAAGCGTAGAAATTTTTGGTGGACTGGAAAGATGGGAATGTGCAAATAAGCATCTTTGATGTCGATCGCGGCTAACCAATCCTCCCCTTGTAGGGCAGTGGCCACCGATCGGATCGACTCCATCGGAAAGTCCTGATATACAGGAATTTGTATAGCCCTTTTAGAATTAATATGGGCCCCCCGTCCGCGTTTGCTTCGGGACTGTAAAGAGGTTTGAGTAAAACCCGAACCCTCATTCTTCCAGGGGAACCTCCATAATTACTCCTTGGAGCAATAGTTGTTCTAGTGCCAACAGGAGGGACTCTCTCTTCCGGGGATCCCTTGGCACGTTTGACCTCAAAAATGGGAAGGAGGAGAGTCTTTTAACTCCAAACTGTATCCCAAACCTACTGCGGAGAGCACCTATCTGTCTTGATCGTGTCCCGCTAGGTCTCTTGCGAACAACTGGAGTCCTCCCCCCACCCGACTGAGTGGGGGCTTCAATGAATTTAACTTTGGGGGAGGTTTTGTACCTCCCCTGACCCAGGGTTTCTCATTACCCTGCTACTGTCCCTGTTTTTTACCCCCGGGATTTGACCGAGGAGGCCGTCGGAACTGTTACACAGCCGATGCCCCAGGGACTGGAGAAGCAGGCCTCTTAAAGAGGGACCTCTAACTCTGTTTTTAACCGGCAAGAGCGTATTTTTACCGCTGGAAATTTTCTGGATATATTTGTCCAGGTTTTCCCTGAATAAGCGTTCACCATGAAATGGGACGCTAACCAGCCATTCTTTACAGGGAGCTTCAGCAGACCAGTTTTTGAGCCATAGGAGCCTACGCATATGTACTATAGACAGCGTAAGGCGGGAGGCCTGATGGACTGAATCCTTTATGGCGTCAACCGCAAAGCCTAAGGCCCTAGGTAGATCAGCTAGGGCAAAGCCTGCTGATCTGTCAAGTCCCTCAAGACCTGTTTCAACTGATCCTTCACTGCTTAGCAGACCCCAATAGCTGCTACTGCTGGTTGTATCACCAAGCAGATTTTCATAAGGACTCCAATCTTTTATCTATTGGGTTCTTGAACATTTGGACATTATCCACTGGACATGTCAGTGATTTATACATACAAGAGATGGCTGCGCCCACTGTAGGGACCTTCCATTTTTTTTTTTTTTTTTTTGATGAACTTATCCTCCATGGGATAGACCACCGGAAATCTCTTGGGGGAATAAATATTTTCTCAGGACGTTCCCAATCCTGGTAAATGAGCCCTTTCAGTAAAGGGTGAAGTGGAAAAGAACAAACAGTCTGGGGGCTTCTAGCGACCCCAACGAGGATACAGTAGTGGTTGATGGTTCCGCAAGGTGCATTTTTAAATGCTGATCGGACCATGTTAGTCAGAGACTGAACCCATAATCTTTCAGCCTGAGATGCTGAGAAAAGGTTCCCCCACTGTTGATTCCTCTATAACAGAATCAACCTCATCCTGATCCCCTTCAGGCAGGTCGATCCCTGTATGGGACTGTTGCTCTGCTAACAGGCACTCTGAAGGAGGAGACGGAGATCGGGCGTGCTTTCCCTGACAGGGAGGCAGCGATAAATGTTGACAATCTCTCTCTAATCCTCCCAGAGCTGAGGAAAAAACCTCCTCTGTTACATACACAGGAGCAGGTGAACTGAGGACAGCCACAGTACCAAGTACCCCTGCGGGGTCTCTACGGTCACGTACCTCTGAACTTCAGGGGAGACTGGTGCAGCAGAAGTATGCCCAAGATCCTCCGAGCCCGATGAGACCCCCTTCGCTTCCTGGAAGATTCAGTTCCGGAGCTTCTGGACGGCATATTCCTAAGCCTAAAGCTGAGGTATTCCAGCCGTAATACACCACTTTTACTGAGAATAGTCTAGCACAATTGCTGCTATATCACAGTTGGTGTCTACTAATGTGCCTTTCTAGGGGATGCCTGTATCAACCGCTTGCTGTATGCCCTTTTTTTAAATGTTGCCAGCTCTGTCTCTGTACTTCAAGCTCACCACACAAAACTGTGGTTTTTACATGCTGGGACGCCCGCACATGCGCAGAAGCGCTGCGGCGCACACAGAGCGTCATCCCCCAGGCTCCGCCCCCTTTGCTGGCTCACCTCTATATATAGAGGCGCGTGCACGCGCACGAAAGCGGCCACGTGCGCCTTCGGCGCTAATTTTGAAAAATGGAGACTAGGGACAAGAGCCAGGGCCCCTCTTTGCCGCAGGCCGGGGGATGGACGAGCATTGCAACATGGCAGAGGAAGCAGTTTCCCATAAGAGAACTAACCATCTGCCTGGACTTGCTCTGCTGAGAAGAAACTAGTCCACATGACAAGAAAACATTCCACAGCGGCCTCTAGTGGACAAACACAGGTACCGCAGTCTAATATCTTAAATATATATAAAAAAATATATTTTTTTTTTCTTGACCACCATTAAAAATTATTACATTTTTTTAGTAGTTACAGGCATGCACAGAATTTTGCGGGAATACCATTAGGTAACAGACAGACAAATTAGGCTTGGGGGTCCCCCAATAGAACCAAGTTCCTGGGGGCCCCCACTTACCTGTTCCCCGCCGCAGGACTTTGTTTGGTCCACAAAAGCCCAAACTTCACCTATCACGGCAGGCATTGTAATCAAACCTTCAGGGACCGGGTTCCCAAGGATTCCACTCCCCTGGACCTGTATAGCACCCTGCACAGAAAACATCTTGGTCGTGGGTATGACCAGAGCTCTGGATCCCAGGGTCCAGCTCTCCTAAGAGAAGCATTACAGGCAAAACCTTGCTCTTCTCTGCAAGGCCCGGGTACCGACCGTTTAGCTATGAAGCTTTTTTGGTCGGATCCGGAATAGCTTACTGAGGCCCAAAAGAACCTGTACGCAAGCTCAGTGAAAAACACATGTTTCTTCTTGGCCAACACCTTAGACACTGGCAAAAAACTGAGGTGCTCCCGGATGGGAGGGGCTTATATAGGGGAGGGTACTTCCGGTTTTGGAAGTTGCCAGTGCCAGCACCTGACGGTATCTATATAACCCATTAGTAATGACTATGTCGCTCTGTGTCCCGTGATGTACGAGAAAGAAACTTGACCTATGGTGGATGTACATGACCCTAGCTTATATTGGCACCTGAATACTATTTTTGTTTTCCCAAAAATTACCCAGGGCCCCTTTAAATTCAAGGCCCTGGAACAAAGGGCCTCCTTATATCCTCTGCTAAAAAAGCCATTTTCATGTACTCCATTATAATGCTGGACAATGTGCATTGTCTGTATTCCAAGCTGGTAATTTACATTGTTCATTGTCTGACGGCAAGTTTCCAAACTACTTTTGTAAATTAATACTCGATTAAAGCCTGGTAGGAGTGTTTTTTTTTTTTTTTTTTTCATATCTCCGTTCAACCTATTAGTGTAGAGTGCTGATTAGGAGTCGCTCAGCTGCTGGTTTTCCAGCATTCTTGTCCAGCAAAACGGCCGGCTTCTGTTGGACAGGGTGGCATACACACGGGCAGAATGTCGGCTGTTTTTTTTTGGCCCAAGTGTATGGAGCTTAAAGTCAATGTGTACAGCAATCTGTCAAACAAAAGATCGTCTAATGAGCCAGCATCCTATGTGTTCACAGCCAATGGCTGCAAGGGCTGATCCATGTATTCTGGCGGTGGGGGATTCCCTTGTGAGAATACAATGGAGCAGCAGGGGCAATCGAAGCACCAATATCGCTCAAGATGGTATGGCAATCTGTCAGGTTTTTTTGTTTAATGCGCTGAGTTGAATGAAAAAATACTTGCATGGTCCACCGAACTGTACAACTTTCCCTGGGCACCTGCCACACTGGCCATATGTCATAATATGAAACTGTACTTCAAAATCCACAGATTGAAAAAATAAGCTATTTTGGTCAGTTGTCACATGTATTTGGTATAAAACAATGCAGTGCTAATCATAAATACATAGATGTGCACAAATGATGATATGAGATAAATCATATAAACATATAACACATCTGTATAGAAAAAAATGATATCCTAGTCATTGATGAACTAAAAATGTCCAAAATAAAGTGAATAAATCCATGAAGCCGTATATGATATTTACGTGATCCAAACAGGGCTGGTGCAAGTTTTTTTTAACACCCTAGGCGAAAACCTAATTTTGCCGACCCCTTGGCTCCACCCCTGACTCCACCCCCTTTTCCCTGCCCATGTAAACCCCCACCTTTTTCATTAAGCGCCCATCAATGAATGTTTGCTTGCTTCCATTAATTTGGGAATCAGGACACAGACACAGTACTCAGTCGCCACTGCGCCTCTGACGCTGTGCGAATGGAGCAGCGGCTGTCTGCTGATGCTGAGACTTAGTTGCTTGCTGCAGAAAGAAGAGTAGGAACACCAGTGGCCGGGCGCCCTAGGCAGCAGGATGCCCTAGGCGGCTGCCTAGTGATAGCACCGGCCCTGTTGGCCGTACAGGTGCAGATTCATGGGCCGAGCGCACACTGTTTGCAATCAAGTCTGCACACCGGCATGACTGTCAAGGAGCAACCACTGCATCACATTTGACATGAATGGGACTGCCTGCGTGGGAATGCACAGAATATCTGTGTATACTTATGTGGGCAAACGCAGCTCTTGCACAGGTGGACGCTTAAGTATGCCCGTGTGAATGTGGGCTATCAGCAGTCTGTGCTACAATTTATACTGTATGTGTGATGCCTGTAATCCTGGGCAACCAACTGTGACAGGTTTGCACAGATCTCTGATGGAATTAGCCCTGGTGATGAGACAAATTTTCATGGGGTTTTATTGTCTCAGTACTACATTAGAGCAGTAGAGAAATGTATAAATGAAGCTGCTTAATCATAATAATTCACAAATCTGTCTCTCTGCTCCCATTTAGCATTGCCAATGGCTTAAAGGGGTGTAGTTAAACAGACTCTAAGATGCCTTACATAGTGTAGAGTGCAGTAATATTATATAGGTGTAGCGGGGCCTCACTCTCCCTCTCCGCTTCTATCGCCTGGTTGGCTGGTTGTGGTCTAGGGGTACCTGGGAGAGGAGAGTGCAGAACACTACGCCAAGCTCTCACCTCGTATGTGTATGAGGGTTGAGCAGAGTCACTTAAATTACCTCCGGGTCTGCTCACTGCGTACGAAGCTTCCGCTTGTTCCGTGGAGATGTGTCTGCCAGTAACAGAGCTCCACACCAATTAAAAGTCCAACACTCTTTTATTTCTCCATTGCAGGGTGAACATAATAGTTGAACTTTCAGTAACAGACAGACAGGGGTGTGGATACGAGTGAATTCTCCTATTCCTTTGCAAGTGAATAGGCCGGGCGCATGGTCTCTGCCACCGACCGTGAGATTGGTCGCTGCCACCGATGGGGTGAACTGTTGAGGCCCCTGCCACAGGCCTAATAGCAGGTCTCTGCCACCGACCTGAGTTGACAAGTTGGACCGCTGCCACCAATCATTGAACATGAACCACCTTCCTCTCTAAACTTGGCCCCTGTTCGGGAAAGATATCCCTCCGGGCGGTCTCCAGAGGTTCACCCGGCACTGGCAATATGCGGCACCAGGTCGTTGGATGAATCCCTCCTCCGGTCCCTTACGCCTCTGGATTCAGGTGCCCAACACCCGGGGCACCCTAGGACAATCCCACCCTTGCGGGACCCAGCGGAAGGTACTGGGTCCAGGCCTCCGGCTGAGTACCTCACCCCAGACTGAAGGTGTCTGGGATGGAACACGAACTTCAAGTGTCCAGGCCTAGGCCGCCTGGACACCAGCCCTCAGGCTGAAGGTGCCTGAGACTCTAACCTCGTGGCGAAGATGTCCGCCCCCTTTATACCCTCTCCCAGCAAGCACAGCGGGTTCCCCGCCCCGCCGTACAACTGCTGTGAGAGGTCACAAAGAGTACGGCACTGCAGTGACGGTTCAACCCCAGCCCAAAATTTCAGCGCCACCTGCTGGGCCGCAGGGAACTGGTCATCACTGATGTCTTCACCAGAATTAAACACTCTGAAAAGTACATAGGACACTGGGGGGGGGGTGGGGGCTGAGGAGGGCCCGGAAGAGGACACGGGGAGGCCGGAGGAGGAGGAAATGGGAGGCAGAGGGGGGCCAGAGGAGGAGGACATGGGAGGCAGGGGGGGTCGGAAGAGTGGGGGGCTGGGGGAGGACACAGGGAACATTTGGGGATGATTAGTGTGGCGATGGGGGAGGTACAAGCTTCGATCTCCCTGTATAGCTTTCAATGAAGCAGCTGAAAGCCACGGGAGGAGGAGAAGTGGATGTCAGCTGCTGTTCAGTGAACGCCCTGCACCCAATGATAAGACGCCACTGCGCTGCGATTATTAATATACTGTATATGTCATACCTCCCAACTTTTTACGATGGGAATGAGGGACACCTATCAGCAAAATTATGCAGGAGAATTGATCAAAAAACAAGATTAGTTAAACCCACAAGTGCTTTTTTCTTACCACTACGATTCCTTTATATTGGCTTTTAGAATTTACAAATACAGCAATTTAGAAATCAGATGAAAGCTTTAGGGCTGGAAAACACTTTTTGAAAGATAAAAAGTGCATTTTATATACAACTATATAGATCAGACCAAAATGAGGAGGAGAGGGACAGAGGCACATTGCTCCAAATCAGGGACAGTTGTGAGCTATGGTATATGTTACTATTAGGGGGTGTATTGACATTGCAGAGCCACACTTTCTAATCATGTTTAATATTTGGTGGAGTTTACGAAGTGCAGGCTGGACACATTGTGAGGAATTATTTATTACAGAGCAGGAGTAAAATAAATAGAAACCCTCCCCCCCCCCCAAGACAGGCCTTGGTTACTAGGACAACCGGTGACATGTGCCCACCCCACAGATTTCATAGGACAGAACTTCCCTCATTCAGACTTTCTCCGCCCCCAGCTCTTGCCTTGCTGTGTAAGATGGGGGGGGGGGGGGGCACATTGGTGTAAGGGTGTCAGTGGAAGGAATCGTGCCCCAAGACTTTACATTCCATGGATTAGTGCCCAAAAACAGCCGGCACCTCTCTGGGCACACTGCCAGCAGCTGAAGCACCCCTGATCTCCCTAACGTGTGTCATGGCAACGGGTGCAACCAAAACTGAATGGAGGTCACAACAGAGGGAGATCCACACATCACCCAGAATGGGAGAGTAAGAGACAGATATTCATCCCTCACTGATCAACCTCCAATCCATCTCACTGCCCCCCAATCCACCTCACTGCCCCCCAATCCACCTCACTGCCCCCCAATCCACCTCACTGCCCCCTCCAATCCATCTCACTGCCCCCCAATCCACCTCACTGCCCCCTCCAATCCATCTCACTGCCCCCCAATCCATCTCACTGCCCCCTCCAATCCATCTCACTGCCCCCCAATCCACCTCACTGCCCCCTCCAATCCATCTCACTGCCCCCCCAATCCATCTCACTGCCCCCCTCCAATCCATCTCACTGCCCCCCCAATCCATCTCACTGCCCCCCTCCAATCCATCTCACTGCCCCCCCAATCCATCTCACTGCCCCCCTCCAATCCATCTCACTGCCCCCTCCAATCCATCTCACTGCCCCCTCTAATCCATCTCACTGCCCCCCCAATCCATCTCACTGCCCCCCCAATCCACCTCACTGCCCCCTCCAATCCATCTCACTGCCCCCTCCAATCCATCTCACTGCCCCCTCCAATCCATCTCACTGCCCCCTCCAATCCATCTCACTGCCCCCCAATCCACCTCACTGCCCCCCCCAATCCATCTCACTGCCCCCCTCCAATCCATCTCACTGCCCCCTCCAATCCATCTCACTGCCCCCTCCAATCCATCTCACTGCCCCCTCCAATCCATCTCACTGCCCCCCCAATCCATCTCACAGCCCCCTCCAATCCATCTCACTGCCCCCTCCAATCCATCTCACTGCCCCCTCCAATCCATCTCACTGCCCCCTCCAATCCATCTCACTGCCCCCTCCAATCCATCTCACTGCCCCCTCCAATCCATCTCACTGCCCCCCCAATCCACCTCACTGCCCCCTCCAATCCATCTCACTGCCCCCTCCAATCCATCTCACTGCCCCCCAATCCACCTCACTGCCCCCTCCAATCCACCTCACTGCCCCCTCCAATCCATCTCACTGCCCCCTCCAATCCACCTCACTGCCCCCTCCAATCCACCTCACTGCCCCCTCCAATCCATCTCACTGCCCCCTCCAATCCACCTCACTGCCCCCTCCAATCCATCTCACTGCCCCCTCCAATCCATCTCACTGCCCCCTCCAATCCATCTCACTGCTCCCTCCAATCCATCTCACTGCCCCCTCCAATCCATCTCACTGCCCCCTCCAATCCATCTCACTGCCCCCCCAATCCATCTCACTATCTCACTGCCCCCCCAATCCATCTCACTGCCCCCTCCAATCCACCTCACTGCCCCCTCCAATCCACCTCACTGCCCCCTCCAATCCATCTCACTGCCCCCTCCAATCCATCTCACTGCCCCCTCCAATCCATCTCACTGCCCCCTCCAATCCATCTCACTGCCCCCTCCAATCCACCTCACTGCCCCCTCCAATCCACCTCACTGCCCCCTCCAATCCATCTCACTGCCCCCTCCAATCCATCTCACTGCCCCCCCAATCCACCTCACTGCCCCCTCCAATCCACCTCACTGCCCCCTCCAATCCACCTCACTGCCCCCTCCAATCCATCTCACTGCCCCCTCCAATCCATCTCACTGTCCCCCCAATCCACCTCACTGCCCCCTCCAATCCACCTCACTGCCCCCTCCAATCCACCTCACTGCCCCCTCCAATCCACCTCACTGCCCCCTCCAATCCATCTCACTGCCCCCTCCAATCCATCTCACTGCCCCCTCCAATCCATCTCACTGCCCCCCCCAATCCATCTCACTATCTCACTGCCCCCCCAATCCATCTCACTGCCCCCCCAATCCATCTCACTGCCCCCTCCAATCCATCTCACTGCCCCTCCAATCCATCTCCCTGCCCCCTCCAATCCATCTCCCTGCCCCCTCCAATCCATCTCCCTGCCCCCTCCAATCCATCTCACTGCCCCCTCCAATCCATCTCACTGCCCCCTCCAATCCATCTCACTGCCCCCTCCAATCCATCTCACTGCCCCCCCAATCCATCTCACTGCCCCCTCCAATTCATCTCACTGCCCCCCAATTTCAAATCCCTGGACGGGTAAAGCGGTGACCCGATGGCTCCTAGCGGATGATCGCCGGCCTCAGGTACAGTGGGAGGGGGGATGGGGGATGGGGAGGGGGTCCAGTGTAAGTTCACCTTATGGATTTTCTGTAAAGGTGAATTGACATTTTAAGCAGTAAACTGAAAATCTAACTTTTTGTCTTAAATTCCATTAAAAAAAATAGCAGTTCACCTGCTGTTCCTTGAGCGTCATAGCTGCATATCTGCCTGTCAGCAGTACTAAGGGCTAACAGTTTTTTACCTTAACTTCCGGCCAGCCGTCATTATACGTTGGTAATTTGATGTTGAATACCATTGTTATGGCAACAGATGACGGCCATAACACCGGTATTTTTAAAAACGGCGGATGGATCGTTTTCAGGTAAAAGTGGTCTCTGTGGCGGATTCGCCGCAAGATCATATTTATCGGCGGCGGGAGAGGTGCCCACCACATGCAGGACCAAGGTTTCTCAGCAGAACATTGCCCAAAGCATTACACTGCCTCCGCCAGCTTTCCTTCTTCCCATACTGAATCCTGGTGCCCGCTCTTCCCCAGGTAAGCGAGGCATATACACCTAGCCAATCCACATGATGTAATAGAAAACCTGATTCATCAGACCAGGCCCCCTTCTAACCATCTCACTGCCCCCTCCAATCCATCTCACTGCCCCCCCAATCCATCTCACTATCTCACTGCCCCCCAATCCATCTCACTGCCCCCTCCAATCCACCTCACTGCCCCCTCCAATCCACCTCACTGCCCCCTCCAATCCATCTCACTGCCCCCTCCAATCCATCTCACTGCCCCCTCCAATCCATCTCACTGCCCCCTCCAATCCATCTCACTGCCCCCTCCAATCCACCTCACTGCCCCCTCCAATCCACCTCACTGCCCCCTCCAATCCATCTCACTGCCCCCTCCAATCCATCTCACTGCCCCCCCAATCCACCTCACTGCCCCCTCCAATCCACCTCACTGCCCCCTCCAATCCACCTCACTGCCCCCTCCAATCCACCTCACTGCCCCCTCCAATCCATCTCACTGCCCCCTCCAATCCATCTCACTGCCCCCTCCAATCCATCTCACTGCCCCCCCAATCCATCTCACTATCTCACTGCCCCCCCAATCCATCTCACTGCCCCCCCAATCCATCTCACTGCCCCCTCCAATCCATCTCACTGCCCCTCCAATCCATCTCCCTGCCCCCTCCAATCCATCTCCCTGCCCCCTCCAATCCATCTCACTGCCCCCTCCAATCCATCTCACTGCCCCCTCCAATCCATCTCACTGCCCCCTCCAATCCATCTCACTGCCCCCTCCAATCCATCTCACTGCCCCCCCAATCCATCTCACTGCCCCCTCCAATTCATCTCACTGCCCCCCAATTTCAAATCCCTGGACGGGTAAAGCGGTGACCCGATGGCTCCTAGCGGATGATCGCCGGCCTCAGGTACAGTGGGAGGGGGGATGGGGGATGGGGAGGGGGTCCAGTGTAAGTTCACCTTATGGATTTTCTGTAAAGGTGAATTGACATTTTAAGCAGTAAACTGAAAATCTAACTTTTTGTCTTAAATTCCATTAAAAAAAATAGCAGTTCACCTGCTGTTCCTTGAGCGTCATAGCTGCATATCTGCCTGTCAGCAGTACTAAGGGCTAACAGTTTTTTACCTTAACTTCCGGCCAGCCGTCATTATACGTTGGTAATTTGATGTTGAATACCATTGTTATGGCAACAGATGACGGCCATAACACCGGTATTTTTAAAAACGGCGGATGGATCGTTTTCAGGTAAAAGTGGTCTCTGTGGCGGATTCGCCGCAAGA
Source organism: Rana muscosa (assembly GCA_029206835.1). NCBI lineage: Eukaryota > Metazoa > Chordata > Amphibia > Anura > Ranidae > Rana > Rana muscosa. The sequence continues at coordinate 215,740,377 of CM055123.1, read as the reverse complement.
TCATATTTATCGGCGGCGGGAGAGGTGCCCACCACATGCAGGACCAAGGTTTCTCAGCAGAACATTGCCCAAAGCATTACACTGCCTCCGCCAGCTTTCCTTCTTCCCATACTGAATCCTGGTGCCCGCTCTTCCCCAGGTAAGCGAGGCATATACACCCAGCCAATCCACATGATGTAATAGAAAACCTGATTCATCAGACCAGGCCCCCTTCTAACATTGCCCTGTGATCTAGTTCTGATGCTCACGTGCCAATTGTAGGCGCTTTTGGCTGTGGAAACAGGTCAGCACGGGCATCCTGCCCCGTCTGAGGCTACGCAGCCCCATACACAACAGCAGCCCCATACACAACATACTGCAGTGCGCTTCTTCTTTTTTTTTTTTTTTTTCAACACTAACTTCAGGGACAACATGTTTACTTGCTACTTAATATATCCCACTGACTTTTAGAGGCCATTGAAACAAGATAATCAATGTTATTCGCTTGAAGTGGTATTAAATTCAAAATCAAACATTTTGTTATATATTTTTATACTGCAGCTAACCATTTCTTAGATGTTGCATTTGTTTTCTTTTTTAGGCTCTCTCCTTTATTTTCACCTCCATGTTTTGTCCAGTAAGTCTGTTTTTCAAGAGAACAAGATGTCCTGCAGATGTAGCAGTTACAGGGTTGAGACAAACCATTTACCACCCACAGGGTTGCTTACACCGATCAGCTTTTATTCATGTAAAACCTTTATCCCGAAAGAAAAGATAACTGTTTCTATAACTACTTGTGAAACTGCAGTGTGAGCTGAAGTTTAACTTCATTTTCTGGGTGTATCTAAGCCCTGGTTCACACTGGTGCGATTTGACATGCGATTTGGCATGTCAAATCGCATGTCAAAACGGTGGTGTTTGCCGCAAATTGCCGGCAATGGCACCATCCTAATCGGTGTGGCGCTGCACCGATTTCATTAAGTTGTTTTCTGTACTACTTTTTTGCGATTTTTGGCACTGCGATTTACATTGACATCTGTGCAGAAACCTGCACAGATGTCTCTGTAATCGCGGCCGAAATCAGGACTGACCAGCGGGAGTGAAATTGTGCGAGTTCAGCTGAACTCGCACGGCTTCATTCCCGCAGCCCAGTGTGAACCTGGGCTTAATCTGATAGTACATCTAACACTGCCCTCCATCCAGTTTAACCATGCTGAACCGTTGATACAAGGCAGGATGGATCCATGCTTTCATGTTGTTTACGCCTAATTCTGATCCTACCATCTGAATGTCGCAGCTGAAATTGAGACTCATCAGACCAGGCAATGTTTTTCCAATCTTCTATTGTCCAATTTTGGGGACCATGTGCGAATTGTAGCCTCAGTTTCCTATTCTTAGCAGACAGGAGTGGCACCCGGTGTGGTCTTCTGCTGCTGTAGCCCAACTGCTTCAAGGGTCAATGAGTTGTGCATTCAGAAATGTTTTTCTGCATACCTTGGTTGTAACGAGTGGTTATTTAAGTTTCTGTTGCCTTTCTATCATCTCGTCCAGTAGATCAGCAGTTTTTGAAATACTCAGACCAGCCCATCTGACACCAACAACCATGCCACGTTCAACGACACGTAAAACGTTTGTTATCCCAACACTTCATATTCCTGATATGTGCCTGCTGTACCATGTACTTGTATGAGAAAGTATTCTGTTCTTTTTGTATTGCTCCTTTTATGTGAAATCCCTGGTGTTCCTGCTAATCCCCTTAAAAAATGACCACTCTAAGTAGGCAAGCACACCGTGGTCAGTTCTCTTGCTATGCTGAGAACTCAGTATGCTCTCCTCCAATGACCAGACTTGTCCTGACATGCCCCCGCTGCACAGCCATTCACTGGGAATCTCTGTGTGAGGGAATGTGATCACTTATAAAAAAGGGGGAAAAAAAAGTATTTATGTTTTTTTGTTTTTTAAATCTATACAAAAATATTTTGCATTTCATTTCTATTTTAAACTGAATGGGTCGTTTACAATCACTTTAAATCCCCTTTCTTCTCCATTCTGATGCTCGGTTTGAACTTCAGCAAATTGTCTTCACAATGTCTAGATGCCCAAATGCATTGAGTTGCTACCATTTGATTGGCTGATTAGCAATTTGTATTACCAAGCAATTGAACAGGTGTACCTAATAAAGTGGCCGATGAGTGTATAACATTTTGTTTTTGGGTTTAGATACGCTTTAACAATTACATTATAGATAATTAACATAATTGTTGCTTTTGTCTTTGTTTTTTTATAACAAACATTGCTTGCTTACTTGCTTTGTGCAATGGTTTTGCACAGAGAAGCCCCGATCCTCTTCTCTGGTCCCCTGATGGAGCTCCTGGCTCCTCCCCCTTTCCCAGTGCCCCCTTGACCAAGCTGCTTGCTATGGGGGCACTGGTGCGTGCTTACTCCCAAGCCCTGCTCTGTGCATCCCCCACCCTCTGCTCTCCCCACGTTGGCTCATTGGCTGTGAGACGGCAGTGGGAGCCATTGAGAGAGAGACCCGGGACAGCTGAGGCTCCCGTGCACATCGTTGGATCAAGAGGGGGTTCAGGTGAGTATAAGGGAGGTGCTGTGGGGGAAGCACACACATAGAACGCATGAAGGTAATAAAACCTTTTACACTTTAGAACCACTTTAACCTATGTATTGGCCTGTCTCCTCTTGTTATATCTCATTGGGGCTCATAGGCTGAAACTAGTGGGAGACTTTTTCTTGTCTGTATCCAGTTGCAATAAAACAAATATTCAGAAAAAATTTACTGTACATTCTTTATTAAACAGAGGAGGATCACTCATTCTGCACAGTTATCACATTACTGTTGTATGCTGTCCTTCACCATTATCTGCAAGTGTCTGCCATTCACTGACTTTGCTTATTTAACCACTTCCCTACCCGCCCATAGTCAAATGACGTCCACAGATGGGATCTCCCATCCTGGGTTGACGTCATATCGGCCTTCGGCCCGAGGCTGCGGAGTTCCAGGTAGGCCCAGTACCTTCAACTGGGTCTACAAACCAGAAAGGAAAGCCAGGGAGCCCAGGTGAGGGCGACCGCTCTGACACAGAGGAAACCAGGGGAAAATCGGTCCCATATAGTAGACGAGTAATACAAGATTACTGTCTCGGGAGAGGCCCGGTGACCTGTTGGAGGGAAGGATTCCTTTCTTCGCAGACTGCCCTTGCGGAGTGTTGTTACTTAAGGAGGGATCTCCTTGACTTTGTCCCTGTTCGAGCTTCATGCTGGCTGCTAGTTCTATTGAGTGACTATCCGGGTGAGCTATCCCCCCTCGGGACCGAGTGGCGACGAAGCCAAGAGTGTGCCTGAATCCATTCTATTCTGCTACCCCCTTTCCTCTCCAACTTTCTGGTTACTGAAGCAAAGAGAGAAAATAAACTCTTGTTGGAGTTGAAGTGTTGTGTGGACATTGACCTTCTTTGGGAAAGGTAAAGACTTGCCTCTAATCTAGAGGGGAGAACCAGTGAAAGGAAGCAACTCGCTGCAGGACCCAAATACATAACACTGTCCGACCTCTAATCCAGAGAACGCGGGCATGTGGCATGGTGTGTCTGATCCCCCTAAAAGGAAGGTAAGGGGGAAAAAGATCTGTGTGCTACATATATATACTGGAATTTACGCAGCTATGATGTTATACTGGTAATGGCAGTAATCCGCAACATATATTGGGACTGTAATGGGGCAGCAGACAATCTGGCGCTAACTGACACTAATACAGTGACCGTTGATAATACTGCACACTGACACAGCTCTAATAACAGTGGCTGGGAAGGGGTTACCATCTAGGGGCAATCAAGGGGTTAACTGTGTGCCTAGCGATGTGTGCTGCTTTTACCAGATCGCTGTTCCAATGCACATGGAATTCTCATAGAACTCTGGGTGTGATTGGACACAGTCGACCAGCTGTTTTCAGCCTATGGTCCTGATGTGGCCCACGGATGTCTAACCTGGTTCTAGCGAATGCTGCTGATCGAGTCCTGAGCTAAAACTAGTGGTAGAATTCCAGACCAGAGGGGACAGGGTTAACTAGAACAACAGATGATGCATATAAGCTATATTGCAGTAAAAGAAGTATGGGATTAAAAAAATAAAAATAATTCTGATGCTGCATCTGTCCCCTGACACTTCTAAGACTGAGAACTGAGAGATCTCAGTCTTCAGTGAGCAGAGAGTCTTTGACTGTCTGTCACCGGCTCTCTGCTCTGCCCCTCCAATGCTCACTGGAGTGCTTGGCTTTGTAGGGGGCAGGAACAGCTGGCTCAGGCTCTAAGCTCGCTGAGAGGCTGAGCCAGCTGGTGACCCGGTCATCTGAATGGATCCAGATTTTAAAGTTGATCGATCCAGAGCCTGGACCTACTGAGTGACGTCAGCTGACAGGGGACTTTAGCCGGCTGTCAGCTGAAAATGGGTCACAGGAGTGCTGAACGAACTGATCCCTAGGTGAAGTATAGCTAAAAGAGCTTTGACTATACTTCTCCTTGATAAACAGCTTCACCTACCAATATACTGGAATGACCAGTGCCTGTGTAACAAAGACAGGGCAGAGATATTCTGTCACATGGATTTAAATATACACTAAGCAGCTGTAGATAAACTATGAGATCATAGGAATATTTTTATAATAGCCCCTTCTGGTTTGGAGTTTAGCAGCATGGACAGTACATGTGGCCGAAACTCTTTCTCTCTCCAATTCCTCCTTCCAGGGTTTCAAATTCAACAACCCAGGGACAGGAAGTGCATACATAATATATTTGCAATAATGCACAAAAGTGTGATTTGGTGCCGAAAGCGGAACTACACCCAAAAAGGAAAGTTCTGCTTTTCCCCCAAATATCCCTTTTAACCTTTTTGCTGCCAGAGCCGGTTTTTTTTTTTCGCACACGTTTAGCCCTGAAGATTATGTAAAACCCCCAAACATTATACATTTTCTGAAAGCAAACACCCTAGAAAATAAAATAGTGGAAGTTTCAATTTTTTTTTCAATACAATATTACCACAAGGGTATAGGAAATGCAAAATGTCAGTAAGAAACACACTAAATTGAATTTTAGGACAAATAAACGCAATAAACTGCCCACATTTTTGGTAAAATATAAAAGATGAGGTTGCACTGAATAGATACCCAACATGTCAAACCTTAAATTTGTGCGCGCCCGTGAAATGGCAATAAACTAAAGTACCCTATATTTCTATAGGTGACGCTTTATAAGCCCCCTATAGGTAATCAATTTGGAAGTCTGGTGCTCTAATTATTGTTCTAACACCTGCTTGCGCAGGGATATGCAACGTGTATCGCAATCAATGTTTTTCACGCATAGGCACCCCTGATGCATGCGTATGTTTGTAAGTGCGTATACGTGGAGGTCAGTGGGCCTCAAACATTTTTTTATGTGCTTGGGTGTAATTTTATTTTTTTGCAAAAAACATTTTTTTTTTTTACTTAAATTTTATTTTTCATCACATGTGATGATTTTTAGATGACAGGTTCTCTTAAAAGACCCTGAATGTCTCCTCTGGGCTCCACTGAATGCTTTGCAATGCAGATCGCATTGCAAAACATTGCTTCCCGGCTATGTTAGCCGGGGACACTGAGAGGCTGACCTGGAAATGACGTCACAGCAAGAAGGGGAGGAGAGCGGACGTGTGTCCACTTTTCTCCTTCCCGCTGCCACAACCCACCATGACAAGAGTCTGCCTGTCAGTTTTACACACAATCCCGGTGGCTGCAGCCACTGTCGACCTGGCAGCGAAAGGGTTAAGCATGACATTTCACAGAACAATACAATACAAAATTCTCCAGCACACTTTCCAGTTAGCCAGCAAAATAACAAGTCTAAACTGTTTCAACAATTTGTGTTAGATTTACATTTTATACACACACACACACACACACACACACACACACACACACTTTTTGCAAATATATGTGAAGCCGCACTGCCACGTCAAGGCCCCTCTGCAAAGTGCGGTCCCTAACTGTACTCTAACGAAATTTACAATAAACTGAGCGTCTAAACTAGTTCAAGAATGTTGTTAAGACAGAGGTTTTTGTTGCATATATTTGCAATTATATGTGAAGCCCCAAAAAGCTCTTAGCATGGGACATGCTGCTATCATACAATGGTGAACCCCGCTGGGAGGCAGCAGAGCCTTATGGCTTTTGCTTGGTCAGAGTGACACCACTCTATACCACGCATACTGACCTCAAACCTTCCCTAAGGCTCAATTCACATTTGTACAACTCCAAAGTAGCTCAACTTTGGCATTCAACTTTGATGCAACTTTGGATGGGCTTGACTTTGATGCAACTTTGGCTTTGATCAAAGATTATGGACAACTGTTGCATGTAAAACATTCAGGTATGACTTTCATGCAACTTTTGATGGTTAACATTAAAGTCTATGGCCCTCAAGTTGCATGAAAGTTAGACCAAAGTAGTGCATGAACTACTTTGAAGTCTCTGCAACTTTAAGTCGCACATATATGAATGATTATCATTGGAAAAAATGGGGTATAACTTGTCATCCAACTTTGATATCCAAAGTCAGATGACAGGTGTGAATTGACACTTATAGCCAGTCCAATACACGCCTAAATAAAAGTACCAGCCACCAACCTCCCCATATAGCTGATACAAGACACACCTAAAAGAAAATGGCCTCCAACCTCCCCTTATAGCCAGTCCAACACACGCCTAAATAAAAGCACCAACCACCCTATATAGCTGATACAAGACACACCTAAAAAATACTGGCCTCCAACCTCCCCTTATAGCCAGTCCAACACACACCTAAATAAAAGTATCAGCCACCAACCGCCCCATATAGCTGATACAAGACACACCTAAAAAATACTGGCCTCCAATCTTCCCTTATAGCCAGTCCAACATACGCCTAAATAAAACTACCAGCCTCCAACCTCCACATAAAGCTGACCCAACACACACCTAAAAAAAAAAATACTGGCCTCTAACCTCCCCCTATAGCCAGTCCATTGCATGCCTAAAATAAATACCAGCCTCCTACCTCCCTTTTAGCTGGTCCAACACACGCCTGAAAAAAAAAATACTGGCCTCCAAGCTCCCCTTATAGCCAGTCCAACACACGCCTAGATAAAAGTACCAGCCTCCAACCATAGCTGATCCAACACACACCTAAAAAATACTGACCTCCAACCTCCCCCTCTGGTCAGTCCAATACATGCCCAAATAAAACTACCAGCCCCCAACCTCCACATAAGCTGATTCAACACACACCTAAAAAAAAAAAATACTGGCTTCTAACCTCCCCCTATAGCCAGTCCATTACATGCCTAAAATAAATACCAGCCTTCAATCTCCCCATGTAGGTGGCCCAGCACACGCCTGAATAAAAATACTGGCCTCCAACCTCCCCTTTTTGCCAGTCCAACACCTTACCTAAATAAAAGTACCAGCCTGAAACCTCATCCTGTAGCTGTTCCTACACACCAAAGGTGTAGATAAGGGGGTGGGGGGAACAAACCCCAGTATGTCCTTAGTTTCAGGCTGCATTATTGCATTAAAAAGAATATCTACAGCCCTGCAAAGTTTGCAGGGGAAGCTGATGACACCTGTGGCCTTTCAATTTCTCCCCATCTGCTGCTGGTAAAAGAGAACCCACAAAAAAGCTTCTGGTGCCTTGCTTTTAATTTAGGCCTCCGTTTTAGTTCAGCAGGATCTATGATTTCCTCCATTGGCATCACTGTAGTCAGGTCTGGGGGGCACTGTGAAGAAAAGAAACATTATTACTGAATATTATGTACAATGAAGACTCTATTATAAATGGTTATGCACACTCAGGTGCTGGGAGAATATAGAAAGCAGAACATTGGACAATGCACTGACATGGACCCATGTGTGGTTCGTATACTTACCTTGCTCATGGTAAATGGTGGGCTTACTTCTCCAGCCTCCAGTTCCACCCAGTCTACGCTCTTAAAAAATGGGTGGCTCCGTAGATCTTTAACAAACATCTCTCTCATTTCTGGACATTTGCATAGTAGCTGTAAAAATATACAAAAAAATTGGTCATCCATGGTACAAAGGCAAAAACTGTGCAATTCTACTTTTATTACTCTTAATAAAATAGATATTTTTTTGCTGGCTACATATGGTGTTTACTTACCTTGTTCCCTATGAGGTCCTTGAGATCCATATTGAAATCCTCAGGGAAAGTTGGACATTGGTTACAGATGAAGTATGCGTACATCTCATCAGAATCAATGTCTGGATCTTCGTCTAAATAATTGTCTGGATCTTCGTCTAAATAATTGTCTGGATCGTTGTCGAAATCATTGCATGGATCGTTGTCGAAATCATTGCACGGATCGTTGTCTAAATTATTGCATGGATCATTGTCTAAATCATTGCACGGATCGTTGTCGAAATCATTGCATGGATCATTGTCGAAATCATTGCACGGATCGTTGTCTAAATTATTGCATGGATCATTGTCTAAATCATTGCACGGATCGTTGTCGAAATCATTGCATGGATCGTTGTCGAAATCATTCCACAGATCATTGTCTAAATCATTGCATGGATTGTTGTCTAAATCATTGCATGGATTGTTGTCTGAATCATTGCATGGATCGTTGTCTGAATCATTGCCTGGATCGTTGTCTGAATCATTGCCTGGATCGTTGTCTGAATCATTGCCTGGATCGAAATCTGAATCATTGCCTGGATCGGCATCTGAATCAGTGTCTGAGCCATCGAATGGATAACTTTCAATCGTCATCTCATAGACTATAACTCCCAGGGAGAAATAGTCAACGGCAAATCCATATGGTTCACCCAAATACATCTGTGGAAATATAAAAAAGACTAGAATGGTCAGTGCTGATTGTTTTACTGACAAGAAGACAGGAAAACCAAAATGATCCAATACTCACTTCTGGTGCCATGTATTGTGGAGTGCCGAGTTCGGAAGTCAGGGTTCGGGATGCATCCACCTATGTTGCTGATAAGCCAAAGTCAGCGATTCTCAGATGTCCGACGCTATCCAGCAGAATGTTGTCTGGTTTGAGATCCCGGTGTACAATCCCCCGGTTATGAAGGAACTGCAGGCCACAAAGGATCTTGGCAGTAAGAAATCTGATGGAGAGATAGAAAAAATTATAAATAAGATTATATTCTATAAACTTTTTGTATGGTAATCTAAGCCTCAAAATAATAAATCATTTATCCCAACGCTTCAATTATCAGGCATTGTCATGTATGTTTGTAATAACTAAATCAGGATGAAAAAAATATATTATCAGTAAGGGCAGAGCATAGCACAATATATACATAGAAGTTTTTTATGTGGATATTTGAAATTGTTGATTAATTTGTGGTAAATATGCTTTACGAATTCTTAAAAATTGTTTATTAAAACTGGTGTACACAGAATCTGATGCAGCTGTGCACAGTAACCAATCAGCTCCTAGATTGTATTGCTTAATTGAATATGTTGCACATCCACACCAGATTCTGTGTGCACCAATTTTAGTAAATCTCCCCCACTTCTACATCTGTGATAGATCATTCTCGGGGTAAAATAGATTGTTTGGATTCAGTCTCAGTAGAAGTTTAAGATATGTCCAGTGCCTGGGATGTCTGTTCAGTGTGTGATTGTACATGTATAGGTAGAGCTATGGAAGGACAGAAAGTCAGACCTTCCTGCCGGAATCACGTATCTAGGACAAGCCTACATTTTGATATGATCTATGTACAGTACTATGTTCTACCTCCATCCCTATTATCATGGTACCCTATTGTACCACCTATCTTGTATCTGGGAAAAGCCTATTCGCTGATGTGACCTATGTACAGTACTATATTCTACCCCCATCCCTATTATCATGGTACCCCATTGCCTTACCTTGTCGTCAAAATATCTACTGGTGCCCTTTTGTGTAAGAAGTTGCGCAGGTCTCCACCACTCAGGTATTCCATGACGAAGAATAAAAGATACTGTGCAGAGGAAAGAAAGATTCAGGTTATAGAAACGATCGCTAGTGAATCCCTATGCAGCTTTGGGTAGGTTGTGAGAAAAGTAGGTGTCACTTACAGTGGTATTCTGAGAGGATAACCATTTAACACCTACCTCTCCCACAAAATAAATAGAAGGTAGTCACTTACCTTTGTCTGGAAGGTACCAAATGCATTAGTGCAGAATGGGCTGCTACGAACTTCCTTCAGTATGTGGCTCTCATTGAGGGCATCTTTGTAGTCGTTCTTGTTCTTGATCATGATTTTGAGAGCCAGCGGTTCATCAGTGGAGGGGTGTGATGCCAAAACCACCTGGAGGGAACAGAGGGAGAGAAAATCAGAGAAGTTTATTCACATTTAATACTTTATTTATAGATTCATGGTCTTCATAAAGAGTTTTCACACGTCCAATTCTGAATCAGAGCCCAGAGATCTCCAATCGGCATGAAATACGAGCTTTGCTGATTGGAGAGCTGTAGCTCTGACTCATCAGGGGTCGGGTCGAACCACTATAGAGAGATCACTGCTTCCCAACAGAGAACAAGCACCCCTCTCTATAACATGCTGGCAAGGGACAGGCTTATTACTTTGGTATTAGCTGCTAAATAAAACATTAATTATGATCCCCTGTGTGTCAATGCAGCCAGAACAGATTTTTCTGAATATAATAGAAGGCCGGGTTCACATAAGTGCGGCTGTGGTTTGCAGTATGGGGTCTGTTCCTCGGTTCAGGTGCAAATTTTTGCCTGAATTCACACTTGAACCAGTCACAAAAACGCACAGGACCCTTTTTTAAACCGCACCGGACATGTGTAAACCGGCTCCATTGAGAGCCAGTCACATTCACATGTCATGTGAATTGGATGCGGTTAAAAAACACATCCAATTCACACATATGTGAAGCCGGCTCTGCAACAGCCACACAGACAGAAATAAAAATACTTTTCCTAATAGACTAGAGTGAGGGGATTTCTGTCTGTATCCTTGTTGCAGATTTTCCATCACTTCCTGTCTGATGAAACCGTTGTCGGCAGGACAGGAAGTGAGGGGAAATCTCTCTAATGTAGCCCTGGATAGTGATAAGGCCAGACAGGGGTTCAAATCCTCTCCCCACTCTACATGAACATTTTAAATCAGAGAAAAGGTCTGACCACTTACTTTTCCATAGCTCCCCTCTCCGAGAAAATGATGTAATCTGAAGCCATCCAATGTCATTGGGATGATCTTCTTAGTGCTCGGGGACTGACGGTCACATCTCGGTGTAGTCTCTATGTGGATTTCACTTCGGTCTCGCTCACTGGGGCAGGCCTGCCGTGTGAGCTGCGTCTGCGGTAAATACCGTGTACATCTGCAATAAAAAAAATAAGAATCAGATTTTGCACCTTCATCTACATTTAATAGATTTTTCATTGTTGAACATCAAATTATAGAGGGAGAAGTTCAAAACTCCAGTGCCAGGGACAATAAATAAACCCACTATGACAGGGACACAGGGATGGCCATTGTTGGCCTATATATAAAACTGCCGGTTACCTGACGCTCATCCCGACCCACTGGCTGTAATGCTTTCTACAAGTCAGTGAGTCAAGAAGCCAGCAACAAGTATTTTCAGTGATGTGATGATGGATTTTTATAGTAAAATGAGTGGGCGGGTCACAGGAAGTTGTGAAACTGCAACAGGAAGTAGCTGTGTCACCTGCCTGGCTGTGCGTTGTGGCAGGTGAGGCAAAGTAAAGGTTTTGTGAATCGACAGTAATGCTCAAAGTGTGTCATATGTCATCCCTGAGATCAGACAGGAGATGGGTCACCCACTATGGGGGTCTTACACCAGCCTGACATTCCACTGATATGTTTGTTTTGGCTGAGAGGGAAAACAAGAGACTAATGTAGTAGGAATATTTATGTATGGTTTTCCTTTCATTGGTTTATAGATATTCATAACGTCTCTTTTATTAATATATATGAAAGCGCTATTTACCCAAAAGCAAACATTTATTATATTGCAGCTTACTTATACTAAGATGTGATCTAGTTTTCTTTCATTAGACTTTCCTTTATTTTCACCTGGTGAACCTGCCAGTAAGTCTGTTGTTTATTACCAGAACAAGTTGTCCTGCAAATGTATCAGTTAGAGCAGGATTTCTCAAAAGGAGTTCTGTGAGAAATGATTGATTTGTGGTGGATCCGCAGTTGAGAAACCCTGATGTAACGCTATTTCTACAATAATTGTTGGTATATCTACAGCTCGCTGATCACACCCAATGTTCCCTGAGCTGTACATATGAAACTTTAAGTTATGTAAAATCTTTATATTAAAAGGAACAAAACTTTTGTTGTAACTGTTTGTGTAACTGCAATGTTAGCTGGAGTTTGGCTTCAATTTGTTAGTGTATCTAAACCTGCTAGTCATTCTAACACCCCCTTCCTCCTAGACTGACTGCCTGCTGTGCTCTCTGATCTAGAGTGTAGGCACTCTAAGGCTATTTTCACACTGAAGCGCCGCTAAAACTGCGCTTAAAAAAAAGGGAAAAAACACCCGTTTTGCTGCGCTTTCAAATGGCTTTTAAGACGCTTTGGAAGCGCTGCCCATTCATTTCAATGGGCAGAGGTGTTTTGAGAGTGCTATTTATAGCATTCTAAAGCCTCCCCAAAGATGCTGCTTGCAGGACTTTTCCTAATGTCCCGCAAGCACACCGCCCGAGTGTGAAAGCACGCATTGAAGTGGATGAGAGGCAGTTTTCAGGCACTTTACAGGAGATATTTCTAATGCTAAAAACCTGAAAACTGCCTCAGTGTGAAAGGGGTCTAATACAGGAGGTGTGTTACTAGATCTCCAGGTGAAAACACAGGGGGAAAAGCCTAAAAAAAGAAAACGAATGCAGCCACCCCATCTAATGATTGGCAAGCTGCAATATATAATTTTTTTTTGTTTTTGGGCTTAATATCACTTAAAATATTCTTAAACATTGCATTGTATGTGGGGTATGTATGTCCATGTTGTATGTTTCTGGCGGCTGGTTGGCACCGCCATCTTGTTGATTGGCACTGAGTTCATCAGCCCAGCCTGTAGTAAGGGGCATGCAAAGCTTGTTGAGAAATAAAGTCGGTTGGCAGAGAGATGGGGGTGAGCGGAGGGATGAGACTTGGCTCCCTGTATACAGCTCTGACCGATGATACCCGGGACTCCAATAATCAGGAATTGGGTGTAATTCTCAGTACCATATCGCACACAGATGGTTATCAGTGAGTATATAGAGGACACAAATTTCCACCAATGAGATTCCAGTTACTGGGCCCCCTAACTGACCCCCCCCTCCTGACAGTGACTGTTGATGATCTGTGGAAGAGGCTTTCATTGTTAGAAATGAACAGAGACATCATCCTACAGTCCAAGGAGGCCGGAGAGCCGATAACAGTTTTAAACCTGTCCAAATGAAAAGGGATCTGTAGGGATCAGACTGCAGGGTTGTGTATTGTAAGATTTACCATTTGCTTCTCTTAATTAAAAAAATTGCAGATTGGTGTTTACAAGACACGACCCAGCAATTCTAATGTGGACCAGACTTGTCTTCTTCCCATCCACTATGTGATTTACTCCCCACACTGCTTGTTCCAATGCATGTCTATCCAGGACCATGTGTGCCAGTCACTGTGCCCTGTCCATGGCCATCCCTATACATATGTACAAGCACGCATGGAGGAGGTATGGACCTGACTTTGTGATATCTGCTCGTACCTTTATGTATATCGATGGACTTGTACATGCTCTTTATCATTGTATCCATGCCTTCATGTCTGCAATTGGGTATCTGTTGGACTACTGTTAAGTAGTGGGTGTTGTAGTGATTTTATTATGTGTCTTTTTAACATTAATTGTAATAAAGTTTATTTTGTTTATATACATACTGCCTCATGTTGTGCCCACAAAGTCTGCTATTTTATTGAGAAAGTCTAGTTTACTTTCTTAATCCTTTTTCCTATACATATGTACATATGGGAATGTCACCCGTCATCAATGGGGAAAAGTAGAAAATTAATCTATCAATATTCTCAATACTCACCATTACAATCCTCTGTCTTCTGATGTGGGCCATCAACTTTACAGCCGACATCAAAGCATCCAGCAGCGTCTCTAAAGCACTCCTGCGCCCTTTCAATTTCTCCCCATCTGCTGCTGGTGAAAGAGAACCCACAGAAAAGCTTCTGGTGCTTTGCTTTTAATTTCGGCATCTGTTTTAGATCGGCAGGATCTATGATTTCCTCCATTGGCATCACTGTCGTCAGGTCTGGGGGGCACTGTGAAGAAAAGAAACATTATTACTGAATATTATGTACATTGATGGCCTTTCTATTAGAAATGGTTATGCACACTTAGGTGCTGGGAGAATATGGAAAGCAGAACATTGGACAATGCACTGACTTGGACCCATGTGTGGTTCATATACTTACCGTGCTCATGGTAAATGGCGGGCTTACTTCTCCAGCCTCCAGTTCCACCCAGTCTACACTCTTAAAAAATGGGTGGCTCCGTAGATCTTTAACAAACATCTCTCTCATTTCTGGACATTTGCATAGGAGCTGTAAAAATATACAAAAAAATTGGTTATCCATGGTACAAAGGCAAAAAATGTGCAATTCTACTTTTATTACTCTTAATAAAATAGATTTTTTTTTGCTGGCTACATATGGTGTTTACTTACCTTGTTCCCTATGAGGTCCTTGAGATCCATATTGAAATCCTCAGGGAAAGTTGGACATTGGTTACAGATGAAGTATGCGTACATCTCATCAGAATCAATGTCTGGTTCTTCGTCTAAATTGCCTGGATTGTTCTCGAAATCATTGCATGAATCGTTCTCGAAATTATTGCATGGATCGTTGTCTGAATCATTGCCTGGATCGTTGTCTGAATCATTGCCTGGATCGTTGTGTGAATCATTGCCTGGATGGTTGCCTGGATCGAAGTCTGAATCATTGCCTGGATCGAAATCTGAATCATTGCCTGGATCGTTGTCTGAATCATTGCCTGGATCGGCATCTGAATCAGTGTCTGAACCATCGAATGGATAACTTCCAATCGCCATCTCATAGACTATAACTCCCAGGGAGAAATAGTCAACGGCAAATCCATATGGCTCACCAAAATACATCTGTGGAAATATAAAAAAGACTAGAATGGTCAGTGCTGATTGTTTTACTGACAAGAAGACATGAAAACCAAAATGATGCAATACTCACTTCTGGTGCCATGTATTGTGGAGTGCCGAGTTCGGAAGTCAGGATTCGGGATGCATACACCTCTGTTGCTGATAAGCCAAAGTCAGCGATTCTCAGATGTCCGACGCTATCCAGCAGAATGTTGTCTGGTTTGAGATCCCGGTGTACAATCCCCCGGTTATGAAGGAACCGCAGGCCACAAAGGATCTCGGCAGTGAGAAATCTGATGGAGAGATAGAAAAAATTATATATAAGATTATATTCTATAAACTTTTTGTATGGTAATCTAAGCCACAAAATAATAAAGCATTTATCCCAACGCTTCAATTTTCAGGCATTGTTAGTGTTATGTCCCTTAGACACGGGGTCTCTCAGGGGGAGTTGGGTATGATTGTAATAACTAAATCAAGTTAAAAT
Source organism: Rana muscosa (assembly GCA_029206835.1). Lineage (NCBI taxonomy): Eukaryota > Metazoa > Chordata > Amphibia > Anura > Ranidae > Rana > Rana muscosa. The sequence goes on along the minus strand of CM055123.1, from coordinate 215,724,719 downwards.
AAAATATTATCAGTAACGGTAGAGCATAGCACAATATATACATAGAAGTGTTTTATATGGATATTTGAAATTGTTGATTAATTTGTGGTAAATACGCTTTACGAATTCTTAAAAAAAAAATTTTTTTGATAGTAAAGGTGTCCAAATATGATTGAATGTGATTTTATAGTCTCTCCTAAAGTGTATGTGAGGCCAAAACAGAAATCATCAAAAAAGCTTCCCCTCTCCATCCAATACTACAAAAAAAGTTTTACATTTACAGACAAACGTTATAAAAAATAACAAGGACCCAATAGATATGAATCAAATTGATTCGTTGGCCGACCCCCATATGATATAATTACTTATAAATTTGAGAGGAGATAGGTGAGAGATTGCCCAATCAGATGAAGGGTTGGAAGCTTCCATTGGATGATGAACTGGCCAATAATGGTTGGATTGGATTGGATTATAACGGTATGTATATGGGCGCACTGGAATTTATTAAAACTGGTGTACACAGAATTTGATGCAGCTGTGCATAGTAGCCAATCAGCTCCTAGGTTTTATTGCCAAATCTTAATTTAACATGCTGAAGCTACTATGCACATCCGCACCAGATTCTGTGTGCACCAATTTTAGTAAATCTCCCCCACTGCTACATCTGTGATAGATCATTCTCGGGGTAAAATAGTTTGTTTGGATTCAGTCTCAGTAGAAGTTTAAGATATGTCCAGTGCCTGGGATGTCTGTTCAGTGTGTGATTGTACATGTATAGGTAGAGCTATGGAAGGACAGAAAGTCAGACCTTCCTGCCGGAATCACGTATCTAGGACAAGCCTACATTTTGATATGATCTATGTACAGTACTATGTTCTACCTCCATCCCTATTATCATGGTACCCTATTGTATCACCTATCTTGTATCTAGGAAAAGCCTATGCGTTGATGTGACCTATGTGCAGTACTATATTCTACCCCCATCCCTATTATCATGGTACCCCATTGCCTTACCTTGTCGTCAAAATATCTACTGGTGCCCTTTTGTGTAAGAAGTTGCACAGGTCTCCACCACTCAGGTATTCCATGACGAAGAATAAGAGATACTGTGCAGAGGAAAGAAAGATTCAGGTTATAGAAACGATTCGCTCTGTAAATCCCTATGCAGCTTTGGGTAGGTTGTGAGAAAAGTAGGTGTCACTTACAGTGGTATTCTGAGAGGATAACCATTTAACACCTACCTCTCCCACAAAATAAATAGAAGGTAGTCACTTACCTTTGTCTGGAAGGTACCAAATGCATTAGTGCAGAATGGGCTGCTACGAACTTCCTTCAGTATGTGGCTCTCATTGAGGGCATCTTTGTAGTCGTTCTTGTTCTTGATCATGATTTTGAGAGCCAGCGGTTCATCAGTGGAGGGGTGTGATGCCAAAACCACCTGGAGGGAACAGAGGGAGAGAAAATCAGAGAAGTTCATTCACATTTAATACTTTATTTATAGATTCATGGTCTTCATAAAGAGTTTTCACATGTCCAATTCTGAATCAGAGCCCAGAGATCTCCAATCAGCATGAAATACGAGCTTTGCTGATTGGAGAGCTGTAGCTCTGACTCATCAGGGGTCGGGTTCAACCACTATAGAGAGATCACTGCTTCCCAACAGAGAGCAAGCACCCCTCTCTATAACATGCTGGCAAGGGACAGGCTTTTTACTTTGGTATTAGCTGCTAAATAAAACATTAATTATGATCCCCTGTGTGTCAATGCAGCCGGAACCGATTTTTCTGAATAGAATAGAAGGCCGGGTTCACATAAGTGCGGCTGAGGTTTGCAGTACGGGGTCCGGTGAGTTTCTGTTCCTCGGTTCAGGTGTGATTCAGGTGCGAATTTTTGCCTGAATTCACACTTGAACCAGTCACAAAAACGCACAGGACCCTTTTTTAAACCGCACCGGACATGTGTAAACCGGCTCCATTGAGAGACATTCACATTCACATGTCATGTGAATTGGATGCCGTTAAAAAACACATCCAATTCACACATATGTGAAGCCGGCTCTGCAACAGCCACACAGAAATAAAAATACTTTTCATAATAGAGTAGGGTGAGGGGATTTCTGTCTGTGTCCTTGTTGCAGATTTTCCATCACTTCCTGTCTGGTGAAACCGTTGTCAGCAGGACAGGAAGTGAGGGGAAATCTCTATAATGTAGCCCTGGATAGTGATAAGGCCAGACAGGGGTTCAAATCCTCTCCCCACTCTACATGAACATTTTAAATCGGAGAAAAGATCTGACCACTTACTTTTCCAAAGCTCCCCTCTCCGAGAAAATGATGTAATCTGAAGCCATCCAATGTCATTGGAATGATCTTCTTAGTGCTCGGGGACTGACGGTCACATCTTGGTGTAGTCTCGATGTGGATTTCACGTTCGGTCTCGCTCACTGGGGCAGGCCTGCCGTGTGAGCTGCGTCTGCGGTAAATACCGTGTACATCTGCAATAAAAAAAAAAAAAATAATCAGATTTTGCACCTTATCTACATTTAATAGATTTTTCATTGTTGAACATCAAATTGTAGAGGGAGAAGTTCAAAACTCCAGTGCCAGGGACAATAAATAAACCCACTATGACAGGGACACAGGGATGGCCATTGTTGGCCTATATATAAAACTGCCGGTTACCTGACGCTCATCCCGACCCACTGGCTGTAATGCTTTCTACAAGTCAGTGAGACAAGAAGCCAGCAACAAGTATTTTCAGTGATGTGATGATGGACTTTTATAGTAAAATGAGTGGGCGGGTCACAGGAAGTTGTGAAACTGCAACAGGAAGTAGCTGTGTCACCTGCCTGGCTGTGCGTTGTGGCAGGTAAGGCAAAGTAAAGGTTTTGTGAATCGACAGTAATGCTCAAAGTGTGTCATATGTCATCCCTGAGATCAGACAGGAAATGGGTCACCCACTATGGGGGTCTTACACCAGCCTGACATTCCACTGATATGTTTGTTTTGGCTGAGAGGGAAAACAAGAGACTAATGTAGTAGGAATATTTATGTATGGTTTTCCTTTCATTGGTTTATAGATATTCATAACGTCTCTTTTATTAATATATATGAAAGCGCTATTTACCCAAAAGCAAACATTTATTATATTGCAGCTTACTTATACTAAGATGTGATCTAGTTTTCTTTCATTAGACTTTCCTTTATTTTCACCTGGTGAACCTGCCAGTAAGTCTGTTGTTTATTACCAGAACAAGTTGTCCTGCAAATGTATCAGTTAGAGCAGGATTTCTCAAAAGGAGTTCTGTGAGAAATGATTGATTTGTGGTGGATCCGCAGTTGAGAAACCCTGATGTAACGCTATTTCTACAATAATTGTTGGTATATCTACAGCTCGCTGATCACACCCAATGTTCCCTGAGCTGTACATATGAAACTTTAAGTTATGTAAAATCTTTATATTAAAAGGAACAAAACTTTTGTTGTAACTGTTTGTGTAACTGCAATGTTAGCTGGAGTTTGGCTTCAATTTTTTAGTGTATCTAAACCTGCTAGTCATTCTAACACCCCCTTCCTCCTAGACTGACTGCCTGCTGTGCTCTCTGATCTAGAGTGTAGGCACTCTAATAGCCTCGTACACACGATCCGAATATCGGACGAAAGTGGCGTCCGAGGAAGAATCGTACGATTTTCAGATCGTGTGTGTACACTAATTTCGATAGCCGATCACGACAGTTCATCCGATTATTATTCGATCGGACAAGCACGAAAATTTTCATCGAACGATACCAGATCGTCCGATTTTCGTTTAGTCAGTATAGTTGTCGTACAAAAATACAATACAAATACGTTACAACACATGACATCACTTCCAATTTTTTTTTCTGTCATACGGGAATTGTCGTGACTTTAGTAACCTACTCAATTTCTACTTGTGACTAGTAAACGAAAAAATTCGGACGATCTGTCGTCCGATTTTCGGATCGTGTGTACGGGGCATAAGGCTACTTTCACACTGAAGCGCCGCTAAAACTGCGCAAAAAAAAAGGGGAAAAAAGACCCGTTTTGTGGCGCTTTCAAATCGCTTTTAAGACACTTTGGAAGCGCTGCCCATTCATTTCAATGGGCAGAGGCGTTTTGGGAGTGCTATTTTAGCACTCCAAAGCCGCTCCAAAGATGCTGCTTGCAGGACTTTTCCTAATGTCCCGCAAGCGCACCGCCCCAGTGTGAAAGCACACATTGAAGTGGATAGGAGGCAGTTTTCAGGCACTTTACAGGAGATATTTCTAGCGCTTAAAACCTGAAAACTGCCTCAGTGTGAAAGGGGTCTAATACAGGAGGTGTGTTACTGACTAGATCTCCAGGTGAAAACACAGGGGGAAAAGCATAAAAAAAAAGAAAACAAATGCAGCCACCCCATCTAATGATTGGCAAGCTGCAATATATGACAAATTTTGTTTTTGGGTTTAATATCACTTTACATATTCTTAAACATTGCATTGTATGTGGGGTATGTATGTCCATGCTGTATGCTGTATGTTTCTGGCGGTTGGTTGGCAAAATAAAGTCGGTTGGCAGAGAGGTGGAGGTGAGCGGAGGGATGAGATTTGGCTCCTTGTATACTCCTAACTGACACCCCACCCCTGACAGTGACTGTTGATGATCTGTGGCAGAGGCTATCATTGTTAGAAGTGAACAGAGACGTCGCCCTACAGTCCAAGGAGACCGGAGAGCCGATAACAGTTCTAAACCTGTCCAAATGAAAAGGGATCTGTGGGGATCAGACTGCAGGGTTGTGTTTTGTAAGATTTACTATTTGCTTCTCTTGATTTAAAAAAAAAATCTGCAGATTGGTGTTTACAAGACACGACCCAGCAATTCTAATGTGGACCAGGCTTGTGATTTACTCCCCACACTGCTTGCTCCCCACACTCCCTACATGCATGTCTACCCAGGACCATGTATGCCAGTCACTGTGCCCTGTCCATGGCCATCCCTATACAGGTCCTTCTCAAAAAATTAGCATATTGTGATAAAGTTCATTATTTTCTGTAATGTACTGATAAACATTAGACTTTCATATATTTTAGATTCATTACACACAACTGAAGTAGTTCAAGCCTTTTCTTGTTTTAATATTGATGATTTTGGCATACAGCTCATGAAAACCCAAAATTCCTATCTCAAAAAATTAGCATATTTCATCCGACCAATAAAAGAAAAGTGTTTTTAATACAAAAAAAGTCAACCTTCAAATAATTATGTTCAGTTATGCACTTAATACTTGGTCGGGAATCCTTTTGCAGAAATGACTGCTTCAATGCGGCGTGGCATGGAGGCAACCAGCCTGTGGCACTGCTGAGGTGTTATGGAGGCCCAGGATGCTTCGATAGCGGCCTTAAGCTCATCCAGAGTGTTGGGTCTTGCGTCTCTCAACTTTCTCTTCCCAATATCCCACAGATTCTCTATGGGGTTCAGGTCAGGAGAGTTGACAGGCCAATTGAGCACAGTAATACCATGGTCAGTAAACCATTTATCAGTGGTTTTGGCACTGTGAGCAGGTGCCAGGTCGTGCTGAAAAATGAAATCTTCATCTCCATAAAGCTTTTCAGCAGATGGAAGCATGAAGTGCTCCAAAATCTCCTGATAGCTAGCTGCATTGACCCTGCCCTTGATAAAACACAGTGGACCAACACCAGCAGCTGACATGGCACCCCAGACCATCACTGACTGTGGGTACTTGACACTGGACTTCAGGCATTTTGGCATTTCCCTCTCCCCAGTCTTCCTCCAGACTCTGACACCTTGATTTCCGAATGACATGCAAAATTTGCTTTCATCCGAAAAAAGTACTTTGGACCACTGAGCAACAGTCCAGTGCTGCTTCTCTGTAGCCCAGGTCAGGCGCTTCTGCCGCTGTTTCTGGTTCAAAAGTGGCTTGACCTGGGGAATGCGGCACCTGTAGCCCATTTCCTGCACACGCCTGTTCACAGTGGCTCTGGATGTTTCTACTCCAGACTCAGTCCACTGCTTCCGCAGGTCCTCCAAGGTCTGGAATCGGTCCTTCTCCACAATCTTCTTCAGGGTCCGGTCACCTCTTCTCGTTGTGCAGCGTTTTCTGCCGCACTTTTTCCTTCCCACAGACTTCCCACTGAGGTGCCTTGATACAGCACTCTGGGAACAGCCTATTCGTTCAGAAATTTCTTTGTGTCTTACCCTCTTGCTTGAGGGTGTCAATGATGGCCTTCTGGACAGCAGTCAGGTCGGCAGTCTTACCCATGATTGCGGTTTTGAGTAATGAACCAGGCTGGGAGTTTTTAAAAGCCTCAGGAATCTTTTGCAGGTGTTTAGCGTTAATTAGTTGATTCAGATGATTAGGTTAATAGCTCGTTTAGAGAACCTTTTCATGATATGCTAATTTTTTGAGATAGGATTTTTGGGTTTTCATGAGCTGTATGCCAAAATCATCAATATTAAAACAAGAAAAGGCTTGAACTACTTCAGTTGTGTGTAATGAATCTAAAATATATGAAAGTCTAATGTTTATCAGTACATTACAGAAAATAATGAACTTTATCACAATATGCTAATTTTTTGAGAAGGACCTGTACATATGTACACATGAGAATGTCACCCGTCATCAATGGGGAAAAGTAGAAAATGAATCTATCAATATTCTCAATACTCACCAGTCCAGTCTGTCTTCTGGTGTGGACCATACACTTTACGGCCGACACCAAAGCATCCAGCGGCGGCTCTAAAGCAGCCGCGCAGAAAATCTCGAGCCCTCTTCATTTTTGTGGGCTTGAATGGGGTATCTGCAGTCTGTTCAATGATACCTCCTTCCATAGGTGGTCTTCCAGTGGTCTGTTTATCTTTGGTGTTAATGTGATAAACAGCTTTTTTACACTGAAAAAATCTCATTCTGAAGTATAATCCAAACACGCTTTAAGCGCAGGAGAATGAAATTACAATAACAATTCAATCAAGTGAATTCACTAGAATGAAATCGCTATCAAAATATCACCAGAAAGAAACAATACGTCTGTACTGTTCACTAAACACTCTGGGACTGACAGGATCCTCCTGAGAGCTGCCTTATAAAGGGGGCAGCTGATGACATCACAGGGCATGGTCATGTGACCTAGTTGTTTTTTTTCAAATCTCTGGCACTCAGCCAAGAGTAACTGACGTTTCACCTGGTGTGTTAGCATTGTGAATTCAGCCCCTAGGCTCAGTATACAGAGGCTGAATTCCAAAGAATTTTTATTTATTTTTTAAATAAAGTGACAGTTATTTTTATTGATACTTAACATTTACAGTCCCATGGTTTAAATTAGGATCTTTATTCATATGTAAGCAACGTGAATTGAGTCTTATCACATTGTATAAAGAATTCCTACATGTCAGATATTTTTATTTCTGTCCTGTCCAAATAATTGACTTTTTTTTTTTTTTCTGATCATCAAATATTTCTTTAGCAAACCCCATAGGGGGAAGACTTGCTGTTTTTTTTTCTTTCTATGGGCTCCTTTCTTACAATCCATATCAGACCCTCATCTGAGATTAAAGTCTGATATGGATGTTAAGGGAAATCCTATGTAGCAGTAATTTAAATGGAAATGTTTTTTCTTTGTAAACTTGTCTTTTGCTCTAATATATAATACAGATGCACAACATGATGTACAGGTTAAAGGCTTCCCTAAGCATGTTATTTAAAGGAAGCACATCTTTTTAATATTACCCTTTAAAGTATTACTAAACCCGGAACAGTAAAATCAGCTTGTTATACTCAATGTGTTATAAACATGCTTGTTATACTCACTGTGGAACCTAAGGGGTTAATCCTGTGCATTGTGTAAAATGGCTGTTTGATCCTATCTTCTCTGATCCTCCCCTACTTCCACAGTCCCCAATCTATTTCCTGATAGTACAGAGCATTGGGGGAACTCTGCACATGCTTAGTTTGATGTGTATTCCTAGAATTTCTTTTTTTGGGAGGGTGCATGTGATGAGCACAGGACCAATCAGCACTGTCCAGACAGAGGGTCAGGAGTCATGCAGCCTCATAGGACAGTCAGAGGGGAATGAAAACTCCTCCTACAAGCTTTAACTAGTGCTCGGCTGGACACTGATAGAAGTAATAAAACTGCTATATACTGCTGATGAGAAAAGGTATTTAGCAGTTTATACAGTATTTACTAAAATAATTGCATTTCCATGTTCTGTGTACTGTGGGAGACCAGATATCCTGAATGCAGTGTGCTGGGTTTAGTAACACTTTAACCACTTAGGCTGGCCATACATTATACAATTTTCTTGTGCAACTTTCCTTTAGATTTACCAAAACCATATAATAGGTCAAACCTAAACACTTTCATTTTGTATGCAATCAGGCAGGCCCTTCTACTACATAGTTCAAGGTAAATCTAAAGAAAATTGAATAAGAAAATTGTATGGTGTATGGCCAGCTTAAAGCCCCGGACCATTTCGCTGGCCAAAGACCAGGCCACTTTTTGCGATTCGGCACTGTGTCGTTTTAACTGACAATTGCGCGGTCGTGCGAAGTGACTCCCAAACAAAATTTGATGTCCTTTTTTTCCCAGAAATAGAGCTTTCTTTTGGGGGTATTTGATCATCTCTGCGGTTTTTATTTTTTGCGCTATAAACAAAAATATAGCGACAATTTTGAAAAAAATTCAATATTTTTTACTTTTTGCTACAATAAATATTCCCCAAAAATATATAAAAAAACATTTTTTTTCCTCAGTTTAGGCCGATATGTATTTTTCTACATATTTTTGGTAAAAAAAAAATCGCAATAAGCGTTTATTGATTGGTTTGCGCAAACGTTATAGCGTCTACAAAATAGGGGATAGTTTTATGGCATTTTTATTAATATTTTTTTTTTACTAATAATGGCGGCGATCAGCGATTTTTATCGTGCCTGCAACATTATGGCGGACACATCGGACACTTTTGACACCATTTTGGGACCATTGTAATTTCTACAGCGATCAGTGCTATAAAAATGCACTGATTACTGTAAAAATGACACTGGCAGTGAAGGGGTTAACCTGTAGGGGGCGCTGAAGGGGTTAAGTATGACCTAGGGAGTGCTTTTAACTGCTAGGGGGCATGGCTTGCTATGACACATCACTGATCGCTGTTCCCGATGACAGGGAACAGACGATCAGTGACATGTCAGGGGAAGGACGGGGAGATGTTGTGTCTACACTGATATCTCCCCGTTCTTCAGCTCTGTGACCCGATCACGGGACACCGGTGGACATCGAGTCCGCGGGTTCTGTGGGCACGGTCACGGAGCTCGCGACAGGGTCGCGAGCGCGCCGCCACCGGCGCGACCACACAGCTTGAAAATTAAAGGGGACGTATATATACGCCCAATTGCGCAGCCGTACCATTCTGTCGACGTATAAGTTCGTGCGGCGGTCGGGAAGCAGTTAAAGTGGTTGTAAAGCCACTGTGTGTACTTTATAGTTTCCCCTCTGTTCAATGATGTTATGTGTCCCAGTCTATGTTCTATATAAAAAATATGTAGCTGTATACCTTATTTCAGAGCGCCTCTTGGTACTCACATGACTGCCCACTGCTCTCCTCTCCCAATCTGAGAAGTACAGTGGGAGGAGCTGAGAATCCCTTGCTGACGTCAACCGGGAGGAGGGGAGGAGTGCGGTGTGGGTAGTCACGTGAGTGCAGAGCGGCACTCTGAAATAAGGTATACACATGGTCAGTTTACAAAAGGGAGGGCAGCACCAGGCAGGATCAGCCAGGTATTTTAGATGATAGAAAGGGCCAAATTACACCCCTTCCTGCCCAGGACAATTTTCAGCTTTCATCGCTGTCGCACTTTGAATGACAATTATGCGGTCATGCAACACTGTACCCAAATGAAATTTTTATAATTTTCTTCCCACAAATAGAGCTTTCTTTTGGTGGTATTTGATCACCACTGTTTTTTTTTTTGCCAAACAAACTAAAAAAAAACTAAAAAAGTTTTTCTTTGTTTCGGTTATAAAATTTTGTTTTCTCCTTCACTGACCAGCACTAATATGTAGAATTGATGGGCACTGATAGGCGGCACTGATATGCAGCACTGATGGGCACTAATAGGTGGCACTAATAAGCACTGCCAGGTGGCTGTTATGGGCACTGATAGGCGGCACTGATTGTCACCGATAGGCGGTACTGATTGGCACTGACAGGTGGCACTGATGGGCAGCACTGATGATGAGGTACTGACAGGTGTTACTGCTGGGCACTGATTGGCACTGTGGTGGGCACTGCTTGGCACTTTCATTGGCACTGACAGCCATTATTGATGGGGCACTGATTGGCAGCTGATAGACACGGATTGGAAGCTGATGGGCACATCTGATGGGGGCTGTACTGATAATCAATGTCCTGATTATCAGCACAGACCCCCCCTTTGACAGGGAGAGCCGCCGACCGGCCCTCCCTGTCAGCGCGAACCAAGGAATGCTCTTTACCGGCACTTCCTGGTTCACACGATGATCAACTATGATTGGTCACAGCTGATCACGTGGTAAGGAGCCTCCGTCAGAGGCTCCATACCACGATCGGAAATGCAGTGTGTCAGACTGACACACAGCACCTCCGATCACCGCATTGCGGGCGGGCGCCGGCATGTTATCCTGCTGGATATCATGTGAGACCCAGTCAGGATAACTGAACCACCGCCCGGCCGTCATTCTGCTATAGGCTGGGCGGGAAGGAACAAGATCCATTATTATTTTTTTCTAGGGTTACAACCACTTTAAAGGGGTTGTAAAGGCAGAAGGTTTTTTATCCTAATGCATTCTATGCATTAAAGTGATTGTAAAGTCTTGTTGAAAAAAAAAGAAAATAACAAACACGTTATACTTACATCCTCTGTGCAAATGGTTTTACACAGAGCAGCCTGGATCCTCCTCTTTTTTTGGGTCCCTCTTCACTGCCCCTGGCCCCTCCCTCCTGACGAGTGCCCCCACAGCAAACAGCTTTCTATAGGGGCACCTGAACCGAGTCACAGCTCCCTGTGTCCATTCAGACACGGAGCCCCGCCCCCGCCCCCTCTCTTCTGATTGGCTAACTGGTTTTTATTGACAGCTGCAGGAGCCAATGGTGCTGCTGCTGTGTCTCAGCCAATCAGGAGGAAAGTCCCGGGTGCCTAACACATGGACATCGCTGGAGAGAGACGGGTCTCAGGTAAGTAATTAGGGGGTGCTGGGGGGGCTGCTACACACAGATGTTTTTTTATCTTAATGCATAGGGTATAAAATAACTTATGCCAGGGGTGCCCAACCTTTTGAGGAGCAAGGGCCACTTTATCAACTTGGTAACCGGTCGCGGGCCACAATGAGCATCAGTGGCGTAGCGTGGGTTGTCAGCGCCCAGGGCAAGGCAAGTAATTTGCGCCCCCTAACCTGTGGGCTTTTAGCACTCCCTGAGTCCCTTCCCTTCCTACAATATTACTGACCAGCCTGATTCCCACACTGACCACTACACTAACCACTACACTAACCTGCCTGACCACTGCACTAACCTACCTGATTCCTACACTGACCTACCTGATTTCTACACTGACCTACCTGTTACCTACACTGACCACTACACTAACCTACCTGCTTCCTATACTTGCCACTACACTGACCTACCTGTCCACTATCCTGACCACTACACTACCTGATTCCTACACTGTCAACTACACTACACTGTCACCTACACTGCACTTACCACTGCACTGACCACTACACTGCACTGATCACTACACTACCCACTGCACTGACCACTACACTACCCACTGCACTACACTGACCACTGCACTACACTGACCACTACACTGCACTGATCACTACACTGCACTGACCACTACATTGTCCACTTCACTGCACTGACCTCTACACTGACCGCTGCACTACACTGACCACAGCACTGACCACTACACTGTGCACTTCACTGACCACAACACTGACCACAACACTGACCACTACACTTATACTGACACCAGACATTTTTTTTTTATTTATACTGACTCTAACTCTGGCTGGCCCCTTTCTCCCCAGACCGTATCCACCCCTCACCTGCAACTTGTATCTTCCATCAGTCCGGAGGAGAGGGGGAGCCTGGAGGAGGTGAAGGCAGCGGTGTTCACAGCACTCCCTGCCACCAATTGTGCAAGTTCTCCCACTTAAAAAGATGAGAGAGGCCTGTATGTCATCATAGGTATACCTCAACTATGAGAGACAAAATGTGGAAACAAATCCAGACAATCACATTGTCTGATTTGGAAAGAATTTATTTGCAAATCATGGTGGAAAATAAGTATTTGGTCAATATCAAAAGTTCATCTCAATACTTTGTTATATATCCTTTGTTGGCAATGACAGAGGTCAAATGTTTTCTGTAAGTCTTCACAAGGTTGTCACACACTGTTGCTGGTATGTTGGCCCATTCCTCCATGCAGATCTCCTCTAGAGCAGTGATGTTTTGGGGCGGTTGCTGGGCAACACGGACTTTCAACTCCTTCCAAAGGTTTTCTATGGGGTTGAGATATGGAGACTGGCTAGGCCACTCCAGTACCTTGAAATGCTTCTTACAAAGCCACTCCTTCATTGCCCGGGTGGTGTGTTTGGGATCATTGTCATGCTGAAAGACCCAGCCACGTTTCATCTTCAATGCCCTTGCTGATGGGAGCAGGTTTGCACTCAAAATCTCATGATACATGGCCCCATTCATTCTTTCATGTACTGTACACGGTCAGTCATCCTGTTCCCTTTGCAGAGAAACAGCCCCAAAGCATGATGTTGCCACCCCCATGCTTCACAGTAGGTATGGTGTTCTTTGGTTGCAACTCAGCATTCTCTCTCCTCCAAACACGACGAGTTGTGTTTCTACCAAACAGTTCTACTTTGGTTTCATCTGACCATATGACATTCTCCCAATCCTCTTCTGGATCATCCAAAGGCTCTCTAGCAAACCTCAGACGGGTCCGGACATGTACTGGCTTAAGCAGGGGGACACGTCTGGCACTGCAGGATCTAAGTCCCTGGCGGCGTAGTGTGTTACTTGATGGTAGCCTTTGTTACGTTGGTCCCAGCTCTCTGCAGGTCATTCACTAGGTCTTCCCGTGTGGTTCTGGGATTTTTGCTCACCCTTCTTGCGATCATTTTGACCCCACGGGGTGAGATCTTGCGTGGAGCCCCAGATTGAGGGAGATTATCAGTGATCTTGTATGTCTTCCATTTTCTAATTATTGCTCCCACAGTTGATTTCCTCACACCAAGCTGCTTGCCTATTGCAGATTCAGTCTTCCCATCCTGGTGCAGGTCTACAATTTTGTTTCTGGTGTCCTTCGGCAGCTCTTTGGTCTTCACCATAGTGGAGTTTGGAGTGTGACTGTTTGAGGTTGCGGACAGGTGTCTTTTATACTGATAACAAGTTCAAACAGGTGCCATTAATACAGGTAATGAGTGGAGGACAGAGGAGCCTCTTAAAGAACAAGATACAGGTCTGTGAGAGCCAGAAATCTTGCTTGTTTGTAGGTGACCAAATACTTATTTTCCACCATAATTTGCTAAAAAAAATCTTTCCAAATCAGACAATGTGATTGTCTGGATTTGTTTCCACATTTTGTCTCTCATAGTTGAGGTTTACCTATGATGACAATTACAGGCCTCTCTCATCTTTTTAAGTGGGAGAACTTGCACAATTGGTGGCTGACTAAATACTTTTTTGACCCACTGTATATATACTATTTACCATGTTTAGGTTGAACTCCATACAATTTATAAAAATATTAGGACTGGTTATGCATTTAATAAAAACTACCTTAATCTGTCTTTATATCAACTTTCTGTAATCTCTGCCCTTTATATATTTATAATTTTTCCCCTATGTCAGTTGCTAACCCTTCACCACCACTACCACTAAATCCCATTAACACATGCACACCACAGCACATACAGAACCAAAAAGAATTTACCAAGACTTTATAACTGATAGCAAGATCATGATCATACTTGGAGAAGCAGCAGTACTGACACCAGGAACATTTCTCATTCATTGTCTATGGGTGCTAAGTGGGCATTCACGTACCAAACAAATTTACCACAAGATGATATGTTTTGATTTGCATGCTATGTGGTGCATTTTGGATTGCCAGTAGAAATGCATGGGCATACAATGCACATTATATAGTGTGCTACAACACAACATGGAGGAGAATGTCCTGTGCATTAAGGTGCACTGAATTGAAAAAAAATGCTGTTTAGACACAGACCTGTTCTACCTTGTAGTATGAACACCCTGCCCACGTTTGTGTTCAAGGAATGCACAAGGCCATTCATTTTAAATGGTTGCTTGACATGCCACATGACATACCAAAGGATAGAATAGTCGAGAAAATCACTCTAAACACTGTAAAACTGGAGCTCAGACTCTCAAGAGTGTTTACTTGTGTTTTCTTACAGTGTACCTTACAGTTTTCTAAAGTGTTACTTATTCCAGGACCCTACATTCACTATATCTGATCTCCTACAGTACACACAACATGGAAATGCAATTATTTTAGTAAATATAAACTGCTAAATAATCTTTCTCATCAGCAGTATATAGCAGTCCTGTGGCTTCTATCAGTGTCTGGTTAAAGCTTATAGGATGAGTTTTCATTCTGCACTGACTGTCCTATCTGGATGCAGGACCCCTGACCCTCTGTCTGGACAGTGCTGATTAGTCCTGTGCTCATCACATGCACCCTCCCAAGACAAAAAATACACTCTAGCAATAAACGCCAAACTGAGCATGTGCAGCCTGTCCCTGGGAGGAGAGGATCAAACAGCCTTTTTACGCAATGCAGAGGATTAACCCCTCTGGTTCCACACTGATTTTACTGTTGTGGGTTTAGTAACACTTTAATGATTTCTCATGCACGCCCTCTTTGACAGGCTGCACCCCACATCACAGACTGTGGTTCTGGCCTATGGAAGAACAACAAAGCAGATAGCTGGCAAGTACACCGCATCTTAAAAGCTGCCCAACACACTCTCAGCAAACTTACCCAGCCCATTCCACCATGGCACAGTGTATGATACAGTCACTGCACACTAGGGGTAGAAGGGGCTTGGTGGGTAAGAACTGCGCAGTGAGATAAACCGGCAATATTGGTGGCGGTGCTCCTCTAATAATGCCTTTGAAGGCAAAAGGGAACATTAGAGTCACTGTTACTGCAGAAATGAGCCTAAGGATAAATAGCAGGAAGGCATAAAATATTTAATGAAAACAAAAATGTGATCACGCTGAAAGATACAATTACACCTGCAAGCACACCAAGAGATATAAATTGTCAAACAAATGCTTATTATAAGTGCTGCCCTTTAACCACAATCAAATAAAGACTCCTCCCTACACGTTTCCTCACAAATTACGTCTTCTGGGGCGGAGACTTTGTTCATGACATCATCACAGAAGTGGCCTGCCTCATTCCTGGGACGGGCTGTATTTATTATACTTTCATGGATATTTACGAGTGGTTTGAAGCTTTTAAAAAAATAGTATTGCTTTTATATAATTTTACACTACAATATGCGGTTCTCCTATTTTATTTTATTTAAAATATACAGAAAAACCAAAAGTTGACTGATGAATTTGACCCGGAGTGGGAAATTCCTAGTGTCTCTGTCATGGGAGCTTGGTTATATTTTGAGGCTATTTTTAACTTCTCTGTTACGGAGGATGAAATTACTCTAGTTTAGTATGTGTGATTTGCATGCGCTGGAGGAACACACTGGTGAAGTGTGGCACGAGTTGAAGAATTGCACTTACAGTATTTTAGACCTAGTGCTGATCTCTATATGGTGGACTTAATGCACTGCACTGTGTCTTGATGTTTTATGAAGATGTGTTGCTTACACATTTATTTTAGATTTATTGCTTAAAGCGCAGCACCTACTTGTATTTAAAATATTTAATGTGTTGGGTGGCAAAGAGGAACCCCTAGTGGCCATGGCATCTTGGGTTGCAATCCATGATGCCTAGGGTTAAATCTAGCCCTGAACTTAAAAGCATTCTATAAAATTTGTAGGGTAAAGCAGTTCTGTATATTACATTTTCCTGAAATACTGCTTCTGTTGGTACCTTATGATGAAGATCAGGCCACTTTGGTGAGAATAATTTTATGTCTTCTCAGTTTATAGCTTCTGGAATCAATGGTAGATTTCTAAGCCCTGCAGTTAACAGTCCTTTGACCTGTGAATGACGAGTAAATCTTATATTGAAATGTAATCCAGACACATTGTCACTCTTTTATTGACAAAATTACGCTCTCAGGCGATTAGTCATTGATGTGTCCAAGTATTTACAGCATTGATTAAAACATATAATAGAGAACTGAAGGCAAAACAATATTTTAGTTTTATCCAAAACAGACTTGCCTATTGATTTCATGGGGTTGTGGCCTCAGCGATTTTATGCTAAAGAGCTTCTACTCATAAGGTGAGAACTGTGTCGGAATAGAGAATCTGAAAAAATACAGAATATAAAATAAACTTTAACGTAAAGACATAACATAGGAAATACTTAGTGCCGGTTCACACAGGGGCGACTTGTCAGGCGACTTAGCCACCTGACAAGTCGCGCTCCGTTCTGTACAATGGAACCGTTCTAATAGGAGAGACTCAAGTCACTCCGACTTAGAAAAAGGTTCCTGTATGACTTTGGGACGACTTCAGGGCGATTTCCATTGACTTCAATACAGAAGTCATTTTGCAAGTAGCCTCTGAAGTCGTGTGCAGATCGCCTTGCCGAGTCGCGCGGCAAGTTGTGCTGCCCCAGTGTGAATCGGCACTTAGTGCCGGTTCACACTACAGCGACTTGGGATCCGACTTGTCAGACCTCAAGTCGCCCGACATAAGAAATTCCATTATAGTTAATGAGAACCATCTTAATGTACACTACTGAAGTCGCTCCGACTTCAGAAAAGGTTCCTGTACTACTTCAAGGCGACTTCTATCCAACTTGTACCCATAGATTTCAATGGAAGTTGCCTCCAAAGTCGGATCTCCATCTTAACTGAAACAACTTTACAGGAAAAGAAAATAGTTTACCCAGGCAAACCCCTCCCTCCCACAGAGCTGAATATTCTGTGATTGGCCACAGCCAAAGTCGCCTGTCCTGGAGGCAACTTTAACCACTTCCCTACCCGCCCATAGTAATATGACATCCACAGATGGGATCTCCCATCCTGTGTGGACGTCATATGACATCCTGGGCTTTGTGGGGGGATATCTGAATGATGCCTGCAGCTAGAGGCATCATTCAGATATCCTTTTCTTGTGCCGGCGATTCTGCGCACCATAAGAACGATCATAGCGGCGGTTCCGTCGCCTGATCGTTCTTATAGGCGGCGGGAGGGGACATCCCCCCCTCCCGCCGCCATCCGGTGCTTGTCCGGGCTCTCCCGTGCCATCGGGGGCCCGGAGAATGAATCGTCTGGCGCCGGAGGTGAAGCATAGAGATGACTGGTGACCAGATGGTCACCAGTCATCTCTATGACCGTCGGAGGCCCAGGCGCGATGTGATGACGTCACGCCTGGGTCCTCAGTAGTAAACAAAGCCGCCTTTTCACGATATCATGCTTTCCAGCCTGGAGGAGAGATGTGGGGTCTTATTGACCCCGCATCTCTCCATAAAGAGGACATGTCACACACCATTCCTATTACAAGGGATATTTACATTCCTTGTAATAGGAATAAAAGTGATCAAAAATAAATAAATGTAAAAATAAAAAAAATTCAGTAAAATAAATAAAAAATAAAATATATATATATATTTAAAACACCCCTGTCCCCGGTAGCTCGTGATCAGAAGCGAACGCACATGTAAGTCCCGCCCACATATGTAAACGCCGTTCAAACCACATATGTGAGGTATCGCCGCGTGCGTTAGAGCGCGTGCAACAATTCTAGCACTAGACCTCCTCTGTAACTCTAACCTGGTAACCTGTAAAAAAATTCAAAGCGTCGCCTATGGAGATTTTTAAGTACCGAAGTTTGGTGCCATTCCATGAGTGTGCGCAATTTTAAAGCGTGACGTGTTAGGTATCTATTTACTCTGCGTAACATCATCTTTCATATTTTACAAAAAAATTGGCCTAACTTTACTGTTTTGTTATTTTTTAATTCATGAAACCATTTTTTTTTCCCAAAAAAAGGCGTTTGAAAAATTATTGTGCAAATACCATGCAAGAAAAAAAGTTAAAAGTTGCAATGACCGTCATTTTATTCCCTAGGATGTCTGCTAAAAAAAACATATATATTGTTTGGGGGTTCTGAGTAATTTTCTAGCAAAAGAATGATGATTTGTACATGTAGGAGAGAAGTGCTAGAATAGGCCCAGTAGTGAGGTGGTAAAAAAAAGCCCTGTATTGAAGTGGTTAAGTCGCGTTGTTACTTGCTCAAAGTCACGCTGAAGTCGCCTCCAAATCGCCTTGCAAAGTCGTACTGTAAGTCGGGTTGCCCCTGTGTGAACCGGCACTTACTGATTTATGTGCTATTTTTAATTCACACTTTATGGTACAGAAAGATTTTAACGACAATTTCATAACATTTCATTTGGAATACTAACAATATTGATGTAGCAGGTTTCCATTTATTTATGCCAGTTTTGCTGAACTTTCCCTGAATGAGTAGCTCCTTTCAATGGGGTCAACAAAAAATCTAGTCAATCTTGTTTCCAGCGGTTTAGACATCAATGGCTGTGTGTTGAGTTATTTTGAGGGGACAGCAAATTTACACTGTTATACAAGCTGTACACTCACTACTTTACATTGTAGCAAAGTGTCATTTCTTCAGTGTTGTCACATGAAAAGATATAATAAAATATTTACAAAAATGTGAGGGGTGTACTCACTTTTGTGAGATGTTGTGTACGTACGTGTGTGTGTGTGTATACACACACACACAGTATCTCACAAAAGTGTATGTGTGACACACACACACACACGTGTATTGGGACACCTGCCTTTACACACACACACACACACACACACACGTGTATTGGGACACCTGCCTTTACACACACACACACACGTGTATTGGGACACCTGCCTTTACACACACACACACACACACACACGTGTATTGGGACACCTGCCTTTACACACACACACACACGTGTATTGGGACACCTGCCTTTACACACACACACACACACACACACACACACACACGTGTATTGGGACACCTGCCTTTACACACACACACACACACACACACACACACACACACACACACACGTGTATTGGGACACCTGCCTTTACACACACACACACACACACACACACACTTTAGGGTTCAATATTGAGTTGGCCCTCCCTTTGCAGCTGACCACAAGGTTTAGGAGTGTGTCTATGGGAATATTTGACCATTCTTCCAGAAGTGCATTGACGAGGTCAGGCACTGATGTTGGACGAGAAGGCCTGGCTCGCAGTCTCCACTCTAATTCACCCCAAAGGTGTTCTTATCAGGTTGGTGACATTAAAGTTCATGTGCGTGTAAAGGCAGGTGTCCCAATACTTTTGGTAATATAGTCCACATATAATTCCACATATACTGTTAGAGATTCGATAGTTGGTCAAAAATCTTTCCCTTTAGTTCCTTTAAAATTTTGTCACTGTGGTCAAAAACAAACATTGATTTTTCAATCATTAGTAAAAAAATCTAAACAAACATAATTAAAATTAAAAATGATAAATTAAATTCTACTTGTACATGGCCAGCTTAACTATTTGAGCTTCCCAACTAGAGAACATGCAGTATATAGCAATGCCAAATACCAAGCAGGCCCACCTGGAAGCAGCCTTTTCCTCCTTGAAAGAACAGCATCACACCAGAACAAACCTCAGAGCAGAATCTTTAGCCTCGTACACACGGTTCGATTGTTGGCAGGGGATTGTCTGTTGACAGACTGTTGTCCTAAAAGCTTACCGTTAGTACGCTCCTTTTGACAATTGTTGTCCAATTTTCAGCCAACAAATGTTGGATGGCAGGCTAGTAAATTTTCGGCGGACAACGGCTTGACGTCTGATTTTTGGATGGTCAGTACACAAATCCATCACACAAAAGTAAAAAGTACAAACACGCATGCTCGGAATCAATGCTCGCCAAACACGAAATTAGCAGAAGAGGCCCAAATGGTGGCGCTCAAGAGCTGAAATTCCTCATAGTACGTCACTACGTTTGTGTTTGTGGCACGACAATTGTGTACTGTTAGTATGCAAGACAAGTTCCAGGCACACGCCCTTTTGACAAAAATCAGACGCTCAGTTGGCCAACCATCGTACCGTGTGTACAAGGTTTTAGACTCTGTGGGTTGAAAGGAATTGGGCACCAGTCAGTTTAAAACATTTTAAGAGATTTCTTAGGCACACTAACCCCAGAAGTCAGGGTTGAGAACAAAAAAAAAGGGGGAGCGCACATGGGCCTGAGAACAGCAGGAAACAGGTTACCTAGCTACAGGGCTGGTTCAAAATTCAATAGTGTGCCCCCACTCTGGATGAAGACGCACAGTGAGCAGTGTGACAAGATGGGGGGCAATATGACAAGGGGGCAGTGTGACAGGGGCAGCAGTAGGACACCTGGACACACTCAGGTACTGGGCCCTGCTGTGGCAGAGAATATATTTCCTAGCCTTCCTTGCAAGAGCAGCATGGGGGAAGTAAACCTCCTACCTTACCAGGCAGAAGCAGCCTGGAACCAAGAAGCGGGAGCTGGAGCCGGAAGTTCCAGTGACCGATGGCTGCCAAAAACGCACCAGGCTGGGCGACATATAGAGCAACTGATGCGCTGCACTCTCCTCCCTGCAGCTGCTGAATGCCCGCCTTCCCTGCTTTCCATCCCACAGACAGTCAGCGGTTGCGTGGAGGAGAATGCTGAGCATCAGTTGCTCTATATGCTGCCCAGCCGCCCCTCTCATACAGGTGTAGACAAATATGACAGGGGAGCCGCACGGGCCCCCTGAAGCATGGGGCCAGGTTGCAATTGCGACCCCTATACCATGTACCATGTTCCAGCAGTGGCAGCCATTCCCCATCTCCAATTGTATGCAAATCCCTGCATAATTATAACAAGAATTCCCCTCTATCCCTAGGTGTCATAACATGACATAAAGCTAAAAACATATGTAAGGGTGCTGAGTTATCAATTTCACCTAATATTCCTTTATAGTTTAACCTGCACTTTCAAACTCTAATCAAGCATGTAGATGCAGTGTGGTAGGCTCAGAGAGGGTTTAAATATGTTCAAACATGGTACCCTCTAATATAGTGCATGAGTGATGATGCAGATCAGTGGCTGGCGTTCATCGTGATTGACGTTGAATCTACTTCGGGAACTTTTTATTTTTTTGCCTTTTTGAATAAAGCACATGTCAAAAACGTTCTCTGGGTTTTAATTTACTTTGCACTTTAAGCCTCGTACACACAATCAGATTTTCAGACGACCGTTCATCCATTGAATGCTAGTCAAATGTCGAAAGTGAAGAGGTTACTCCCCATACGAAAATTTTCGTACGACAAAATACAGACTTCAAACTTCAGAAGTGACGCAATGTGTTGAATTGTTTTGTATGTGTTCTTTTATTTCTGAGCATACGTAGTCCTGCTCTTATGATTTTTTTTTTGTACGAAAACCATACTGATTAAACGAAAATCGGACGTTGAGGTCACGTACAACAAAAAGCGTTTGTCTGACGAAAAACTAGAATCGGCTGTCGAAAGCACCATACTAACGATCCGAAAATCGGCAGATCGTTCTTCGGACACAATTTTACTTCTGATTTTCGGATCATGTGTACGGGCCTTTATTTTTTTGTCAATGAGTAGGGATACCCCTACTCATATGTGGGGGGCAGGATCTGGGGCCCCCTTGTTAAAAAGGGGGCTTCCAGATTCAGATAAGTTATCCTTCACAACCCCACAACCAAAGGGTCAGGGTTATGGGGAAGAGGCCTCTGTCCTCATTGCTCGCTTGTCCCCCCCCCTTTTTCCTGGCCTGTATGCTCGGATAAGGGTCTGGTATAGATTTTAGGGGGGTCTCCCCCACTTTTTTTTTTTTTTTACTTTTGATTTGGAGTTTCCCCCAAAAATCCATACCAAACCCAAAGGGCCTAGTATGGTTCGGGGGACGGGGGGGGGTTTGGGGCGAGGACTGGTTGTTAAGCATGATGGTAGCTAATTTTGAAAACCGCTAAGAGGTATTTTACTGCAGATCTTAAACCGATAGATGCCGATTTGTGAATGTACCCCACTGATATTGGCCTTAACCCACTTAACCCTGCTGCCTTTCTCCTCCACCATTCAAACCTCTCCAGAAACAGAGTGCTTCCTTGTGATTCACCTTCTGCCTGCATCCTAACTCTCTGGAAACAGGATCACCCCCCCCCCCCTCCTATTCTTACGTTGTGGTTCTCTAATATAAATTATATTATCCACTTGAAAAATTCACAGCTTCCCTAAAATATCACAATTAAAAATTTGGGAGTACATAACTGGTTGGAAGACTCCTATGCTCCAGAATACATGGCTACCGTTGTACAGTGAGATTAAATAGCTGCACACCTTTGTAAAAAAATATAAATAAAAAATAAATGCCCATCTTTTTGCAGGTAAAAAAATTTGAATTTATTTGTGAGTTTAATTTTACTAGGAGCCTGCAAAGCATTGGACCTGTGATCAGCACATCATGGGTGTAAAATGTCTGGTCGTACCTCATACGGGCAGGCAGTTACACACTGACAGGAAGCATCAATGAACTACCTAGAGCGCTCAACAGTGCCCTGGCAGTTCATTGAGAACTACAAGCCGACAGCCACAAAGGCAGTTGGTACTTGTAGTTGTCACATTCACAGAACTCTGTGACTGAATGATGCAGGCGCACGGCCGCGTTTTTTAATTTTATTTCAAAATGTGACAGCGAGTGCAAGGAGAAGATCCCTGGCTCACAGTCACAATGGAGGGTTAGGGGGGTGTGGGGGCTGCTGCAACAGTAACATATTACATGTTACACTCTGAATATGGGTGTAACATGTTACGAAAGGTGAACTTATCCTTTAAATACTTTCCCACTCCTACATATACACATCTCTCACCTCACCCTTTTTTATGCTTCTTTTCCATCTCTGTTTCTTGCTCCCTCTTACTTTATGTCCCTCTCCTATTTTGTCTCTACAGCACCTGGCTGATCCCTTGATAAGCCATCCTTATAGCTGTCCATTTTTTTTTTTAAAGATTTTATTGAGCCCTGGTTCACATTGATGCAATTTGACATGTCAAATCGGCACCAATTGCCAGCAATGGCACCGTCCTAATCGGTGCGACGCTGCATTTGCGTCGCTGCACCGATTTCAAAAGGTAGTTTCTGTACTACTTCTTGCGATTTTGGGGTGCGATTTCCAATGACATCTGTGCAGAAACCTGCAGAGATGTCTGTGAAATCGCCGCCGAAATTAGAACTGACATGCGGGAGTGAAATTGTGCTTCATTTCCACAGCTCATTGTGAACCTGGACTTAAGGAGAATTTTTTGTAAGTTAACAACATGGAAACAAACCACCATACAGGACGGGAGACAAAAGGTAGAAAGAGCAACCAAATCAACGATAAAAGAAATACAAAATACAGCTCTGATCGGAGCTGCTGTACTAACAACCCAATGTTAGTACAGCAATCTCCCCTGTTGAGCTATTGTGTTCTGACAGGGGAATGGCCCCCTGCCAGAACACTCTGGTCAGCGCTGACAGAAGCAGGCCCGATTGCCATACACACAGGCTGAAAGCTGGCTGGTTTCTATTGAACCGGCCGACATTCAGCCCATGTGTACTAGGCTTTAGACCAGAGCTAAAGATATACTTTAAGCAGCCATACAGATACAAAGAGTTCATAGCAGATACACCCATGATAAGACATATGAAGACCTAAGAGAAGGGAGGGTGAGTATATACTATCCTTTGGGACCATATAGCCTTAAATTAATGCATAGAGTTTCTAAGATAATAAGTATGTTTTATATAAGAGATATACTTATTGAGATCTGTTATCCAGTCAGAAAAAGTTGGTGGGTGAGGCAAGGTACATTTTAGCACGATCAACCTATGAGCTATGATAAGAGCTCTAGAAATAGTGATCACCAAATTGAGATCCATAAAGAATGAAAGGAAAGGGGGAGACGGTTTTAATTCCCCCTTTCCTCATGGGTTAGTGGCAGAGCAGGCAGTTTCAAGGCTCCCCTCTCCTCGAGCTGAGAGGAGCCCGCCAAAAGGTTTCAAACACCTGGAGCTCACGTGTATCAGGGAGCTGGTACACGTGATTTTCCCGGGTTTTTTGAAGGGGAGCTGAGTTAGAGCTAGTTTTAGGTGGATTAATCCAGTCAGAATAGGGGTATAAAAGTAGGGTTCCGTCAGGGAGGCTCAATTCGCCTCAGAAGACGGAGCTGTGGTGTTCCCCCCCCCCCCCACCCTATAAATATATTTTCCTTGTCGCGAGCTGCAATTATGTGGTCGGGGTCACCTTTGTTGAAAGAGAATACAAAGGGGGACAAATCTGTTATTTGATGTGATAAATTGGTGAAGGATGGTTTTGTGAAGTCTGAGAATATTTATGCAGCCTGAGCCGTAGTGGCTAGGTTGTTTAAGTTTAAGTATTTATTTGTTTAATAAATAAATTGTTTTTAAACCAATAATAAAGCAGCCGCGGCCATAATAATCCAAAGCACGTTGTTTGTGAGTTATTTAAATATAGAAGTAAGGTAAAGGTTCTGCCTACTATCCCATAGCTGTCCATTCTAAAAGATAAGTCAACTTAAAAAAAAAAAATTATAAAAAAAAAGAAAAAAAAAGAAAATTTTTGCAGGTAGAAAATATGCATTTCCTATTTTTTGACAGCTAGCACGGGGAACTTCTTCCCATACTGCTGTCACAGGGAGTGCGGGGATCGGGCAGCAGCTGCAGCACATGTAACATGTTCCCTAAGGTGAACTTATCCTTTAATGTTGATGTATGATCAACATGTATACTATGGCCTTAGAGCCCATTCACACAGGGGCAACTTTGGATCCGACTTCAAGTCGCCCCAAGTCGCCTCAAGTTGCGCTGCATGAGAAAATCAATGTAAGTGAATGGAGCCGTCTTAATGCACACTACTGTAGTCACTCCGACTTCAAAAAAGGTCCCTGTACTACTTCAATCCGACTTCTAGGCAACTGCTTGGCGACCTGTACCCATTGATTTCAATGGAAGTCGCTCAGAAGTCGGATAAGTCTTAACAGAAGAAATTTTCCAGGAAGAGAACATACATTTCTCAGGCAAACCTCTCCCTCCCACAGAGCTGATTCTTGTTTGATTGGCCACTGGAATGTCTCCTGTCCTGGAGGCAACTTGAAGTTGCCTTGTAAGTAGCTCCAGGTCACGCTGTGATTCATACTCAAGTCGTGTCCAAGTTGCCTCCCGGAGTCGGGGCTGGAAGTCGTGTTGCCCCTGTGTGAATGGAGTCTTATTCATGTCCTTTCGTGAAAAAAAAGAAAGAGTAATAAAAAATCTAGAGACCTGGAATATGAATCCACCTTGATTAAAATCTGTTTACCCAAATAGGGAACCAAAGATGAGTTTCTGTTAGAAATATTTTTTCTATTTCAAGAAAACAAGTGATTAGTGTGAATAAAATAAAAGGATGATTTTGTGTTTTCATTAAAGGGAAAGAGAGACAGTATGTATAAAAATTTTAACAAATAAAAATTTTCCACAACCATAAAATAAAAAATGACATTCCTATTAAACCTTAATTTGTCCTAATGCCGCAAGATAATAAAGACGATATATTGAATCTTATTCTACCAAATATGCCAGGCAAGATGTCGACAATTATACAAGATCTGGAACAGCAACATATTCTCGGTTATCGTCACCCTGTATGGAGCATGAAATCGTGTTTTATTTCCCCAAATAAAATATAAACATATTTAATAAGAAAGAATCTAATATTTGAATTTTATTTACTAAACTTATTTATAAAATGTTTATTTTGTTTACATCATAGCTATATATTGTGCACTTTTTAAGTAGTAGTGCAGTCTTAAAAAAAAATGCATTTTTTTATTAAATTGACCTTAACCTAAAGGTAGATAGTATAGGTTTGAACCTAGATCTTCCCAAAGACTTGCTTGGAGTCAGCGAAGCACATAACCTCCACTCTAGTAGATTTGATGGTAATAAGATGGGAAAAACGGGTAGAAAGTGTAAATGTTGCCAATAATGAATCAATTAATTACTCAATCAAACATTATAATAAGTTTTTGGTTGGTTAGAAAGTTGTCTAAAGGTTTGGTGTACAGGTTAAGCTTCCAGCCTATGAAGGGATCAGCTCACTAAGGTTGGGAGCTGACGCTAGTTCGAATCCTGGTCAGTGCTTCTTCAGGACCCCAGTGTGAGTCCTGGAAGGAGAAATATAATATATTGAAGACAACAGTAGTGTAAGAATGTTTTACAACAGCTGCTCCTTGAGGGGAGCAGCTTGTTTTATATAGAAGTAGATCTTCTACATGCTGTAATGACATTCAGCAGTAACACAAGTGTATTATTCCTACAATCTAAGGATTGAGAGCTGGGACACAGTGTGATAAAGTGACTTGTCCAAGGTCACAAGGAGCCGACGCTAGGATAACATCCAACGTCTTTCAGGAAGTCTCCCATGGCTACACTGGCCTTCAGAGTACTTAACCTGCAAGTTGTGGCCCCTTCACTGGTGAAAGGCAGACATGGGGATTCGAACCCATGTCGTTCAGGAAGTCTCCCATGGTTGCACTGACCGTCAGAGTACTTAACCTGTAGGCTATGGCTGATTCACCAAGCTTTTTGCCTGGAAAAAGTAACTTTTATCACCATGGCTTGAAGTTGTGAATTCCGGAAGCCTTTCTTGGATCTCATTCTCACCAGGACACGCAACTACTAATCCAACAGACCCAACGATGGAAGGTTCATGGAAAAGCGAACTTTTAGAATCTACAGCATATAACTGGCAATTATTCATAGGTTTGTTAGAGATTATGCTCTTAGATTATGGAAATTCTAGTCAATACTTCCTCCTACTGACTCTTGCCTGATCAAGCAGTATAAGTTAGATGTAATGTTTATTGAATACACTATTTGCCAATAAAAATATTTTACATAGCTGATTCAAGTACTGATATGATGTTCAGTATCAATACACATGTACTGTTTATTACACCTACAATATATGGTTTCAGAGGCATAACTAGAACCTTCAGGGCCCCAGTGCAAGAAACAATGAAGGGCCACCCAACCCAGCTGGGGCCCTTTCCACAGATCCCAGGACCCTTTACTTCTGTCGCATGGCCCCTTATTACAGTCCCACAGCAGATCCCCTTCACATGGTCTGCAGCGGGCCCCCTTCCGGCCATCTTGGGGTCCCCCCATGATGGTGGAAGGCCCTGGTCACAAGTGGGACCTTTGCGACCTGACACCAGTGGTTTCACCACTGGTGTCAGTAGGACTGTGAATAGTGTCAATCAGTATAGCAGTGGATGGTGTCAATATGACTGTGGACTTTGTCAGTAATGCATTAGATGTGGTCAGTTGGGCAGTGGACGGGGTTAGTAGTTTTTAATAAAAAAATTTATTTTAACAATTTTATTTTCTTATTATTTTATAAAAAAAATTAGGAGCCCTGTAAGGGGGCTTTAGTGATATATCAGGGGTTTAAAAAGACCTCTGATGTTTTACCTTTGAGACAGAGACAGGAGATTAAGGACACAGCCCTCAATCTCCATTTCTGAACCTATAGAAGAATAAATGGACAGGAATAATGCGGTACAGAGCTTTCTGTTCATTTACAAATGGAAGCATAGTAAACACACTATACTATGCTTCAGTTATGAAGCAACACAATGAGTGATCGGTACAGATCACTGACTGTGTCTATTCAGAAAAGGAAGGAGCTGGTCAATTACATATTTACCAGCCTCGTCCCTGGCTCTTGATCCTAAAGACATCCCACTGCAGCAACCAGCAAGAGGGGGTATACACACAGTAACACACCTCCTATATTAGTATGCCCCCACTCTGGATGAAGGCGCACAGGGGGCACATTCAGTTTTTTAAGAAAAAATATAAACGTCAACAATGTACTATTGAATTGGTTTGCAGTTCTCCAGTGGCAGTGGCCCCTAGGGGGCGCATGCTAATACACCAGCCCCTATGACACTACTGGATGCATAAGGAACAGGGGCTGGCAAATGGATCAAGAGCAGGGGAACAAGCATCTGGCACACCAAAAAGAGAGCAGCTCTGTGTGACAGGCAGGTATAGGAAAAACAGTGTTTAAAAAAAAACACTAAACTAATATATTAGGTTGATTAGTTAGTATGATAATGTTTTAATTGAGGCAAATTACATTGGTTCTAAAGGCAGAGGGCTTTTTACCTTAATGCATTCTCTGCATTTAGGTAAAAAACCTTCTGCATGCAGCTCTCCCTCCAGCCCCCCAATACTAATCTGAGCCCAATCTCGATCCAGCGATGTGCAAGAGAGCTGAGACTCTCTCGGATCTCTCTCTCCTTATTGGCTCAGACACAGAAGCAAGGGCCATTGGTTCCTTCTGCTATCAATCACAGCAAGTGAGGAGGGAGCAGGGGGGGCGAGGCCAAGCCAATTCTGCATTTTAATGGTAACAGAGCGGGGTTTGGGAGCGAGCATGCACAAGAGCCCCTCTAGCAAATAGGGAGGAGCCAGGAGCATCAGCGGGGGAACACGAGAAGAGGAGGATTGGGGATTCTCTGTGCATAGAGCAGGTGAGTTTGTTATTTACATTTTTTTTCTAATCAAACCTTAATATCACTTTAATTAGGATTTAGGATTTTTTTAATCATCTATGAGTTACAGCCAGTAAATGCAGTACTGAAAAAGATCTAATTCCTGTTGTTGATCATACACTACTGACATATCAGTGATGCACATCTTAGCTGTCCGCCTGTGACCCATAAACATTAGATCTTCTCCCAACCTGTCTATGAAAATGGAATTTATTTTTAGGACTAATTCAGTTAGCACTTTGCATCTGACTGATGCAAATATGAGCAAGGTTATCTGTCAGGCAATTAATTTCCACGTGGATGAAGATTAATGTTTTGTTAATGTTCAACTACCTGAATAGTAAAGCAAAGTTGAAAACACCTGCGGCCATGTACTTGTGTCAGTTCAATTAGGAGAGATAAATCTGGTGTTGCGTGAAATATCTGCATCATACACCTGGACCTTCCATCATACCTCATTGTACAATTTGTTTTACATTACATCAGCTCTGCCTTTACCTCCACAGTCGGAGGTCAGATTCAACGTAGATAGCTGGAAATTATGCAAGCCAAATGGAATGAGCCAATCGCAGTAGTCCATAATAACCAATCAGCAATCATCTTTTACTGTCCTTACTGCTCTAAACCAGGGGTCTCCAAACTGTGGCCCTTTGCTAGCCTTTATCCGGCCCTCAGGGCTTTATTCCTCCCACTGATATGAGGCACTATTCTTCCCACTGACTCCAACAAGGGGGCACCATTTCTTCCACTGATACCAATGATGAGATACAATTACTCCTACTAATAGGGGCACTACTCCTTATCCTACTGACCGCAAACTCTGAGGCCATATTTATTCTCACCGGTGCTGGGCCCGGGACATTTTCTTCCCCCGCTGGCCACAATCCGGCCCTCCTAAAGGCTGAAGAACAATAAACTGGCCCTTTGTTTGAAAAGTTTGGAGACCCCTGCTCTAAACTATCGAGAAATTAATTCTCATAGGGTGAAAAATGCACTTTTTTCTTTATAGTGCTTCAAAGTGGGTTTCTGATATTTCAATTATCAAGAGTCTAGAGCAGATTGAATAAATATACTGTTAAATTTGGTGAATACTACAGTATATGCAGCTATACTATTTTATCTACTGTAAATATCTTCTCTTTTTATTTCCCTCTGCATGTGAGAAGGAAGATGGCTCAAGAAAAACAGGACTTTCTCAATGGTAAAGAAGGAGAAGAATCTTTTATAATTACACAGCGATGTATATTTATACAAAAATAATTCTGTGAACTATCGTAACAAATGTGTATATATATATATATATATATATATATATATATACACACACACACACAGTGGGGTGGATTTACTAAAACTGGTGCACTCAGAATCTGGTGCAGCTGTGCATGGTAGCCAATCAGCTTCTAATTTTAGGTTGTTCACCTGAGCTTTGACAATAAAACCTGGAAGCTGATTGGTTACTATGCAGAGCTACACCAGATGTTGCACTCTTCAGTTATAGTAAATAACCCCCAGTATCTCACAAAAGTGAGTACACCCCTCACATTTTTGTAAATATTTTATTATATCTTTTCATGTGACAACACTGAAGAAATTACACTTTGCTACAATGTAAAGTAGTGAGTGTACAGCTTGTGTAACATTGTGAATTTGCTATCCCCTCAAAATAACTCAACACACAGCCATTAATGTCTAAACCGCTGGCAACAAAAGTGAAAATGTCCAAATTGGTCCCAATTAGCCATTTTTACTCTCCGGTGTCATGTGACTCGTTAGTGTTACAAGGTGTCAGGTGTGAATGGGGAGCAGGTGTGTTAAATTTGGTGTTATCTCTCTCACTCTCATACTGGTCACTGGAAGTTCAACATGCCACCTCATGGTGAAGAATTCTCTGGGGATCTGAAAAATATTTTTTTTTGCTCTACATAAAGATGGCCTAGGCCAGTGATGGCGAACCTTGGCACCCCAGATGTTTTGGAACTACATTTTCCATGATGCTCATGCACTCTGCAGTATAGCTGAGCATCATGGGAAATGTAGTTCCAAAACATCTGGGGTGCCAAGATTCGCCATCACTGGCCTAGGCTATAAGAAGATTGCCAAGACCCTGAAACTGAGCTGCAGCACGGTGGCCAAGACCATACAGCGGTTTAACAGGACAGGTTCCACTCAGAACAGGTCTTTCCATGGTCGACCAAAGAAGTTGAGTGCACGTTCTCAGCGTCATTCCAAAGGTTGTTTTATGGAAATAGACGTATGAGTGCTGCCAGCATTGCTGCAGAGGATGAAGGGGTGGGGGGGGGGTCAGCCTGTCAGTGCTCAGACCATACGCCGCACACTGCATCAAATTGTTCTCCATGGCTGTCACCCCAGAAGGAAGCCTCTTCTAAAGATGATGCACAAGAAAGCCCACAAAGAGTTCGCTGAAGACAAGAAGATGAAGGACATGGATTACTGGAACCATGTCCTGTGGTCTGATGAGACCAAGATAAACTTATTTGGTTCAGATGGTGTCAAGTGTGTGTGTGGTGGCAACCAGGTGAGGAGTACAAAGACAAGTGTGCCTTACCTACAGTCAAGCATAGTGGTGGGAGTGTCATGGTCTGGGGCTGCATGAGTGCTGCCAGCACTGGGGAGCTACAGTTCATTGAGGGAACCATAATTGCCATCATGTACTGTGACATACTGAAGCAGAGCATGATCTCCTCCCTTTGGAGACTGGACCGCAGGGCAGTATTCCAACATGATAACGACCCCAAACTGCCTTGCTAAAGAAGATGAGGGTAAAGGTGATGGATTGGCCAAGCATGTCTCCAGACCTAAACCCTATCGATCATCTGTGGGGCATCCTCAAACAGAAGGTGTGGGGGAGGCAGATGAGGTGGCCTGGGCAGGGATGGAGTTTGATTGGGGGTGAGAGGCAGTAGGGGATTGCTAAGGAAGGGGGGAGGTGGCCAGAGGATAGCTACAGTATAGGCAGGGGGTGAGGTGGGAATGCACCTGGGAGGGGTTGTGAGTACCTTCAAAATCTGCCAGTAGCCTGCATGATATGCACTGGGTCAGGAGCAGATAGAGGTTAGTGAATAAGGAGTTTTGCTGTTGAGTGAAGTTACCAGAGGGTGCAGGTGCAGAGAAGGGTGAGTGAAGGGGAAGTTGTGCTGTTGAGTTGCCTTTTTGTAGTGGTCACAACATTAGCAGAGGGTGCAAGAGCAGACAGGGTCAAGTAAGCAGTGAGTAGTGTTTTTTTTGGGGGGGGGGTTTAATGTTGAAAGGTGTTAATTGCCATTGCAGCGGAAGTGTTAGGAAGTGTGAGAGCACCAGAGGCTGAAGACACTGTACGTATGAAGGTTGTATGTATGTGTGAATATACATAATGTGTAGATCACCTGGCGAACCTAGTTTTTCTCAACAAAAAGGTAACTCTACTGAGTTACTGCACTTCACATGATCGCTCCTCTTTATTGTGAATCATGCTTAGCAACAAATTATGCCACTTTGGTCCAACAGATAGAGATACAGTTCTTCCCGTTGTTTGCGTACTAGGCCTGGACTGGCTTGACTTTGCTTCTTCCGCTACTAGGCTCAAACACTCTTTATTGGTTTGATGATATTTTCTGCATACCTTCCGCTATGGCTTCCTGAATATAGGCCTTAAATTTTTGCACATTGGCCTCTTTATCCATTTCCACCTTTTTAAGGCAATCCCCGCAGATTAACTTCCTAGGCAATGCGGGTCGCTTACAGGCCCAACAAATACCCTGAGGTGGGTGATGAGTTTCTGATCATGTCAACATGGATGCACGTGCACCATTGCCATGTGAGTTGTTTGGGGAATGTGAAGGCCATCCTAAACCTGAGGTGAGCGGATTGTGCAGATTAGGCGAAGATGACTGGATGTCTGGTCTTGTGCTTTCTTAAGTGTTGGCATTTGTTTTAGAAAAGAGGCCCTAAAAGCAAACACCATAAATTGTGGCTCACAGACACTTTTTTAAAATTTTGTCCCCTCAAACCTTTCCTTAGATCTTCCCTCCGACAGGTGTGGTGAGCTCATCTGCACACAAAAAAAATATATTTGCAAAACAAATCAGGGTACACTGCCCCTTTAAGGCCCCTTTGAACCCCTCTTCTTACTTGAGGGGACAGCAGGGAAGTTCAGGCAGAAGTTCCAGGGGCAAACAGAATCAATAGGCAGAATCAGCAGAGACATCATTACTGTTAGCTCTAGTAGAGTATAGGAACATACAGGAGAATACCACACAGCTCAACCTTGTATAACTACACAGCCACAGGGGAGCCACAGTAAACTAACCTTTGCCTTTCGAGGGGAACGAGCAAAGGCAGAGAAAAATAAAAAGCTGGTTCCTGGTCTGTGAGATTGTTTTCTGTCAAACAAGGCTCCGTACACATGGACCGAATGTTGGCTGGTATCTACTGATATTCGGTCCATGTGGTAGTGGCTTTAGTTCACCTTTACCAAAAAACTGCCTATGCAGATAAGGGGCATATATTGATAAAAACAAACTGTGCAGCTTTGGGTAAAGTTGAATAATGCCTTTGCTTTAGGTGTAGGTCATTTACATACCCCATGAAACCTGACTAGAATACTCCCAGGATGTTGCTAGGACTTTTCCAAGTGAGGCTTCCCCTCACATGCATGGTATACAGAGTGGCCCTGCCCACATGCAGAAGTACTTTTTAACTATACAGGCTACCAAACAAAGGAAAGGCGTGATGGTCTCATGTTTACTAAACTATGAGGAACCTTCTGACTACTTTTAACATCCCATGCTCCCCCTTCCTGTGTTTTCTTGTTGAATTAAAGGAGTTGTAAAGGTTCGTTTTTTATTTTCTAAATAGGTTCCTTTAACCACTTCCCGCCCCGTCAATAGCAGATTGACGTCCGGGAAGTGGTTCTGTTATCCACACTGGACGTCATATGACGTCCTGTGGGATAACAGCCGCCGCGCGCCCAGGGGGGAGCGCATCGCGGCGATCGGTGGAGCGGTGGGTCAGTCTGACCCACCGCTACACTGATCTCGGTAAAAAGCCTCCGGCGGAGGCTTTTTACCACGTGATCAGCCGTGTCCAATCACGGCTGATCACAATGTAAACAGGAAGAGCCGTTGATCGGCTCTTCCTCACTCGCGTCTGAGAGACACGAGTAGAGGAGAGCCGATCGGCGGCTCTCCTGACAGGGGGGGTTCGCGCTGATTGTTTATCAGCGCAGCCCCCCCCTCGGATACCCACACTGGACCACCAGGGAAGCCCCCCAGGACCACAGGGAAGCCCCAAGCATGAGGATGGCCCCCATGGCCATCCACATGTAGTAAAATAAAAAAAATAAAAAAAAAATATGCCAATCAGTGCCCACAAATGGGCACTGACTGGCACTATGATGGCACCACCTCAATGTGTGGTGGCTGCCATTGCTGGGCATCAGTGTCCATCAGTGCCACCTACTAGTGTCCATCAGCGCCACCTATCAGTGCCCATCCGTGCCCATCTGTGCCCATAAGTGCCCACCTATCAGTGCCCATCCGTGCCACCTATCAGTGCCGCCTATAAGTGCCAATCAGTGCCGCCTATGAGTGCCAATCAGTGCCGCCTATGAGTGCCAATCAGTGCCGCATACCAGTGCCACATATCAGTGCCCATCAGTGCCACCTATCAGTGCCCATCATCAGTGCCCATCAGTGCCACCTCATCAGTGCCACCTCATTGGTGCCACCTCATTGGTGCCCATCAGTGTCGCCTTATCAGTGCCCGTCATTGAAGTAGAAAAGGTACTTATTTACAAAAAAAATGAACAGAAACAAAGAAAAACATAGTTTTTTTCTAAATTTTCGCTCTTTTTTTATTTGTTGTGCAAAAAATAAAAATCGCAGAGGCGATCAAATACCACCGAAAGAAAGCTCTATTTGTGGGAACAAAATGATAAAAAATTTGTTTGGGTACAGTGTAGCATGACCGCGTAATTGTCATTCAAATTGCGACAGCGCTGAAAGCTCAAAATTGGCTTGGGCAGGAAGCTGTATAAGTGCATGGTATTGAAGTGGTTAAGCTAGTGCATTGTTCGTTCACTTACCTTTTCCTTTGATTTACCTTCTAAATGTTTTTTTTCTATGTCTGAATTTCTCACTTCCTGTTTCTCCTCACTAAACTTCACACCATCATCCGAGTGGTGTTTAGTCAGCCAGAACAGCTTACTGAACAGCTTACTGAGGAGGAACAGGAAGTGAGAAATTCAGACAAAGAAAACAAAGAAAAAAAATATTTAGAAGGGAAATTGAAGGAAAAGGTAAGTGAACCAACAATGCACTAGCTTAAAGGAACCTATTTAGAAAATAAAAAACGAACCTTTACAACCCCTTTAAGCCTCAAATTTCCAAAGCTGCTCAAAACAACTGAAAAGATTATTACAATTTGTGAGTGTTCAGGCTTAGTGCTGCCCCCTATGTAATTCTGCTGCCCTGGGAACCAACCCTGCCAAATTCCCTCTAAAATCTGTGGCCAGTGCCAGTGGTCAGCCATACCTGCACATTCTGATCACAAATGCATATGAAAAGTTTCTGTTTGATGCTAGTCCTATTCTTATGCCACGTACACACGACCGTTTTTAATGACGAGAAAAATGAAATTTTTTAAAATGGTCATTAAAAATGATCGTGTGTGGGCTTTAAAGCATTTTTCACGACGTGAAAAACGGGCATGAAAAAATTGGAACATGCTCTAATTTTTCACATCGTTTTTTACATCGTCGTTTTTCTTGTCATGAAAAACGGCCGTGTGTACGCTTTAACGACGTGAAAAAAAATGCGCATTCTCAGAATCAAGTTTGAGACGGGAGCTCTCGTTCTGGTAAAACTAGCGTTCGTAATGGAGATAGCACATTCGTCACGCTGTAACGGACTGAAAAGCACGAGGCTGAAAAGCACGAATCGTCGCTCAACAAACTTTACTAACATGAAGGGTGGCGCCATCCAAATGGAACTTCCCCTTTATAGTGCCGCCGTACGTGTTGTACGTGTTGTACGTCACTGCGCTTTGCTCGAGCATTTTTTTTCACGATAGTGTGTAGGCAAGGCAGGCTTGAGAAGAATCACGTCGAGAAAAACTAAGTTTTTTTCAATGACATTAAAAACGGTTGTGTGTACGCGGCAAAAGGCTGTGTTCACACTATTGCTCTGAGTTAGTATACTCGTTAACATTATGTTAAGGCAGTTCCT
This sequence comes from Rana muscosa, assembly GCA_029206835.1. NCBI lineage: Eukaryota > Metazoa > Chordata > Amphibia > Anura > Ranidae > Rana > Rana muscosa. The sequence goes on along the minus strand of CM055123.1, from coordinate 215,688,622 downwards.
TCCTTGCATTGTTGTTCTCTATAAAGCTTGTCAGTTGGTTAGGCGCATTGGAATGTAATATAAAATAAATAGTTCATTAGCACACCAACACACAAAATTTGTATTTTCATGCACTACCATATCACAATAGTGTGAACCCAGCTTTAGTCTATAGGTCATGTATTGATGCAGGTGCAGATGTGGTCTCTGCCTATGTGAAACAGATGCTTCTCTTCTCTTTTATCTTACATCACCTTTGTTGTTATCACTCAAAAGGGAGGATGTGGAGTTGATGCTATCAGAAGATTTTCACTCTTTAAACTAGTCAAGCGTCTGGTCTGTCCATCTGATCCTACCTCAGACTCAGCAGAGACCGGCAAAATTAGAATCCCTGCAGACAGGAGTACCAAGGACCAAGGAAAATATAAACATAGAAATAGGAGACCTAGAATGAATAGTTTCAAGTCACTTCCTGACATGCTTCACTGTAAAAACAACTAGAATTTCACCTATCTACTGAATAAGTTCACGGATTTAAAATACCATGTAAATGAGGTGATTGACAAGATGGCGATACTGCTCACCACCAATTTCCCTGGGTAGACTAAATGTGTGGTCCCTGCATGGCTGCAATGCCTCAAAATAGAATTCCAGAACTTGACAGAGTATAGAAGGCTGATGCCGCGTACACACGACCGTTTTTAATGTCATTGAAAAAAACGTTTTTCTCGACGTGATTCTTCTCAAGCCTGCCTTGCCTACACACTATCGTGGAAAAAAATGCTAGAGTAAAGCGCGGTGACGTACAACACGTACGACAACACTATAAAGGGGAAGTTCCATTTGGATGGTGCCACCCTTTGGGCTGCTTTTGCTGATCCTCATGTTAGTAAAGTTTGTTGAGAGATGATTCGCGCTTTTCAGCCTTGTGCTTTTCAGTCCGTTACAGCGTGACGAATGTGCTATCTCCATTACGAACGCTAGTTTTACCAGAACGAGCGCTCCCGTCTCATACTTGATTCTGAGCATGTTCCAATTTTTTCATGGCCATTTTTCACGTTGTGAAAAATGCTCTGAAGCCCACACACGATAATTTTTAATGACCATTTTAAAAAATTGCATTTTTCTCATCATTAAAAACGGTCGTGTGTACGCGGCATTAGAACTGTTTGCAAGTTTTATTGCTTTTCGTGATCCCACTGGAGAGATTTCCCTTCACTTCCTGTCATGTCACCAACACAGGATAAGAGGAGGAATCTCTCCAATCAGGACTCGGCAATAAAAGCACTGTTATCATTAGAACCCCTGTCAGTTTTTTTTCTACTGCTGCATATCTGTATTCCTGTAGTGTCACAAGGGAAAAAGCTGTTACTCAACCAGTATAGCCCTGTCAACTCCCATCATGCATCAGTTTTTGCTATTGTCCTAGGAGAATGGATGCTTTTTTTCCTCTGAGAAAATCAAACCCATTTTACTTGACATTTATTCCTTTTTTATAGAGATACTTTTTCCTTCAGTCAAGATTCTTCATTCACTGCAGAGAACTCCTTTTGCCTTTTTTCCTGATAGGCTGATCCTCAGTGCTGGACCCTGCCATGATGGTATTCAGGGCTGTAACCTTTGAGTACACGGCTCTGCTTGAGGCACTCTACAGATTTTCAGTGCACTGTACTAGTTAGCCACAGAGCACTTGACTGGTCCATTCAGGGCCGTTTGAAGGAATTTGGGGGCCCCAGGCAGAATTTTGAAGTTGAGAAGGGGGGGCGCCTGATAAGTTGTTGAGTGGGGGGGGGTGGTGCTACTTTTTTTTTAACCTGTTGCTGTGGTGGGGGGGGGACCGCGGGACATAAACATCGATCGCGGGGGGGGGCGACGATCGCGGGAGGGGGGCCAACATCGCCGACGTTAGTGGATAGGGGGGGTTTGTCTTGCCTCCTCCTCCCGTGCTGCCTCCTCTTGCTCCTCTTCCTGCTGTGTGGGAAAGTTCACACTATCGTGGGATTGCTGGGGCCCCAGGCCAGCTCGGGGCCCCAAGCAGTTGCTTGGTTTGCCTGTCCTGTTCCGACGGCCCTGGGTCCATTACTGTGAAATACCCACTGGCGCAATCCTGACTCTTTTGCCATTATGCTCACCTATGAGAGACAAGGACTGTCTGGAATGGGACCTATTTCACAGGGCTTTATATGGGCACTTTCCAATATCTTACTGCTGGGTGCTCTTCTGACCACCATTGCGATGCATCCTGGGGTTTTCCCCTTTTTACTTTGGGAGCCTGCATGTGTACTGTGTCTCCTGTTTCATAAGAGTCAACACTTGGAAATGTGTGCGGAGTCAATGTGCGTGACACACGCAGTTGAGGGAACTGGTGCTGCAACACTCTTTCACAGTGTCGTGCATGCCCTCATGTGTACAGTACTACTTAATCTCCTGGTGCATACTCTATGGGCTTACGCTTTGTAGATTCTATGCTGTGACACATGTATGTGTCGCAAGCATTCTGTGAGACCATGGCTGCAACACTTTTTAAATGTGGGGTACACTCCCTCTATATTATTCCTGTACTACAATGACCCATGTATGTATGTGTCAATGTTTCTACTTCTGCCAGTTACTGCTTGGCACACACTTCTCTGCATGTCTCACTCTCAGCATGAGGTGGATCACTGCTGACTTCTCACAAGGAACAAGGCTGGCTCCTCTTCCTTAATACTGTTCTGTCCAGAGTTTTTCTTATTCAAGACAAACTCCTGAATCTGGTTGGACTCTGCAGTTCAGGGGACATTGGACTCTGTTTTTGCATGAGAGTTATGGGCTTGATGGTGCCTACATTGAGGCATTTGGCCAGTTCCACTCCAGATCAGAACAATCTGGCTGTCTGAAACAAGAAAGCACATTCTCTGGAGGATGACCACATGGGCCCAGCACCCAAGACCATATTATCCCTGGTTGATGGTTCGTGACGTTGGCCCTGGAGATGGGGAAATCCATTCTTCCATCAGTTTAGAAGATGCTCTTACAGATGCCAGCCTATGGCAAGAGAGGAGTCCTGGAGCTCAGGGGGATGGTTTTTTGGACCTCCTGGCTTCCAGATCTATCAACAAACTGAACAAGTTTGCCTCCAGGCCTCAGCATCCTCTAGCCATGGCAGTGGATGCTCTGTGGAATTCATTCAGCCTGACCAATGCATTCCCTCCTTTGAATTTCCTTCTTTGTCTACTCTGGACGATTGAGGTCAAGAGCATTACAGTGATATTCAGTGCACTGAACTGACCTAGGTTGATGTGTTATTTGGACCTCATCATGCTTTTGGAAGACTTTCTGTGGGCTCTTCCAGATCAAAGTCTAAGATGCTAAGTTTGCTATCGCACTTCGGAAGTATAAATTGCATTGTGCAAGGCAAGGAAGTAGATGCAAAGAGGAAAAAAGGGGTAGGATGAGGGAACGTTGAGGGAAGTCCCAGACCTCATGCATCCATAGACAAGTATTGTATACAGGGTTGCCATGATTGATCAAATTTAGCTTGATGGTTATGGAGGGTGGATGTCATCTTATCATTAATCATGATCCAATTTCTTTTTTGTTTGACATAGTCAAATTTTACTACTGACTGGTTCTAACAATGTGCAATGGCTATTCTAGTGGCCAAGATCATGTATGAAATCAAGTGTATGCGTTTAGAAAGACCCTTTATCGAATTTCTGTTAGAGAGCAATCTCCGGGGATCTAACAAGATTCATGTCTGTAACTGAACGGATAAAATTAAACACTCTAATGGAAAATCTGCGCACCTTGTTGAGTCAGAGTATGCATGACAAATGACCCACAATTGAATATATATAGTAGGTACATAATCTATATAAGCAGTAGTCAGAATAGAGTACTATAAAAAAGTAAACAGAAAAAAAAACACCAAATGAAGATCTAACAATGAAAGTTCAAGGAACCATTGTGTGCATTTACTAGTTTGCCTATGAGTAGCTTAGAAAGGATCAAACTAACCATCTGTTATGTGGTTTTATCACACCTCATGTATCGTGGAATGATAGGACATCGTTCCACCATTTCTAGAAGACTTAGGTAGCTAAGCATGCCTATATGATTAAGAATAAAGTTATGCCTTTTCATGTCAAGGTACACTCCACTAGATCAGTACATGTCTACTAGGGTTTTCAGCATCAGGCATCTGTTTCCAAGATTTACAAGGCTGGATTTTCGTTCACATGTACTCAAAGTTTTGCCAGCTTAATGTTCAGGCCTCCACTGATGTTAGTTTTGGACATAAAGTCCTTCAGGTTGTCCAGTTCCAGTTGTCACAGAAGTCATCTCACCCTGGAAACCGGACTTCTGACTGCATAAAACTGAAGCATGATGGATGTGGAAGGAGTTTGCTAGTATCCAATTCTCCTGTAGGTGGCAGCATTTCTTGGGGGGGGGGGGGCTAGATCATAAAGTGGTAAGAAGATTCCTCAACAAGGACACAGCACAAAAACTTCAGAGACGTTCTAGCCCTTCCTGACTCTATTCAAAACAAACAGACAAAAAAAAATTGTAACTGTTAAATGGTCTAGATCCACCCTGATGCTGCTTGATAAGGTTGTTAAGCCTACCCTGTCCTCTTTTTTTCTGTGCAAGTTGCGATATCTTTTAAATATCATGGGATTTTGATCTCATCCAATCTTATGGATTAGTGCCACATGAAAATAATGACCTACCTTTTCAAAATGATTTTTATGTCCCAATTACTACACCTTTTGCATAATACCCCAGTATCACACTAAAAAACTTTCACATTGTTAACTTTTATTTTCAGAACCTTATTATGGAGGAACTGTTCACCTAGGATAAAGCTCAAACATCTCCAGTTTCCAAAAGATAGGGGGGGGGGGGGCAAAGCATTACTAAAATCCCTGTACTAATGATGGCTCAACTGCAAGACATGGTTGGTGGGATGACTCAATTAACAGTTGAGCCTAATGCCTGGCACACACATTCCATATTAGTACAGCGATCACCCCCCGCTGAGCAATTGTTTTCTGACTGTCCCCCTGCCAGAACACACTGGTCAGTACTCGCAGCTATTGGCTGTGAGCACTGATCGAATGCTGGTTTTAGAGCATGCCCGTTCGATAAAAGCCGGTCGTTAGACCAACTTCTGTCGGACAGGCTGCTGTACACTCAGGCCGTTTTGTGTTGAATCGGCCTGTGAGAACCAGCCTTAATTCAGTCTGAGACTCCACATTATCTGTTATTTTACAAATGACAAAGTCACAGACCCTACCTGCTGGCTTGGTATCTCATCATCATCTCCAGAAATAAAAAAAAACCTTTCCCATGTACAACCTTATGCATTAAGTCTGGGTCGAGGCCAAACATTTGCAACAAGTAAATTATTTTATTGCCTATATTCCTATTTGAATGAATAATGCTTACCCCAAGCGAGCTAAACTTCAAAATGCTGTGAAATGACAGGCATATGGAATTACCCACCTGTGTCACATATTTAGTTCTGTATTATAATCCAATTAATCCAATACAATGAATCTTATGCCAAATACCAAATGGACAATAGCGTTTATTTCTCACTGTTATGCCATGCTTCTTACTGCCTATTTGAAGTACTATCTCTGTAGAGCATTGGAGAGTTTGGAGAATGGAGACTGATGTGGGTACCATGGTGAGGATCAGTGGGAGAATGACTTGCATTCAGGCTATCTAAGCTTTTGAATGGCTCACAAAGACTCTCCCAATAATATATAGTATTGCGTTCCATTATATTCCCCCTTAATCTTTATAAAATGGGTCTGCTGCAGGACCCTATTTGTGGCAAGTGGCATAGGGGTTGTGGTGATTTAATCCACATGATTTGGCATTGTCCCAAGCTTCATAGGTACTAGGCCATGGTTGGTGGTATGAATAATGGAGCCTTTCAAACTGATTTTAAATTGTATCCTAAGCAGTGAATATTAGGCATACTAAATGAGGTAGTGATGCAAGAACACACTGGAGAAGTGATCTCTGGGGTACCATTTTAGGCCTGTAAACTCATTTTACAATCCTGGAAGTCTGAGAACACCCAACTCCCCACAAATGGATCAATCATATACTGTAGGTATTACCTTACATTCAGAGCATCTTATCTACTTACATAGGGGTCACCCCACCAAATTTGAGACATATTAGGTTGGCTGGTTAAACACTCCTGGCCTTTCATCTATAGACCTGGTGTTGCAAAGATTTCTATAAGACATTCTGTATTTTACTTGAACTAGTAATCTGTTTAATACTATTCACTTCAACTGTGCACAAAGCCATATTGCATTACTATGGTATTACTATACTGTGCTGTGTCCTGGGACAGAACTTTAGGTTTTGACTTGTCTTCTGTGTATTTCTTGTATATTGTGATATGCTAGGTCACTTCTCATTGCTGTAAGTCTGCTCTGGATCTTTTATTCAGGATAGAGTAGGGAAGTGTTAGAATGCCTGTCAGCTTATTTTTTGCTGTCTGTGCACCATTGTGGAAATTTACATTCAGAGATATACCAGGAGATACCCAGAGATACAACAGGAAGTTAGAGAAAATCTCCAAAGTTAGAGGAAGCAGAACAGTAGGCTAACTTTAAAGCCGTGTACACACGATCAGTTTTACCGATGAAAACAGTCCGATGGACTTTTTTCATCGGAAAAAAACGATCGTGTATGGGCCCCATCGGTCTTTTTTCCATCGGTGTTAAAAAATAGAACATGTTTTAAATTTTAAAAAACCCACACATGCTCAGAATCAAGTCGACGCATGCTCAGAAGCATAGAACTTCATTTTTATTGGCTTGTCGGAGTGTTTTACGTCACAGCATTTGGGACGATCGGTTTTTTGACTGATGGTGTGTAGGCAAGACTGATGGAAGTCAGCTTCATTGGATTTCTGATGGAAAAATCCATCGGTTTAAAATCCATAGGAAATCCAATCGTGTGTACAGGGCTTAAGATTTCCTCTTACCTCGTGCTCTGGGGACAACTCTAAAATGTTTATTTTATTAAACTTTTTGTTTTTTGTTTTTTTGTTTTGGACATTGAGATGGATTAATACACCTATTAGGTTTTTATTGCTGTCTTTGCCCCCGTTAGGGAGATTCATCCCCTCTATTTGCCCTGTTTACCATTATCATCAAAAGTTAAAGTAGAAGAAACTCCAAATTTTGGGTTGTCCCCAGAAAAGTAATAAAGAGGGAATTTTCCAATGGGGACACTAGTTCTGGTGATCTGGGGTTCCCCAAGAAATTCCTTTAATTTGCAGAGATTTTCTTACTTCTTGTTTTGGCTAATGGACAGGAAGTGAAGGTAAATTTCCCCAATTGGACACAGAGGGCAAAAAATAAACTGACAGGGGTTATAATTAGGGTTGTCCCGATACCGATACTAGTATCGGTATTGGGACCGATACCGAGCATTTGCGTGAGTACTTGTACTCACGCAAATGCTCCCGATGCTTCACCCGATACTTTTTTTTTCTTTCAGTGTAGAGTGGCCGGAGAGGGCGGGAGGAGTCAGTGGCTGGGGAGGGCTGGGGAGTGCGGGCGGAGTCTGGCTGGAGAGGGCGGACAGAGCCTGTGGACGGAGAGTGCAGGCGGAGTTTGGCTGGAGATGGGGCGGGCAGAGTCTTTGAAGGAAATGCGGGCGGAGTCTGGCTGGGGCGGGCGGAGTCTGGCTGGGGAGGGCGGGCACAGTCAGTGGACCGAGTCGGCGGGGGGAGAGCGAGTCCCTCACCTGAAGTTGAACGTGGTAAGCTGGCAGGGGTGCAGGGCGTAGTCACCCCAGGATCGGTGACCGGTGCTGTCACATTCGGTCACCGTCAGCGGCTGAACGTCCATCTTGGTACACCCTGCACTCGGCTGCAGTAAGCAGCAGCAGACATCTTGTTACACCCAGCCCGAGCTATATGGGCTGGGTGTAACAAGATGTCCGCTGCTGCTTACTGCAGCCGAGTGCAGAGTGTACCAAGATGGACGTTGCAGCAGTTTTTTTTATTTTTATAAATCCTGTGTCATTTTTTGCAGCATTTCAGTGCCAGCCACCTATCAGTGCCCACAAGTGCTACTTATCAGTGCAATCAGTGCCATTTACCAGTGCCACCTATCAGGTGGCACTGGTAGATGGCACTAATTGCACTGATAGGTGGCACTTATGGGTACTGATTGGTGGCACTGATTGCACTGAAAGGTGGCACCATTGGGCACTGATAGATGGCACTGATTGCACTAATGGTGCAATCAGTGCCATCTATCAGTGCCATCTATCAGTGCCCACAAGTGCCACCTATCAGTGCAATCAGTGCCATCTATCAGTGCCCACAAGTGCCACCTTTCAGTGCTATAAGTGCCACCTTTCAGTGCTATAAGTGCCACCTATCAGTGCCATCTATCAGTGCCCACAAGTGCCATCTATCAGTGCCACCTATCAGGGCCCACAAGTGCCATCTATCAGTGCCCACAAGTGCCATCTATCAGTGCCCACAAGTGCCACCTATCGGTGCAATCAGTGCCCACAAGTGCCACCTATCAGTGCAATCAGTGCCACCTATCAGTGCCCACAAGTGCCACCTATTAGTGCTACCAGTGCCCATAAGTGCCACCTATCAGTGCCATCTATCAGTGCCCATAAGTGCCACCTATCAATGCCATCTACCATTGCCATCTATCAGTGCCCATAAGTGCCACCTATTAGTGCCATCCACCTATTAGTGCCCATCAGCGCCAGTCACCAGTCAGTGCCCATAAGTGCCGCCTATCAGTGCCAGCCACCTGTCAGTGCCACCTATCAGTCCCCATCTTTCAAACTGTCACATGACATTGAAAAAAAAGTATCGGTAATCGGTATCGGCGAGTACTTGGAAAAAAGTATCGGTACTTGTACTCGGTCTTAAAAAAGTGGTATCGGGACAACCCTAGTTATAATCCTCCCTTACTTTATCCAAAAAATACCTGTACGTGATTCCTCGTATAGGTTCTGGGGCGTGCGCATGCGCCACGAAGCCCCACTTCCACTGTGTTTGGAGCCGCCGGCCGCCCACGATCGTTAACAGGAGAGGCAGAATAGCGGTCTGCCTATGTAAACAAGGCAGACCGCCGTTCTGTCAGAGAGGAAGAGAGAGATCTTGTCTTCCTGCTAATCAGGAACATTGATCTCTCTCTTCCTCCAGTCAGTCCACCCCCCACACAGTTAGAAATAATTCCCTAGGAGCACACTTAATCCTTGGATTTCCCCTGATGTTAACCCCTTCCCTGCTAGTAATATGTGGGACTTTGAATGAGGTGTGCTACTGCTGGAAAAAAACAGTGTATAGAATGCATATATATATATATATATATATATATATATATAAAATAAAACCTTTATTCTGTCTAACGCAGCTCCTTGGGTCCGGAGCTGCATGACATGGTTTACAAATGTAAATACAACCATATACAATAAGATGGTTATAAATAACTACACATTTACCAAATGTACAAATAAACTGACATAGCATGATCATATACACATACATAAACACATATTAGGTGTGGTCAAAAGTATGCAGCGCTTATCAATCACATTAGCATAGTTAAACAAAATAAGCATATGATAAGAAATGTGCTGAGTGATAAAACATTGATAAAAATAATAAATAAAGAATATGTGAAGTGAAAGAAAGTCCAAAAACTCAATCCGAGTGGAAATCCTTTAAAAAGAACTGAGTCCAAAGTGAAGAAAACGATGTGCTCCAAAACACCTTGAAAAGGGTAGCTTCAACCAGTGAGTGTAATCCTCTAGATAATGCTGACACCCAAAGTGAAGAGAAAAAGTTTCTGCTTACCAGAAAGCCATGACTGCAAATTGACAGTCTCGCCTAGCATAGGAAATAAGGTATTCCCACAACCATAAAAGCTCCAATACAGCAGGTTTCCACAGTGTACCTTGATCTCAGACATAAAGGGAAAAGCTCATGGTGTAGTATGAAAAACCAGCGGAGTTTATTAAAAGTTAAATTGCACTTGCACAGTGTGGGAATACCTTATTTCCTATGCTAGGCGAGACTGTCAATTTGCAGTCATGGCTTTCTGGTAAGCAGAAACTTTTTCTCTTCACTTTGGGTGTCAGCATTATCTAGAGGATTACACTCACTGGTTGAAGCTACCCTTTTCATGGTGTTTTGGAGCACATCGTTTTCTTCACTTTGGACTCAGTTCTTTTTAAAGGATTTCCACTCGGATTGAGTTTTTGGACTTTCTTTCACTTCACATATTCTTTATTTATTATTTTTATCAATGTTTTATCACTCAGCACATTTCTTATCATATGCTTATTTTGTTTAACTATGCTAATGTGATTGATAAGCGCTGCATACTTTTGACCACATTTGATTTTTTATAGTTTTATTTGTATTTAGCTATATATGCTAGCAGCTTACTTTTCATTTATTTTTTGATTCAATTGTTTTACTACATACTTTAGCACGGTTTATTTGGCGCAACGTTTGGCCCTAGGGCCTTTTCCCCTTTTTTTTTATAAACACATATTAGCTTGTTGGATATTTGGAGTATGAGCTGAACTGTCTTGGCATCCCAATATTGTATACTCTACACGTTTCATGAAATGTGTTCACTCATCAGGAGGAGTATGGATGCGGGGCTACACTGTAAGTACAGAAAAAATCATATAATAAATTACTTGTATGTATCTCTCAAACAAGGAGCGAAAAAGGGGGGAATGTAGGCCTCCCTCAATATAGTATTATATTGAGTACTCACAGTACTCACAGTTCAGTACGAGAATGGTTTATCGGCTCAGGCATGAATTGGGGGGAGAGCCCATGGTAGTGAGAGAGGGGATCCCCAACACAATGTCAGGTCTGGAGCTGAGGCGGGAAAGACCCAGACTGGACGATGGAAACAGTCAAAAACCAAGTCAAGCGACCACAATGCAGCCCTTGGGAGATGAGATGGTGTGGGTACAAAGCCGCAACGATCTAGAAAAAAATGAGAAAATGAAAAATTGCATATTCTTCCTCTAGCAAGAAAGCTGGAGTAAGGATCTAGAGGAGGCCGACATTGCATTTGCAATATTTTCCTAAAACAATATGTACATTTATTATTTTTTTCCCAAAGGTGAACACCGCTTTTAATGAATACAAAGCTGCAATTAAATTGTGTCTTTAACATCTGACAGAAGCTTGAATTTAACTGGGACACAAATTCCTAGTGTTGCTCAAGCCTCAGAATCCATAATGAAAGGTCAAATATAAGCACCGATCCAGAGTTCCAAATATGGTTTTTAAACTCTGGCCGGAGATGAGTGAGGAACAAATGAGGACATGTTCCACGTGTAACTGAGTAAATATTTGAAAGCAAGGATTTACAGCTGGCATTCTGCACTCAGATTTACAGTGTGACGACCATGAATAAAAAAGTTAAAATTCCTTCAAGGAATTGGTCACGACCTTTAAGGAAAGCAGTGAAACCTAATTACTACATCTTTGTTTCATAGAGTGTCTCCTTCTAAGCTGAAAGAAGCTACTGAATATGTTTCTTAGCCGGCTTCCTGCCTCCCAATCCCCTGCCAGGACAAGAGTAGGGGGTAAGTTGAGGTTTGTTTAGAAAGAAAAAAAAAAAGTAATTTTACCTCTGATTTGTTAGCACAGAAAGTCCAAGATCTTTATCTTCAGGAGTGTCATACATCCAGGAATGCCCATGGGATCCTATGGGTTATCTTCCTGCTTTTGGCTGTATGCAAGGGATTCAGACAGTAGCTGAAACCTATAAATGGAGACAAGGCTCAAGCACTAATATGTCAATGAACTATGATTTACCCCGATGCTCCTTGTGAACTTCTGCTCGCTGGCTGACCTGATCTTATCTATTGCTTTCCCACTTATTACAGCTTCTGGTTGTAATTACCCCCATTTAAGAAGCATCCTTTTAAAATAGCTTACATGTTGGGATTCTCTAGAGATAATTATATTAACAACACATTGAAGCGGTGCAGAAGTCTGTGACAAGACTCAGTTGTAGAGATAGAAAACAGACAATATCGAGGAGAGAAAAAAGCAAAGTAATTATTTTGGCCACTATAGGATTATGTATCTCTAACACATGAAAATAAAAACACAATCAACTACAATAAAATCGCATGCAGAAATATGTAATAGCTTGTATTTTAGAAAGGTGAAAATCCTATTTAAAAAAAAAAATATTGAACATATAATAAAATTTTATTTAGTGAAAATTTTATTTAGTGAAAACCACGTGGCAAAATACCATTATATCAGGTATGTAGGCAGCTAAAGCAAAATGCTTTTTTTTTTTTTTGCAGTAAAGGGCAATATTATCCTGCTCTTTCCATGCCTCATTATTGTTCCAGGAGGCTGCCTAACCCAAAGGACCAATATGGAGGTGGGAGAGATGGGGAGAAACTCATGTTTTGGAGGAAAACTCAAATTTGCATACATCAGCTGCATTAACATTTGGATTTATTGATTGTTTTGACCTTCAGTTTTTACTGAAGTTAACCTCCATTCATGATTTTTTTCATCATATGCTCAATTTGAAAAATCCATATTTGTGAAAGGTTTGCGCTGAAGAGGATTTCTATCTTTAAGTGCAAAAAAAAGTGTAAAATCGATTCAATATGTGACATAATCCTTAAGCTTACACCATACACCATACAATTTTCTTTTTAAATTTCTTTAGATTTACCTTAAACTATGTAGTGCAAGGTGAAAAAATAAAAAAATACTGCGCTACCCAATAAATGAATAAAACCATAACATAGATAAAATTGAAGTTGAAATAAAATGGAATTAAAATAATTAAGTGTAGCAGCAGCTCAAAACGTGGGATAGCACATTATGTAAACAGAAAAATAGAAGGAAGCTGCGCTCCAATATATAAATGAGCACAATGACAGTGATCAAAAACTGTGAGACGTGAACACAATACCAGTGATCAAAAAATAAATATGAGATATGAATTTGAACACAACAACAGTGATCAATAAGTAATCAACACATAAATCATCTTATACAGTGATCTGAAATGTTCTTTTATGTGAATAAAAAAATCAATATAGTCCACAATTAGTAGATGATAGAAGGGTGAGCCTCAATAATACACCATCAGCACACGTGCACCACCACCAAGTGAAATTCCTGCTTACCGGAAAGCAAGCTATGTACAGCCTGAATAGTGATCACACTCCTGGTCTGTAGCAACCTCCAGCAAGAAGGACCGGGTAGAGAAGCTGAACTGAATGGGCTTAATACATCAGCTAGCCACGAAGATCATCAACCAAGCCCCAAAAAATGGAAGAAACACTTGCATAGTGCAATTCAACAAATTGAGGATTTAATAGTATTAAAAGTTACACTTACAGAAACTAAGGATTAAAACGTCCATAAAACCAATAGGAAAGCCGGCCGGCATGCAGACACGCATCCACTAGCGATGACGTCAGCACGTCAACCTCCCGACGTACGTTTTGTCTCACATAGATGTCGTCATAGGGGAACGCTCCGTTCGGGAGGTTGACGCGCTGACGTCATCGCTAGTGGACGGGTGTCTGCATGCCGGCCGGCTTTCCTATTGCTTTTATGGACGTTTTAATCCTTTGTTTCTGTAAGTGTACCTTTTAATACTATTAAATCCTCAATTTGTTGAATTACACTATGCGAGTGTTCTTGCTGGAGGTTGCTACAGACCAGGAGTGTGATCACTATACAGGCTGTACATAGCTTGCCTTCCGGTAAGCAGGAATTTCACTTGGTGGTGGTGCACGTGTGCTGATGGTGTATTATTGAGGCTCGCCCTTCTATCATCTACTAATTGTGGACTGACTATATTGAGTTTTTTATTCACATAAAAGGACATTTCAGATCACCGTATAAGACGATTTATGTGTTGATTACTTATTGATCACTGTTGTTGTGTTCACATTCACATCTCATATTTATTTTTTGATCACTGGTATTGTGTTCACGTCTCACAGTTTTGATCACTGTCATTGTGCTAATTTATATATTGGAGCGCAGCTTCCTTCTATTTTTCTATGTAGTGCAAGGGCCTGCCTGATTGCATACACATTGAAAGTGTTTAGGTTTGACCTCATATTTTATGGTTTTGGTAAATCTAAAGGAAAGTTGTACAAGAAAATTGTATAATGTATGGCCAACCTTAAACCCTTGCCAATATTGTTTGCAACATGCTCTGGCCCAAGAAAGGGCTATTTGACCAGAAGGCCAATTGTGTTTTTTGTTTCTAATTTTTTAGCTGCTCTACAAGCAAGAAATACTTGTAGGCAGGATGCCTACAGTTGGAGTTTTCTGCACTAGCAAGATAATTGGCTTGCCCAGGGTTGGGAAAGGGTTAACTACCAGGATCTCAGTTCCCAGGCTTTTGGTCTTGGGCCGGCCTTCGACCCCATGTGATACATAAAAAAGGGGGAAGGTCCAGTTCTAAAAGGGGCTGCGGGAGCTCGAGAGAGATCAAGCAAGTGATCCCAGGAGATACCAGTGTTCCAGTGGACACTATCAGTTGTTGGAGATTGCCAGTCATGGACCAACAACTGTAAAAGTATGCCTGGGCATCCACCTCCATTAGTTAGTTTAGGGTCTGGACTATGTTATGCCTGTTATCTGTTCAGCCATGAAGAATTCAGTAAAAGTTGCTATGGGTAACCAGTAACTAGTGCAAAGAACAAAGCAGCCAGTCATAAAGAGTGGTACCTGGCACCAAGGCAACCAGGTTCAAACCCACGTTACCGAGACCTATAACCTAGCCGCATAGTGTGGAAGAGCAGAAGAAGTAAAGTGCATGCACAAGGTCCACCTTAGGTGCACAGCGGGACCCCATTCTGTCACTGGGAGTGAGGTGACAGGAGGTACGCTGGACTGGTGAAGAGAGCATAACCTCAGCAGTGTCCCTCCTCAGTGCCACATACATCAAGCAAGAGTGTGTAGTAACATGGGACAGCACGTTTCACGGAGGAACATTACATTACCTACTGCACACAATGTCAGGTTTAGGGATGAGCTCGGTGTTCGAGTCGAACATAGGTTCGACTCGAACATCGGCTGTTCGCTGCGTTCGGCGAACAACGAACGATTTGGGCCGTTCGCGCCAAATTCGAGTGACGCGAACGGCCCACAATACACTGCGCCATCGCAGTGTAATCCCGGCGCTGTGATTGGCCAAGCATGCACTGTGACCCTGCATGCTTGGCCAATCACAGCGCCGGCAGCGAGGAGAGCAATGATTGGCCACAGGCAGGATGCCTGTGGCCAATTATTGCTGAGGGTGTTTAGTACACGCCCCACACTATAAAAGGCCGCCAGCACGGCGGCCTAGTGTAGTGTGTTCCGGAGCAGGGAAAGAGAAGCATAGGCAGGGACAGTGACATTTTTTTTTCTTGCTTAACCTGGATTCCTTTAGTTTAGGGAAAGAGAAGGATAGGTAGGGAGAGTGTCAGTGTGTTTTACTGTGCGAATCCTTGTTTCTAGGGACAGGGAAGGACAGTGAGGGAAATTCTCCTTGTGCTATAGTGTGCTAAAGCATTGATCATCAACCATCTTTAAAAAATCATTTTTTCTAGGGACAGAAAACTATAGGTAGGGAGAGTGTCAGTGTGTTTTACTGTGATAATCCTTGTTTCTAGGGACAGGGAAGGACAGTGAGGGAAATTCTCCTTGTGCTATAGTGTGCTAAAGCATTGATCATCAACCATCTTTAAAAAAACATTTTTTCTAGGGACAGAAAACTATAGGTAGGAAGAGTGTCAGTTTCTTTCACTGTGATAATCCTTGTTTCTAGGGACAGGGAAGGACAGTGAGGGAAATTCTCCTTGTGCTATAGTGTGCTAAAGCATTGATCATCAACCGTCCTTAAAAAAAATTTTTTCTAGGGACAGAAAACTATAGGTAGGAAGAATGTCAGTTTCTTTCACTGTGATAATCCTTGTTTCTAGGGACAGGGAAGGACAGTGAGGGAAATTCTACTTGTGCTATAGTGTGCTAAAGCATTGATCATCAACCATCTTTAAAAAATCATTTTTTCTAGGGACAGAAAACTATAGGTAGGGAGAGTGTCAGTGTGTTTTACTGTGATAATCCCTGTTTCTAGGGACAGGGAAGGACAGTGAGGGAAATTCTCCTTGTGCTATAGTGTGCTAAAGCATTGATCATCAACCATCTTTAAAAAAACATTTTTTCTAGGGACAGAAAACTATAGGTAGGAAGAGTGTCAGTTTCTTTCACTGTGATAATCCTTGTTTCTAGGGACAGGGAAGGACAGTGAGGGAAATTCTCCTTGTGCTATAGTGTGCTAAAGCATTGATCATCAATCAGCTTTAAAAAAACATTTTTTCTAGGGACAGAAAACTATAGGTAGGAAGAGTGTCAGTTTCTTTCACTGTGATAATCCTTGTTTCTAGGGACAGGGAAGGACAGTGAGGGAAATTCTACTTGTGCTATAGTGTGCTAAAGCATTGATCATCAATCAGCTTTAAAAAAATATTTTTTCTAGGGACAGAAAACTATAGGTAGGAAGAGTGTCAGTTTCTTTCACTGTGATAATCCTTGTTTCTAGGGACAGGGAAGGACAGTGAGGGAAATTCTCCTTGTGCTATAGTGTGCTAAAGCATTGATCATCAACCGTCTTTAAAAAAACATTTTTTCTAGGGACAGAAAACTATAGGTAGGAAGAGTGTCAGTTTCTTTCACTGTGATAATCCTTGTTTCTAGGGACAGGGAAGGACAGTGAGGGAAATTCTCCTTGTGCTATAGTGTGCTAAAGCATTGATCATCAACCGTCTTTAAAAAAACATTTTTTCTAGGGACAGAAAACGATAGGTAGGAAGAGTGTCAGTTTCTTTCACTGTGATAATCCTTGTTTCTAGGGACAGGGAAGGACAGTGAGGGAAATTCTACTTGTGCTATAGTGTGCTAAAGCATTGATCATCAATCAGCTTTAAAAAAACATTTTTTCTAGGGACAGAAAACTATAGGTAGGAAGAGTGTCAGTTTCTTTCACTGTGATAATCCTTGTTTCTAGGGACAGGGAAGGACAGTGAGGGAAATTCTACTTGTGCTATAGTGTGCTAAAGCATTGATCATCAATCAGCTTTAAAAAAACATTTTTTCTAGGGACAGAAAACTATAGGTAGGAAGAGTGTCAGTTTCTTTCACTGTGATAATCCTTGTTTCTAGGGACAGGGAAGGACAGTGAGGGAAATTCTACTTGTGCTATAGTGTGCTAAAGCATTGATCATCAATCAGCTTTAAAAAAACATTTTTTCTAGGGACAGAAAACTATAGGTAGGAAGAGTGTCAGTTTCTTTCACTGTGATAATCCTTGTTTTTAGGGACAGGGAAGGACAGTGAGGGAAATTCTACTTGTGCTATAGTGTACTAAAGCATTGATCATCAATCAGCTTTAAAAAAACATTTTTTCTAGGGACAGAAAACTATAGGTAGGAAGAGTGTCAGTTTCTTTCACTGTGATAATCCTTGTTTCTAGGGACAGGGAAGGACAGTGAGGGAAATTCTCCTTGTGCTATAGTGTGCTAAAGCATTGATCATCAACCGTCTTTAAAAAAACATTTTTTCTAGGGACAGAAAACTATAGGTAGGAAGAGTGTCAGTTTCTTTCACTGTGATAATCCTTGTTTCTAGGGACAGGGAAGGACAGTGAGGGAAATGCTACTTGTGCTATAGTGTGCTAAAGCATTGATCATCAATCAGCTTTAAAAAAACATTTTTTCTAGGGACAGAAAACTATAGGTAGGAAGAGTGTCAGTTTCTTTCACTGTGATAATCCTTGTTTCTAGGGACAGGGAAGGACAGTGAGGGAAATTCTCCTTGTGCTATAGTGTGCTAAAGCATTGATCATCAATCAGCTTTAAAAAAACATTTTTTCTAGGGACAGAAAACTATAGGTAGGAAGAGTGTCAGTTTCTTTCACTGTGATAATCCTTGTTTTTAGGGACAGGGAAGGACAGTGAGGGAAATTCTACTTGTGCTATAGTGTGCTAAAGCATTGATCATCAATCAGCTTTAAAAAAACATTTTTTCTAGGGACAGAAAACTATAGGTAGGAAGAGTGTCAGTTTCTTTCACTGTGATAATCCTTGTTTCTAGGGACAGGGAAGGACAGTGAGGGAAATTCTCCTTGTGCTATAGTGTGCTAAAGCATTGATCATCAACCGTCTTTAAAAAAACATTTTTTCTAGGGACAGAAAACTATAGGTAGGAAGAGTGTCAGTTTCTTTCACTGTGATAATCCTTGTTTCTAGGGACAGGGAAGGACAGTGAGGGAAATTCTCCTTGTGCTATACTGTGCTAAAGCATTCCTCATCAACCATCTTTGAAATCCTTGTTTTTTGGACAGTCAGGGAAGTTGTCGTTGTGCTATTCTGTGCGAAAGCAATCATCCTCAACCATATTTAGAAATCCTTAAGTAAAGGGACAGAGAAGGACACCTGAAGGTAGCCCTTATTGCTTTTTTCCCATCTCCCTGCAGGCCATCTATTAGAATGTCTGGAAGGCAAACAAGGAGAGGCAGACAGTCAGGAGGCAATAAAAGAGGGCAAGCAGGCTCTGTGTCTGGGGGCAACAGTGCTGGTCGTGGACGCGGTGCATTGTCATCAGCACATAGCCATGGGACACGCTTGTCCTTCTTTTCGGCAGCTGGACATGTTGAGCCACATCATGCCGAAGACTTGGTAGAGTGGATGACCAAGCCCTCCTCCTCCTCCTCATCCTCTCTCACCCAGGCTCAGGGTACTGGCAAAGCAGCTGCCAAAGCGTCCTCTTCCCTGGTATCAATGTCAGACTCATCATCAGTCACTCCTTCCCTAGACCCACCATGTCCTCCTCCTGAGGAGTCCCCCGAACTGTTTGAGCACAGTGTTGGGTACATGCTCCAGGAGGATGCCCAGCGTTTCGAAGGGTCTGATGATGAAACCCAGCTACAGGAAGGCAGTAGCGTGAGAGCAGACAGAGGGGATGCTCAAGAAGGACACCAATCTGGCAGTCATGTTCCAGCAGCTGCAGCATACTGCCAGATTGGCTCCAGTGATGAGGAGGGAGGGGATGATGAGGTCACTGACTCCACGTGGGTGCCTAATAGGAGAGAGGAGGAGGAGGAGGATGAGGAGGAGGCACATCTCCAACGAGTCAGGATGCCCTTTGGTGGCCAGCGTAAGGGCAGTACACCGACGGAATCACACCGCAGAGCTCCGCCTGTGCAGGGCGCTGCCTCTGCCCGTCATTCAAAAAGTTCTTTGGTGTGGGCCTTTTTTGAGGCTAGTGCATCAGATCGCACAGCTGCTGTTTGCAACATATGTCTCAAGCGTATATCGCGTGGCCAAAACATCAGCCGCTTGGGTACCACATGCCTGACCAGACATATGTTGACCTGCCCTGCAGCTCGTTGGCTAGCCTACCTCAAAGACCCACACCAAAGAACAAAGCGGACCTCTCCTTGCACCGCATCAGCTGGGATCTCCAACCCCACTATAACTTCAGTCCTGTCTGAAACATGCACTGAGAGGAATGAAGGTGTAGAATTAGGTGTGTCACAGCCAAGTAGTTGCGGCCACTCTGCTAGCAGTACACCGACGTCCGATTCTAGCAGGCAAATTTCCCTGCCCCAGCTGCTGGACCGTCGAAAGAAGTTCACTCCCAGCCATCCACATGCCCAGCGGTTGAATGCTAGCTTGGCTAAATTGCTAGCGCTTCAACTGCTGCCTTTTCAGTTGGTAGACTCGGCCCCCTTCCGTGAGTTTGTGCAATGTGCGGTTCCTCAGTGGCAGGTTCCCAAACGCCACTTTTTCTCACGGAAGGCTATTCCGGCTCTCTACCGGCATGTGGAAGGCAATGTCTTGGCCTCGCTGGACAGGGCGGTCAGCGGTAAGGTGCATATTACCGCTGACTCATGGTCCAGCAGGCATGGACAGGGACGTTACCTTTCTTTCACGGCCCATTGGGTCACTCTTTTGGCAGCTGGGAAGGATGCAGGACAAGGTGCAGTAGTGTTGGAGGTTGTTCCACCGCCACGCCTCCAAAATGCTACTACTGGTTGTGACACACCTCTCTCCTCCACCCCCTCCTCTTCTTCTTCCTCCATGGCCTCTTCCTGTGGTTTGTCCTCTGAACCAGCGGTGCTCCGTAGCCGTTCAAGGGGCTACGCAAGTACACAGGCAAAAAGATGCCATGCCGTGCTTGCGCTGGTGTGTTTGGGGGACAGAAGCCACACTGGGGCAGAGGTCCTGTCTGCTCTGCAGGGCCAGGCCGAGAGGTGGTTGACGCCACGCCAGCTTAAGCCAGGAATGGTGGTTTGCGACAATGGCACCAACCTCCTCTCCGCCCTCCGACAGGGACAACTGACCCATGTGCCCTGTGTGGCTCACGTCCTTAACCTGGTGGTGCAGCGGTTCTTGGGCAGGTACCCGGGCTTACAGGATGTCCTGAGGCAGGCCAGGAAAGTCTGTGTGCATTTCCGCAGATCTTATAATGCCAGTGCTCGCCTGGCTGAGCTACAAAAGGAGTTGAACCTGCCCAAGAACCGCCTTATATGTGACATGCCCACCAGGTGGAACTCAACGTTGGCCATGCTGCAGCGGCTGCACACGCAGCAGAGGGCCATCAATGAGTACCTGTGCGACTACGGCACCAGGACAGGGTCAGGGGAGCTTGGTTTTTTTTCTCCACGCCAGTGGGGCATGATCAGGGATGCATGCACTGTCCTGGCACCATTTGAGGAGGCCACGAGGATGGTGAGCAGTGACAGTGCATGCATCAGTGACACTGTACCTCTTGTCCACCTGTTGGAGCACACGCTGCGTGGAATAATGGACAGGGCACTTGAGGCAGAACAGAGGCAGGAAGAGGAGGACTTCCTTGCCTCTCAAGGCCCCCTTTACCCAGACAGTGTTCCTTCTGTCCCACCCATCGCACAGGAAGAGGAGGAGGAGGAGGAGGAGGATTGTGTCAGCATGGAGGGGGAGGCTGGCACTCAGCATCATCAGCAGCAGTCTTTTAGGGATGATTTACAGTCCCAAGAAACCAGTGGACTTGTACGTGGCTGGGAGGAGGTGGCTGCGGATCATGTCGTCCTTAGTGACCCAGAGGACTCCGGACCGAATGCCTCAGCAAACCTACGCTGCATGGCCTCCCTGATCCTGCAAAGTCTGCGGAAGGATCCTCGTATTCTTCGGATCAAGGAGAGGGACCATTACTGGCTGGCCACTCTCCTTGATCCACGGTACAAGGGTAAGGTTGCGGACCTTATGTTACCGTCGCAGAGGGAGCAGAGGATGAGACAACTCCGGGAGGCCTTGCAGAAAGGTCTGTGCAACGCATTCCCAGAGACTGGGAGGTTACAAACTCCTGGTCCTGGACAACGAGTTGCTGAGGCTTCGGCCAGTCAAAGAAGGAGCGGTGGGGAAGGTGGCCGTCTGACCGATGCGTTCAGACAATTCTTTAGTCCGCAGCCCCAAAGTATGATCGGTTCCAGCAACCATCGCCAGCGTCTGATAAACATGGTGCAGGAATATCTAGGGGCAAGGTCAGACTTGGACACCTTCCCCACCGAAAATCCTCTGGCTTACTGGGTCTTGAGGATGGATCACTGGCCAGAGCTTGCACAGTATTCAATTGAGCTACTGGCCTGTCCTGCATCCAGCGTTCTTTCGGAACGCACATTCAGTGCTGCTGGAGGATTTGTCACGGATCACAGGGTGCGCCTGTCCACCGACTCGGTTGATCGACTGACTTTCATCAAGATGAACCAGTCTTGGATCACCACCAGCTACCACACACCTGATGCTGATATAACAGACTAATTGATTTTAACATGTCACATCCCTTCAAGACTGATGCTGATGCTGAGTGCCTGTGCTGTTATGTTGACTGGCTATCCTCCTCCTCCGAGTCCTCAATGATACGATTGATGATGATAGCTTGGAAGATCATTTTTGTTTATGGGTGCCGCCACCAGTGGCTAAGGCCCAATTTTTCAGCCCCTGTTTTACAGGGGCGTGTAATTACAATTTTTTTAGCAATAATTTGCCATAGGGCTCATTGCTGTGCTCCAAGTACAGTATCTGTGAGGGGTTGGAGTGTTGTGCCACCAGTGCCTAAGGCCCAATTTTTCAGCCCCTGTTTAACAGGGGCGTGTCATTACAATTTTT
Source organism: Rana muscosa (assembly GCA_029206835.1). Classification (NCBI taxonomy): domain Eukaryota; kingdom Metazoa; phylum Chordata; class Amphibia; order Anura; family Ranidae; genus Rana; species Rana muscosa. Next base: position 215,666,428 of record CM055123.1, on the reverse strand, counting down.
GAAGCAATACTTTGCAACAGGGCTCATTGCTGTGCTCCAAGTACAGTATCTGTGAGGGGTTGTAGTGTTGTGCCACCAGTGCCTAAGGCCCAATTTTTCAGCCCCTGTTCAACAGGGGCATGTAATTACAATTCTTGATCTAATAATTCACAGCAGGGCCCATTGCTGCACCCACCAAGAGTAACTCTGAGGGCTTACAGTGTTGTGGCAACGCCACCACCACCACCACCACGAAAGGCCCAATTTTTCAGCCCCTGTTCAAAAGGGGCATGTAATTACAATTCTTGATCTAATAATTCACAGCAGGGCCCATTCCTGCACCCACCAAGAGTAACTCTGAGGCTTACAGTGTTGTGGCAACACCACCACCACCACCACGAAAGGCCCAATTTTTCAGCCCCTGTTCAACAGGGGCATGCAATTACAATTCTTGATCTAATAATTCACAGCAGGGCCCATTGCTGCACCCACCAAGAGTAACTGTCAGGGCTTACAGTGTTGTGGCACCAGCACCACCATCAAAGGCCCAATTTTTACTACCACTGTTCAAAAATTATATGTAATTAAAATTCCTGATATAATAGTTGACAGCAGGGCGTTCCAGCACCAACCAAGAGTAACTGTGAGTGCTTACAGTGTTGTGCCAACACCAACAACTAAGGGGCCTATTTCTGCAGAGTATATACGGCAGGTCCCTACTTTCAAACATCCAACTTACAAACGACTCCTACTTGCAAACGCAAGAAGACAACAGGAAGTGAGAGGAAATCTACCCCTTGGAAGGAAAATTCTCTCATGTAAGAATTAATATGGGAGAAAGGTGTCTCCTCTGTACTGATGCTTTATCAGCAATCCTTGTTTCAAGAAAAACACCACATTTCAAAAACAGTTGTCATTGGGACGGAAAGTGAGGTGAAATGTTCTGAACAGGGGCACAGACAGCAAAACAAATGTTACAGGGGTGATAACCCTTACCTATGTTTTCCAAAAAGTTTAAAAATAGATTTTTGGGCTGGAGCTACACTTAAACAATGTACCTGTTCAAAATTACAAACAGATTCTACATAAGAACAAACCTACAGTCCCTGTCTTGTATGCACCGCCTGTATACGGCTGTTCAGAGTATATAGGGCCTTTTTTATTTTATGTGCGGGGTTCCCCTTAATATCCATACAAGACCCAAAGGGGCTGGTAATGGGCTGGGGTAGGGGGGGGGGGGGGTCATGGGGTAGCTATGCCATTTTTCTTAAAGATTTTCATCCATATTACCGGGACCAGACATTACATTAAAGCCGCAAGCAGTTTTAAATGGCTTTTTTTTCCTTTAGAAGTGTCATTTTGTGCAGGGACAGTTCTAAACACGGGAAACACGTGGCACTTCACAGGCATACTTTAGACACCCCCCAGGTACGATATTTAAAGGAATATTTGACTTTTTTTTTTTCACTTTATGCATCATTAAAATGACTGCTCCCGAAAAACGACCGTTTTTAAAACTTCTTTTTGCATTGATACATGTCCCCTGGTGCAGAACCCGGGTTCCCAAACCCTTTTTAGGACAATAACATGCATAATAGTCGTTATAATTAGCACTTTAGAATTCGAACGTTCGCATCCATTGTATTTAATAGGGTTCTAATGTTCGTACGAACTTTCGGTCCGTTCGCGGGTTCTGGTGCGAACCGAACCCGGGGGTGTTCGGCTCATCACTAGTCAGGTTACTGCCATAATGTTGACTTTCACATAAATGTGGAAAGCTTGTTCCTGGGCATTCATTACACGAAAGGAGAGGAGAGGTAACCCACACATGTGCATAGGCGAGATGGCCCCACCCACAAACTCAAACTCTAGGTACATTTATTTAATGGGTAAGACCATGCAAAACTGATGTATTGGTTACAGCCCAGGTGGATTAATCACTAGCTACTTATTTTATTTCTTGGGTGGAGATTATAAATGCCATGATAGACAAGTTGGTCGGCAACCTTCGAGTGCAAAGACCTTCCCACCAATATCTGGAAGGAGATGGTGGCCATGTCAGTTTTGGCTGACCTACTCATTAGCACAATCCTGCAGTAAAAGACATACATGTCTGAGGCTGTCATTAAATGTTATATGAAGACCAGTTCAAACCTGGGATGCACACACTGCCCTTTTCCAGACAGCAAAATCTAAAAACACTATAACAGAGGCTGCACACGCAGTGCTAAGATGCTAAGTGATTAGTACTGCAACCTGGCAGCAGTAGGGTCAATAGTTAGAATCCCAACCACAGCACTACCTGCCTGGAGTTTGCATCTACTCCCTGTGCCTGCGTGGGTTTCCACTAGGTTCTCCGGTTTCCTCCCACACTCCAAAGACACGCTGGTATGTTAATTGTGTCCTGTCTAGATTGGCCCTAGTATGTGTATGTATGAATGTGATTTAGGGACCTTGATAGTAAGATCCTTAAAGCGGATGAGGTAAGGAAAGGTTCTGGACACAGCCGCATTCCAGAAATGAGCTTTTATTGTAAAAAATCAAAAATACAAGCCACAGCAGAAGATGGGACAAACGAGCTGACGCGTTTCACACTTAACAGTGCTTATTCATAGCTACCCTACCACCAAACTCAGTGTCATATACATAATGATCCATATTGGACATGTGACTACATGTGTAGTTAAAGGGGTTGTAAAGGTAAAAAAAAAAAAAATCACCTTAATGCATTCTATGCATTAAGGTTAAAAAAACATCCGACAATACCCGCTCCCCCTGGCCCCCCGTTTAGCTTACCTGACCCCTCGAAAGTCCTGCGCTCGCCCCCGACATCCTCTTCGCCGCTCAGCCTGGCCGTTGATTGGTTACAGTGGATGGATTGAAAGCAGCGCAGCCATTGGCTCACGCTGCTGTCAATCACATCCAATGACGTGGCGCGCAGGGGGGCTCGCATATAGGTGGTGAGTGATTGCGGGGAGGAGCCGAGACAGCCACCGAGGGACCCCAGAAGATGTGAATCGGGGCCACTCTGTGCAAAACGAGCTGCACAGCGGAGGTAAGTATAACATGTTTGTTATTTCAAAAAATAAATAAAAATCTTTAGTGTTCCTTTAATTGGATCCATTTATCAAATTAAGTGAACAGACATGACTAACATATGTGGTTGGAAAGGTGCACATAAATATATCCAAGTGTATAAAATGAAATAAATAAATTAAAAACCGAAAATAAAACAAAGCAAAGTGTTCAGAACACTTTGCTTTGTTTTGTTTTCGGTTTTTAATTTATGTGCACCTTTCCAACCACATATGTTAGTCATGTCTGTTAATCAAGTTCACTTAATTTGATAAATGGATCCAATTAAAGGAACACTAAAGATTTTTTTTTTTTTCCCCAGAGTGGCTCAATGACATTGAGGTCAGGAGACACTTTATTCTGCTGTAGCCAATGACGGGTCGACTTGGCCTTGTGTTTTGGATCATTGTCACGTTGGAATGTCCAAGTACATCCCATGCGCAGCTTCCTGGCTGATGAATGCAAATGTTCCTCCAGTATTTTTTGATAACATCCTGCATTCATTTTGCCAACAATTTTGACCAATTTTCCTATGCCTTTGTAGCTCACACATCCCCAAAACATCAGCGATCCATCACCTTTCATCATAGGCCTTGTTGAAGCTAAATTTTGGTCTCATCACCCCAAATGACTTTCTGCCAGAAGGTTTGAGGCTTGTCTCTGTGCTGCTTGGCATACTGTAAGCGGGATACTTTGTGGCATTTGCATGGTAATGGCTTTCTTCTGCGACTCGACCATGCAGCCCATCTTTCTTCAAGTGCCTCCTTATTGTGCATCTTGAAACAGCCACGCTACATGTTTTCAGAGAGTCCTGTATTTCACCTGAAGTTATTTGTGGGTTTTTCTTTGTATCCCAAACAATTTTCCTGGCAGTTGTGGCTGAAATTTTAGTTGGTCTACCCGACCATGGTTTGGTTTCAACAGAACCCCTCATTTTCCACTTCTTGATTTAAGTTTGAACACTGCTGATTGGCATTCTAAATTCCTTGGATATCTTTTTATATCCCTTTCCTGTTTTATACAGTTCAACTACCTTTTCCCGCAGATCCTTTGACAATTCTTTTGCTTTCCCCATCACTCAGAATCCAGAAACGTCAGTGCAGCACTGGATGAAAGATGCAATCCCAAACTTTGAACTGTCATCAGAACAGGAATAAAAGATAAATATTCTAAAAGAAATAGTGACAGGGGTCCACTTCAATACTGGGCACTTTCACCCGATTTTTGCCCAGACCAATTTATAGCTTTTACCACTGTCGATGTTTGAATGACAATCGCACGGTCATGCAACACTGTACCCAAATATACATTTTATCATTTTTTCCCCCAGAAATAGAGCTTTCTTTTTTAATCACCACTGGGTTTTTTATTTTTTGCTAAACAAATTAACTACTTCAGCCCCGGAAGATTTGGCTGCTCAATGACCAGGCCGTTTTTTGCTATACGGCACTGTGTCGCTTTAACTGACAATTGCGCGGTCGTGCGACTCTGTAACCAAACAAAATTGACATCCTTTTTTTATCCACAAATAGAGCTTTCTTTTGGTGGTATTTGATCATCTCTGCATTTTTTTTTTTGCTCTATAAACAAAAAAAGAGCGTCAATTTTGAAAAAAAACCACAATATTTTGTACTTTTTGCTATAATAAATATCCCCCAATTTTTTTTTAAAAAGCAATTTTTTTCTCAGGTTTAGGCCGATATGTATTCTTCTACATATTTTTGGTAATAAAAATAGCAATAAGCGTATATTGATTGGTTTGCGCAAAAGTTATAGTGTCTACAAAATAGGGGCTAGATTTATGGCATTTTTATTATTATTATTTGTTTTACTAGTAATGGCGGCGATCTGCGACATTATGGTCGGACACATCAGACATTTTTGACACATTTTTGGGACGATTGACAATTATGCAGCGATCAGTGCTATAAAAATGCACTGATTACTGTATAAATGTCACTGGCAGGGAAGGGGTTAACACTAGGGGGCGATCAAGGGGTTAACTGTGTTCCCTAGTGTGTGTTCTAACTGTGGGGGGAAGGGACTCACTATAGGAGATGACAGATCGTGGTTCCTAGCTATTAGGAACTCACGATCTGCATCTCCTCTCATCACAGAACAGGGATGTGTGTGTTTTCACACACACGTCCCTGTTCTGCCTCTCATGCCCGCGATCGCGCGTGGCTGGTGGTCATCGCGACCGCCAGTCACGAGCATCGGCACCCCCGCAGTGCAGCGTGCGTGCGTGCGCGACTCCGGCGCCACGTGCCTTCTATCCTGCTTAAAGGTGCAGCTATGACGGTTCGCGGGATCATGCCGACCTGCCACAGTATAATGATGGCGGCTGGTCGGCAAGTGGTTAAAAAAGACTGAGATTTTTGAAAAAAAATGTTTTTCTTTGTTTTTGTTATAAAATTTTGTTTTTTCCTTCACTGATGTGCCGATGAGGCTGCGGAATGTAATGTATTCTTCTTGTGTGAGGATTACTAGGCGGAAAAAGGGGGGGCAAGTAATCCTCACACAGGAAGATTACATTGCACAGAATACTACAGGACCCATCCACCTACAAAAAGCTACCGGGCGATCCGACTAGTAGATTAAAAATCCTCTCTTAACAAATTGATCCAAAAGGGGTCCAGAATAGGCATTCAACATAAAAGAGGCCAAATATCTTACACCAAAGGTTCCCAAAATCCCAGTCATCTACGAAGTCCTGAAAATTCACAAAAATAAAACAACTCCCCCTGGGAGGCCCATAGTCAGCGGCATTGATTCCTTGTATTCTAGACTAAGGGAATACATCAATATTTTTCTACAGCCTGTATCCATGAAGGGTAAAGCATACCTAAGGATAGCAGAGAACTCATCAATCGAATCAAGGACATAGAGGTAGGAGATCATACGTTGCTGGCTACAGTAGACGTTGAATCCTTATATACCAATATCAGACAAAGGGATGCTCTTAGTGCTACGCTATGGGCATTGCATAAATACTCAGACCTCAAAGCCCCTCAAATATAATTCCTCATTGAAAATTTGGACCTGGCAATAACCAATTATTATTTTTTGCATGCAGGGGACTTCTATAACCAAATTAAAGGGGTGGCTAGGGGGGCTAGGTATGCCCCTAGCGTTGCTAATATTTATTTTGCATTCATTTTAGGGCTTAATCTCCAATATAGAGAAGTGGAGAAAACTATTAAAAAATACTGGGCCAAATTTTTGAAAGAAAATACTTTAAGAAAAATCCTCCCACATAAACTAAAGTTCATCTATAGGAGGGCACCAGGGTTACAAAACATGCTAGCAAAGAATGTTATCAGGCCCCGTAGGAGACAGCCCACCTTTTTGAATCGCACAGGTTTTTTTAGTTGCAAAAGATGCAAAGCATGTAAAACTATGCGTGATAGAACTAGGAAAACTACAAGTTTTTCTTCTGCTATCACAGGAGAGGAATTTGATATCAGACAGTTCATCACTTGTGATACCAGATATGTGACCTACCTTCTTATGTGCCAATGTAATTTTCAATACGTTGGTAGAACACCAGAACATTGGCCAAGAGGATGGGTAAACAACATAGAAAATATAAAGAAAGGCTTTAGACACCACAGTGTATCCAACCATTTGAGGTTGGATACCCTTCTCTTCTCAGATTTTGGGGTATAGATAGAGTCCGCCACCATTGGAGAGACACAGATATGACCAAAGAGGTGTCCCAAATGGAGACACAATGTATTTTCTAGGCTTCAATCTTTACAACCTTTGAGATTAATACAGATATTGATCTTAAATGTTTTATTGCAGATTATTGATTTTCATTGCATTGTGCAGAATATGCTCATAGTGATTGGATATACCAAATATGGGGTGATCCTCATATTTATACATCTTGTTGATACAATCTTTTAGTATATTGGCTAATATACCCATTTCATACTATATACTTCATTTGGGTTTATCTATTCCCACAGTGATCATCATTCTTTGTTTTTCAGTTTCCATATTTTATAGTTTTTACACCACTATACATCTCGCCCACTTGTTTGTTCATTTTTCACCTAGGTTTTTCCTCATATAGTGTCTACCAATTAGGAGGGTTCTTTTTCCTATCCACTATATACTGTCACTCCATTATATGTGGGGATGTAGTGGAGTTGGTTCCCACTAGAGGGTGCCACAGTAAGAGACATACCATAATTGGTATGTCCAAATTGGATATTCTGGTTATGTATTATTGTCCGTTTGTTTAGAACATGTTAATATTCATCTCATTTGTTTCAAAAGAACATTTTCATATATATTTATTTTTATATTTTAATTTATTTGGACTGTATGCCTATGTCTACTACCGCACGGTGCAGTCGGCATGAGCAGATCGGCATTTCTAGAGGCAGATTTCCAAGTATATATTTGTCTCCTCCTCCATATTGGAAGAGCCCAACCAATAGAAAGCTTTCTATTCACATAAATGTAAACCGGAATGGCGTTATGTCACTTGCTGAAGGTGCTAAGCACAGCGAAACGTACGTCGGAGAGGGGGATTTGTCAATTCAGTGTGCTGTGAGAAACCCATCTGGCTTTACCATCTAGAGCAAGGCTTGCACCACACGCCAAAGCCGCAGAAAATAGCCATATCTGCATATGCAGTATATACCTAGTACCGGGAAACAGGTACATATACATGTGAGTGCAATATTTACCCATTGCCTTTATACCAATTAATACATTTACTACACTATGAGATTTTTCATATGTCTCCTGTGGAGTCTTTTTACATTCTAGTTCTATCTTGAGGGAGCAGTAGAGTGGAGTGGTGTCAGCAGTGGAACCAATCTGGCTTTACAAATGCGTTTTAGGACCATCCTGTAAAAGGGGGTCAAACACCTCTGGTGAGTTGCCACCTTTCCATTGAGCACCTGTGGTGAAAGAACTAGAAACTATTCATATATTGAGCAACTCGTTTTGGTGTTGGGATCTATCACTTTTATGTTTGCATATTATGTCATTGACATTTTTATGATTGCTGCTACACACCAAGTATTTTTTGAATATTATGGTGCATTTTTTCATTTGTATTGATTTATGGTTTTGGATGGTCCCGTAGTGGCGACAGCTTCCCCTCTACCTCCGACCACGAGAGGTTCTCCGGCCGGAAGAACCGTCACTTCTGGTTGGACTGCAAGCCGCAATTCCAACCCTATGCTGCTCTCTTGTTTCTGGATAGGCCCTCAGACAACCTAGCAGCCAGATGTGCCCGGGACGGTCCCAAACTCTGGCCTAGCAGCCCGGGCACTACAACATATGTCCACCCAGACAGCCATCCAGGTGGCACAGAGCAGCTATCACCTGACTCCACCCAATTATATAGGCCCTCCCAGCAGGCCACAGGGTTTAATAAAACACCCCATATACTTCCAATCTGCTATTGCATTGCCTTTGTCTTATCTAATGCCACCAAGTGCCTGGCCACCTAGTGACAAAAGAGAAAAGTGCACAGACTTATGCCCCGTACACACAATCCGAATATCGTACGATGGATCGTACGACTTTTTTCGCTTAATAGTCGCAAGTAAAGTAAGTCACGAAAAATTCTCATACGACAAAATAAGTGATGTCATGTGTTATAATTAGGGTTGTCCCGATACCGATACTAGTATCGGTATCGGGACCGATACCAAGCATTTGCGCGAGTACTTGTACTCGCGCAAATGCTCCCGATGCCCAGTCCGATACTTTTTTTTTCTCAGAGCGGGGGGTGGAGTGCAGGGCGGAGACCGGGGCGGAGAGTGTGCGGCGGGGGGCGGAGAGTGTGCGGCGGGGGGCGGAGAGCGGGACGGAGAGCAGGGCGGAGAGCGTGGCGGGGGGCGGAGACCAGGGCCAAGAGCGGGACGGAGAGTGTCCGGCGGGGGGTGGAGACCAGGGCGGAGAGCGGGGCGGGGGGCGGAGACCAAGACGGAGAGCGTGGCAGAGACCAGAGCGGAGAGCAGAGCGAGTCTTCAGGCGGGTAAGTAAAATTAATCTGATCCAATTGCCTTGCCTGTCTGCTGCTCAAATGCTACCTGTTCCCCCTTCACCTCCATGCCGCTGTGCCCCCTTCACTTCCATGCCGCTGTTCCCCCTTCACCTCCATGCTGCCGCCCCCTCCGTGCCCCTCCTCCACCCCCTCGGTATCTCAGGATGGAGAGCGGAGGTAGGAGCCGATAAATCCGGCTCCTTACTTGTCTGAATGTACCGAGTCATCACTGACTCTGTCCATTCACATAACTGAAACATCGTAAACTGTGTTTACAATGTTTCAGTTTATGAATGGAGAGGAGCCGCTGTCTTCTCTCCATTCATTTTCAGCGCAGCTGAGGCTGCTGAGAAAGGGACTGGGGAATATGTGTCCCTAGTCCCTTTCCCTGTCTCAAAGGGGAGATGTCAGAGGTCTGTTAAGACCCCTGATATCTCACCAAAGCCCCCCACAACAGGGCTGATAAAAAAAAAAAAGAATAAAAGAAAAATGAATTGTAAAAAAAAGAAAAGAAAAGAAAACACACACACTAACACTGTCCACCCCCCCCCCCCTTAAAAAAATAAAGCATTGTAAAAAATAAATAAATAAAAAAAATAGTAAAAAAAAAAAATAGTAAAAAAAAAAAAAAATACTGACACATGAGATTAAAAAAAAGTATCGGTATTCGGTATCGGCGAGTACTTGAAAAAAAGTATCGGTACTTGTACTCGGTCTTAAAAAAGTGGTATCGGGACAACCCTAGATCTGGGGCTTAAATATGCCCCTGATAAACCTCTAAATAAATTTGAGGTATTCATTGACCTTCAAAAATTCTTACGAAAGGTAAATCTGAAGAAACACTTTGCGTTAAACAAGGACGTCAGGACAATGGAGGAAACACAATACGTACACACGAGGCTGAAAAATAATTCGATTTTTAATCCTACCACTCCAGGCAACCAGTGTATAGGAGCGTTCAAAAAAATGGTCGAAGATGACCTGCAAAAATTGAAACATCCAGGGAAGAAGCATTCCAGAATAAAAGAAATTTGGAAAGCGATTAAAGATATTGGGAAAAAGAATGAAGTCGTAATTAGACCAGCCGACAAAGGGGGTGGGCTAGTAATTCTAAACAAGAAAGATTATGAAGAAGAAATGCAAAATTTACTTAACATTGAGAATACGTATAAAAGCTTAAGGGGAATCCAAAAATTATATTTGAGAACAAATTAAAAAATTATGTAAAGAAAGGACTATTGATGGGAATTCTGAACACAAAGGAAGCTGAATATATGGTATCCAACTGTCAGAGAAATCCGTCCAACAGCGCCAATCAACGCCCAATGCGCACGCGCGGCGGAATGATGCTTCCGCGCATGCGCGTGCGCGGGACGGCGCTTCTACGTTCTCGGGTGCGCGCGCCGACGCAGCGGCGCGCGCATGCGCGGCGGCGCACCAATAGGAATCCAGGCGGGCCTATTTAAAGAGACCCAGTTGCACTGACAAGTTGCTGGTTTGTCAGCTTTCCTGTATTCCCAAGACTCTGGAAAACTATCCTGAAAATCTCCTTGTGACCCGGACTGGCTTGACTCCTCTGATCTCTCTCCTGGACCTGACCCTCGGCTTGTGATACGGACTTCTGCCTTCTCCTGTGTTTGACCCTCGGCCTGTGACCCGGATCTGCTGCCCGTCTCCAATCCTTGACCTCTGGCCTGTACCTTTTGGACTTCCGCGTTTCCCTTGAACCCCTGCCGGGTTCCCGGTACTCTCTGGACTTGTTACCTTTTACTGTGTTTGACCCCCAGCCGGGACCGTTACCTAGCCATTACAACCCGGACTCAACCTGCACCGGCTTCCATTATCTCCTGCTGTTTGAACTTTACCAATCCGGCTAGTTCCTGCTTGAAGCCTGTTCTTCAGTCTACTCAGCTCTGCCGGACCGTCTACAAACACCCACCACCTGCCGGTAGCCGGTGCCGCTTCTCGCCATCCACTCCCTGTCTCAACTCCAGGGGGTGGAGTGCGTCAAGTCGCAAAGGTGAACCACTCTCGGCATCTCGGCCTCGGTAAGTACATACCTTTACAGTACAAACCAGCCAGATGTCTGAGGCCGACAGGGCGCGTTCACCGTTCGAGACCCTATGTCAGCAAGTCACCGCACTAACCGACGCGGTTCAGAAATTACAAGAAGGTTATGTCCAAATGGATGGCCGCTTTCAGCTACTTACTGGAGCTACAGGACCAGCATCACCAGCTGCTACCATTGCCAATGTTGCCTCCACGTCTCAAAATCAGGCAAATCCCACCGTAGTAATGGCTACCCCTGAACCCAGGGTCCCCCTGCCTGAGCGATTTTCTGGCGTCCGTAAGAAATATCGGGCTTTCAAAAATGCATGTTCTCTTTACTTCGCCCTTCAACCCAGGACTTTCTCTTCAGAAGTGGTAAAGGTGGGGTTCGTCATCTCCCTTCTAACCGACGAACCTCAGGCCTGGGCCCATGGCCTGATGGAGCAAAGCAGTCCCATACTAGATTCCGTGGACACCTTCTTCGAGAGTATGGCACAGCTGTATGACGATCCTCAGCGATCAGCTACAGCTGAGTCTGTTCTCCACAGTTTAACCCAGGGGAGAAGGCCGGTGGAGGACTACACAGCAGAATTCCGGAAATGGTCAGCTGACACTGGCTGGAATGAGACGGCCCTTAAATACCAATATCGCCAAGGACTGTCTGAGGCTCTTAAGGATGAGCTGGCCAGGATTGGTGTTCCAACTACTCTGGAAGATCTGATCCAGTCTGTCACTCAGCTTGACAGACGCCTCCGGGAGCGGCGTTCTGAGCGTTTCCAGACTACCCGCCCAAACTGGACTTTGCCCCGATCAGCTTCTGCCTATCCACCCATCCAAGTTCCTACAGCATCTTCTCCCCCCGAGCCTGAACCCATGCAGCTTGGTCTAGTTCGTCCTCCCCTTTCTCCTGAGGAAAAGCAGCGCAGGCGTCAGGCCAATCTGTGTCTTTACTGCGGGGGTACTGGCCATTTCCTTCGGAGTTGCCCAGTGAGACCTAGTAAGTGTACCCTCAAAGACACTTTGAACTACCCAGTTTCTGGCTTACCACAGACTTATGTTGTTCTTTCTATTTCTCTACAGCTACCAACAGGAGCAACCCGCCTACCGGCGATTATTGATTCAGGGGCCTGCAGCTGCTTTCTGGACTCTTCACTTGCTTCCCAACTTCACTTTCCTCTGCAAACCAAGGACCGTTATCTTCAGGTTCGTCTGGCGGATGGATCCCTGCCTCGTTCAGGGGTAATTACGCAAGAAACAAGACCCGTCCTTGCTATCACGGATTCAGGCCACCAAGAATACCTTCGATTTGACCTCATCTCATCTCCCATGTTTCCCATCATCCTGGGCCTTCCCTGGTTACAAGCACATGAGCCTCATATAAACTGGGCCAAGAGGGAAGTTAACTTCACTTCTTCATATTGTTCTCAACACTGTCTTTCCGCACTTCCAACTGCCTGTGCTACTTTAACCCCTCAACCGGATAACCTACCACATGTTCCATCAGCATACTTAGGATTCCAGGACGTCTTCGACAAACAGCAGGCTGACCGCCTACCTCCACATCGTCCCTACGATTGTCCCATCGACCTTCTGCCTGGCTCCAAAATTCCTTTCGGCCGCATCTTCCCCTTGTCCGAATCTGAGTTGAAGACCCTCAAGTCTTACATTGAGGAAAATCTGGAAAAGAAATTCATTCGACCCTCTTCTTCCCCAGCCGGTGCCGGAATCTTTTTCGTTGAAAAAAAAGACGGGACTCTGAGGCCCTGCATCGACTATAGGGAATTAAATAAAATTACTATTAAAAATAGATACCCGCTTCCTCTCATCCCAGAGTTGTTCCAACGATTCCGATCAGCTCGGATCTTCTCTAAACTGGACCTTCGAGGGGCCTACAACCTCATCCGGATCAGGGCTGGAGACGAATGGAAGACGGCTTTTAGATCTAGATTCGGTCATTTCGAATACTTGGTCATGCCATTCGGGCTTTGCAACGCCCCAGCTACTTTCCAGCACCTGGTCAATGACATTTTCCGTGAACACCTGGACGATTTCCTAGTAGTCTACTTAGACGATATTCTTATTTTTTCGTCCTCCCTTGAACTGCACCGAATCCATGTCATCAAGGTCCTCACTATTCTCCGAGAACATAGACTTTACCTCAAGGCCGAGAAATGTGACTTTGAGAAAACCACGGTGCAATTTTTGGGATTTATTATTTCTACCAATGGGGTCGCAATGGACCCGCAGAAAGTCAAAGCTATCCAGGAATGGCCAGCCCCAACAGACAAGAAAGGGGTACAACGATTTATAGGTTTCGCCAATTTCTACAGGAGGTTCATTGTGGGGTTCTCCTCTATTGTGGCACCTATAACCCAACTGACACGCCAGGGCTACCGCTTTCACTGGTCACCGGAAGCTCAAGATGCCTTCGATAAACTAAAAAATGCATTCACATCGGCACCTGTATTGAAGCATCCAGATCCGCTACTGCCGTTTACGCTGGAAGTAGATGCTTCAGAGTCAGCCACTGGGGCCATCCTCTCTCAAAGGCAGGGCCCCAAATCCCTTCTTCATCCCGTAGCCTTTGCTTCTCGTAAACTAACTTCTCCGGAACGTAATTATGACGTCGGTGACCGGGAACTATTAGCTATCAAATTCGCCCTGGAAGAATGGCGATACCTTCTGGAGGGAGCTCCTCACCCCGTCATGATATTCACGGATCATAAGAATCTAGAATATCTGAGAACAGCAAAACGTCTTCGACCCAGACAAGCCCAATGGGCCCTCTTCTTCACTAGGTTTAACTTTCATATCTCTTATAGGCCCGGTTCCAAGAACGTGAAGGCGGATGCCCTCTCTAGGATGTTTCCCGAGACCCCTCAAGCAGAGGAACCAAGTACCATCCTATCAGCACAAAACTTTCTGCTCATCCCACAGGCTGATCTACTAACCTCCATAAGAGCCGCCTCTAAGCATTGTCCTGACCAAGTAACCTCTTCCTTGGAGAAGCGTAATGACTTGTTCTGGTCCCAAGGTAAAGTCTTCGTCCCTCTGGAAACAAGGCAACTGACTCTGAAAACTTTCCACGACCACAAACTAGCTGGTCACTTTGGAACCAAAAAGACCATGGAACTAATCTCTCGCTCCTTCTGGTGGCCTGGTTGGAGACAAGATTGCAAGTCCTATGTTGCCTCCTGCAGCCGTTGCCAACGGTATAAGGGACCCAAAACCAAGAGTTGGGGACTACTCAAACCTTTGCCTATCCCTGAACGTCCGTGGGCAGATGTGTCCATGGACTTCATTGTAGATCTACCGCCCTCTGGAGGTTTTACCACGATTCTGGTCGTAATTGACCGCCTCTCCAAAATGGCACACTTCGTGCCCATGATTGGTACTCCCTCTGCTGCAGATACAGCCAAAGCCTTCTTTCAGGAGATAATCAGGCTCCATGGAGTGCCTAAAAGCATCACCTCTGACAGAGGCGTTCAATTCACGGCGAAATTCTGGAAGGAACTTTGCAAATCTTTAGAAATCAAAATTTGCCTATCATCGGCATATCACCCCCAGAGCAACGGACAGACAGAGAGAACCAATCAAACCCTAGAACAATATCTCCGTTGTTTTTGCTCAGCCTCACAAGATGATTGGTCCTCCCTATTATCCTACGCTGAATTTGCATATAATAACTCGGTGCATTCAGCCACCAGTCAAACTCCTTTTTGGGCCAACTTTGGCTTCCATCCTTCCTTCCTCCCTGATGACATTTCGGAGAGCTCTGTTCCTGCTGTTCAAGATCGGATAGCCTTTGTTCAATCTAATTTTCTGAGACTCCAGGAAATGATGCAAAACGCCCAGGAGTCTTACAAGAGATACTATGACAAGGGTAGGAAGGAAAATCCAGTCTTCAAAGTTGGGGAGGAAGTATGGCTCTCCGCCACCAACCTCAAATTGCCAATCCCTTCACGGAAATTGGGACCAAGATTTATAGGCCCTTTCAAAATCAAGCGAGTAATCAACCCTGTGGCCTTTGAATTGGCACTGCCCGACTCCTACAGGATACACCCGGTCTTCCACACGTCTCTGTTGAAACCGGTAGTCTCCAGCTCCTTCCCGGGAAGGGATGTGCCACCTCCTCCACCTGTGGAGGTTGATGGTGAAAACGAGTACGTGGTGGAATCTATCCTGGGCTGCAGGAAAAGAGGCAGGCAGCTACAGTATTTAATCAAATGGAAGGGGTATCCCCCGGAGGACAACTCTTGGGAACCATCTAGGAACCTACATGCTCCCCGCCTAATTAGAGTCTTTCACCAGGAACATCCTGAGTTGATGTCTAGTCTGGGCGTCCGGAGTCCGCCCCTAGGAGGGGGGCACTGTCAGAGAAATCCGTCCAACAGCGCCAATCAACGCCCAATGCGCACGCGCGGCGGAATGATGCTTCCGCGCATGCGCGTGCGCGGGACGGCGCTTCTACGTTCTCGGGTGCGCGCGCCGACGCAGCGGCGCGCGCATGCGCGGCGGCGCACCAATAGGAATCCAGGCGGGCCTATTTAAAGAGACCCAGTTGCACTGACAAGTTGCTGGTTTGTCAGCTTTCCTGTATTCCCAAGACTCTGGAAAACTATCCTGAAAATCTCCTTGTGACCCGGACTGGCTTGACTCCTCTGATCTCTCTCCTGGACCTGACCCTCGGCTTGTGATACGGACTTCTGCCTTCTCCTGTGTTTGACCCTCGGCCTGTGACCCGGATCTGCTGCCCGTCTCCAATCCTTGACCTCTGGCCTGTACCTTTTGGACTTCCGCGTTTCCCTTGAACCCCTGCCGGGTTCTCGGTACTCTCTGGACTTGTTACCTTTTACTGTGTTTGACCCCCAGCCGGGACCGTTACCTAGCCATTACAACCCGGACTCAACCTGCACCGGCTTCCATTATCTCCTGCTGTTTGAACTTTACCAATCCGGCTAGTTCCTGCTTGAAGCCTGTTCTTCAGTCTACTCAGCTCTGCCGGACCGTCTACAAACACCCACCACCTGCCGGTAGCCGGTGCCGCTTCTCGCCATCCACTCCCTGTCTCAACTCCAGGGGGTGGAGTGCGTCAAGTCGCAAAGGTGAACCACTCTCGGCATCTCGGCCTCGGTAAGTACATACCTTTACACCAACTCTACTAAAACCCCAGTTATGTACTACACGCCGAAAGTCCACAAAAGGCTAATAAAACCACCGGGTAGGCCGATAATAAGCGGAATCAATTCTGTATTCTCACGTTTAGGAGAATACTTGGACACTTTTCTAAAGCCTATTGTAAAGGAAGGTAGATCATACTTAAGAGATAGTCTGCAACTCATACAGGAAATACAGGACATTAGGGGTGCACAGGACCTTCTACTAGCAACAGTGGATGTGAATTCCCTGTATACTAGTATTTTCCAAGAAGATGGACTTAAAAGTGTGGAAAAGGCACTACATGAGAGTACCAATATGAGACAACAACAAATAGACTACATCTTAGAAGGCCTGAAAATGGCTATGGAATGTAATTACTTTTGGCATGATAAAACTTATTATGTCCAAACTAAGGGGGTAGCTATGGGGGCGCGTTATGCCCCCAGTGTAGCGAACCTCCTAATGACAATGTGGGAAGAGGAGTACATTTATCATAGGAACCTCCCTGAAATCAAGTTGTACCGGCGGTACATAGATGACTTAGTGATATTATGGGATGGACCAATCGAAACCTTCCAAATCTTCCTTCAACAATTAAATAACAATAGGTACGGGTTAACTTTTACGGGAAAATGTGACCAACAAAAAATTGATTATCTGGATTTGGAGATTTTTAAGCAAGGGGATCTGCTTCATACAAAAACCTATTTTAAAGTTACGGATCGTAACGGATACATCCCTACTTCCAGCTGTCACCACCCTAGATGGAAGGGAAATGTCCCTAAAGGACAACTGCTCCGGCTGCGAAGAAATTGCAGCTCATTGATGGATTTCAACCAGCAAGCGGATGTTGTCATTAATAGATTTCAAGAAAAAGGTTATGACATCACATCCCTGACTAAAATGAAGGAAGAGATCTCTAAGCTAGATAGATCCAGCCTGCTGAAAAAAACGTCCATTAAACAGAACAAAATGGAATTGGCATTTATTACGGGGTTTAATAACCAATATAGGGCCTTGGAGGGCATCATTAAGAAATATTGGCCCATTTTGAAAGAAGACAGAGTATTATCGACGGTTCTACCTAACAAACCAGCATTTGTGTACAGAAAAGCCCCTAGTCTACGGAATCATATAGTACATAATGTAATCAATGCCCCCAAAGCAGTCAACATCTTTCCTGAAATGAAAGGGTTCTATAAATGCCAAAGATGTTTGGCATGTAGGGTCAGTAAGAAGCAGCCACGTAGGAAAGAAACATTTAAATCAAGGGTAGACTATAAAGAATACAAAATTCGTGAATTGATAACATGCAATAGTACGCACGTCACCTACGTTATCGAATGTCCATGTCACCTACAATATGTGGGTCGGACTACACGTCCATTGTGCGTACGCATTAGGGAACATATAAACAACATAAAGAAGGGGTTCCCTAAACACAACCTCTCACGACATTTTGATTTATTTCATAGGAGAGATCCAACTGGACTCATATTCTATGGGATTGATTTGATCAAGGATCATTGGAGGGGGGGTAACAAAACCACTCGCATTTCCCAAAATGAGACTAGTTGGATCTATCGACTTGGGTCTTTGGTGCCGAAAGGGTTGAACGTGGACATAGACCTAAACTGCTTCATAGCCAACCCTTGAGAATACTGGCCCCGACATTTAGAACATAGGAAGTATCGTATATAATTTTGCATTCTCTTCATACCATACATTTCTGTTCCCCTTTTACATACTGGGTTGCTTTACTAGCACCCCATGTGGGGACAGGATGTATGGTTGTCATCTGGCATGCGCGTAGCATGGCTTAACTGGGGCATATTTATGGACCTATTTACTACCTAATTAAGTCTAGGCCATCCCCTAGCTAACACATTTCTAGCCTGAGTATGTACGCATATGTGGCATGGTGACTATATGGATAGGCGTTATGCTTACATAGACATACCCATTGTCTTGAAAAATAATTTCAAGAATAAGAACATTTTTTTTATATATATATTTTTATATTTTTTATATTTTTTATATTTTCCACTACAACATTTATTTTGTAATTCTTAACTTCTTTGGATCCACACTATATATATTACCTATTGCATAGAAGTTGGGCTGTTCAGCCTATCCACTATCGAAGTTGGTACACCCACATGTGGATTTCTTTACAAGCTTTACAAGGCAGTAGCTGGGTTTGTACTATACAGATAGTGTAGTATACATTATCACCAGAGAGGGCGCACAATTCTAACCTGAGTTAGACTTAATGACAGACTATGGTGAGTGAATTGTAGGGCGGTATATGTGCGCTCATTGTAGATACAATTCAGTTATATAATTCACCCATATGTTATAGCTCATTTTCTCTTTATAATTTACATCTAGATATGAATACCAAATATAGTATAGCCATCTGATCGCAGAGGCTGGATGTATATTTAAATTAGAGGGGATGAATTTTACACTTTTACAAGGTAATAGCTGGGTTTATACAGTGCAATTAGTGTAGTGATGTATTTTCACCATAGAGGGCGCATGCATCTGATTAGGTGAAATACATAGATAGAAAACATATGGAGTGATTTATGGAGTGCTGTAAACATGTTAAAGTGTGGATAGCAATGCAACAATTTTAAATCTGTCATATTTTATAATTTATATCTCAAGTCCCTCTATAATATTATAACTTTGTAGTTGGAAGAGCGTCACGGTAGACAGTATGACCCGGGGGAACACACATCAAATTGCTCCTGTGGAGATGCCTCCCCTCGTTGTAGCATGACCAGCCCATTGGCCGGTGATGAACCGTGATACTAAGGCCTGATTTGGCAGCCCTGAAGGAGTGGGTGGGCTTAGAGTGACGCTCTCCCTTCTTAAGCGTGGAGATAGCGTAGCGTGGTACCGCCTCTAGACGAAGTCCTATGACGAAACGCGTAAGGCGGAGCTACGTCATACGCATACCACGCTGATCCGGAAGTACTGCTGGAACGCATTTGCAACGCATGCAGCGTTACCAGCTGGTACTGACCAAATTGAGGACTGCTGTGCTGTTCATTTTTATTTTTGTTTGTTCCTTTGGCGTGTAGCTTGTCTATTGCAGACTTTGCTGCATTGTATGTTTTTAAATATATTTTTTTAATAAAGCCGGAAGTTTTTTTCATCTGCACTATGGAAGCCTCTCTCTCTTTTTGTCTGCACCTATGAGGTAATTGGGAATCCTCCCTTCCATGGAACTTCACAAATTATAGGAAGAACTAGCCCAGCTGATATCTCCCCTGTGGACGTGTGATCCGGATATCCCTTTGAGCTGTTTACCCCTGTAGGGGTTAAAGGATCTGGTGAGTGGGGACACATGTGGGGGACACTGACATCTAAATGAAGAGCAGAACGTTTACTTTTGAATTTTATGAAGAAGACTGTTTTTTACTGTCTGTGTGCATACTAATTTTGGACTGTGTTGCTATCTGGCAGAGATAGGTATCTGCAGCTGCAGATTGGAGCTTCTATCTGGAGCTAACGTGCACTTATCACATTTGGATCTTATCAATGTGTATAGATGTATTGCACTAAACTGTGGTCTTAATGATACAGTCTTGTATTTTTTGTATACTAACATATAATTAGTTTGACACTACACTTTGTTTCTGGGTGTCTCTATGTTCACCGTGGTGTATCTGATGGTGATGTTGGTTTCATGCATCTAGTGTCAACACCATTGTTGAAAGGTGGACTGATTATAATTGTTCACTTTTTGTAGTATATATTATTTACAATTTACTTTTGAGCATTTAGCAATCACTTAGGATTACTGACCCTTTCATTAGGGTTAGGGAGCAGCGCCGTACCCCAATTAAATATACTTCTTTACTGTTAGGATCTTTTTTAAAGGTCCCATTAGGGGGGCTGCAGCTCTTCACATTTATTTATTTTGTTCACTACGAGGTGTCACACCCTTGCACTACATCTTAAGCGCAGGTACACTATTTTTATTTTACTAGTTATAATTGTGTATTTGTATTGTATTTTCGGACGTCAACTATACTGACTAAACGAAAATCGTACGATCTGACATTGTACGAGGAAAATTTTCATGCTTGTCCGATCGAATAATATCGGATGAACTGTCGTGATCGGCTCTTGAAAGTAGTGTACACACGATCCGAAAATCTTACGCTTCTTCCTCTAACGATCGTTTTCGTCTGATATTCAGATCGTGTGTACGGGGCATAAGAGTGAAATAAATTGATCCTCTACAATTAGCCAAGGTAGCCAAGGTAGCTATACCTGGCAGGTAAATTTAGGAGCAACCCTGCCTAAACACCAGGGTGCTACAAATACAATCCCATATACACAAACTTCACCCACAGTTGAACCAGAACCTCCGCTAAGTGGAAGAGTGGGTTTATTAATTAAGTTGCCAGTGCCTCCACCCAGGACAGGGCCTCTGTGAACAGAGGGGATTGCCTTTGTGGGAAATTAACCAGTAATCTAAACAAAGCAAGTGCCTAGTTTTGACAGGTACCTACTCCCAATTTTGGTTGCCTCACCTAGGCTAAACAAACAGAATTTCTCCCCCCTCTCTGCCAGCAAACTCCTGGGACACATACTGTGGGTCCATTCAGAAAACACAGAACAGCTCGCACATTTGCAGTGGGTAGTCAGCTGTGAAGCCGCAGAAAGTCACAGCTGGCTTCCCACACTAAAGATGGCAGCACTGGGGACCCGAAGACCGGTGAACAACCAGCCTGGGTAAGGACATCGCTGGATAACTGGACTGGTAATTGCATGTTTCTTTTAAAGTCAGCAGCAACAGTATTTACAGTATAGCTGCTGACTTTTATTTTTTTCCAGACCGAGGATCCTTCTTAAATATGGCAGTTCACAGAACAATACAATTCAAAATTCCCTAGCACACTTACCAGCTAGCCAGGCAAATAAAACAAGTCTAAACCGTTTCAACAATTTGTATTAGGTTTACATTATATGTATATTTGCAAATATATGTGAAGCCAAACTGCCACGTCAAGGCCCCTCAGCAAAGTACGGTCCCTAACACTACTCTAACGTCATTTACAAATTGAGACATTTATGGCAATAAATACATTTAGCAGCTAAACTAGTGCAAAAATTTTGATAAAACAGAGGTTTATGTTGCATATATTTGAGAACATATGTGAACTTACACTGCACTCTTAGGCTGCATTCACACCTAAGCGTTTTGTAGCCTGAAGCCTGAAGCTACAAAACGCTAGAGGGGGAAAAAAACATTATTCTCTATGGAGATGGTTCACATCTCCACTCCAAAACGCCTGAAGCCGAACGCCTGAAGCTCAAACAAGTTCCGGACCCTTTTCTGTCACGCGAATCGGGCAGATTTGGGCGTTTTAGGAGTCATAGAATGTAATGGAAACGCTCGATTCAAGCGTTTAGCGCGACAATGAGCGTTTCGACGGGCGCACATTCGCGCGACAAAACGCCGGTAAAAACGTCGGTAAAAGCGCTCGAAGCGCTACGCTCAGGTGTGAATGCAGTCTAACAGCAGAGTGCGTGGATCTAGATTATGGCTTGCACTTAATCACAGTGACACCTCGCATAATATATTCTAAGTCTTGGGTGCTGATACAACGGATGGTGTTTATAAAGTTTGGAAAGTCACTAGCACTTAAAAGGATTATTTTTACCATTTATTCTGAGAGTAATGTCATATTATTCAAGTCAATATATTATTGCTGATTTGCATACATCTAGTGCCAAATGGCAAAAAGAAGAAAAAAAAATACTGGCCTCCAACCTCCCCTTATAGCCAGTTCAACACACGCCTAAAAAAAAGTACCGTCCTCCAACTTCCCCCTATATCTGGTCCAAAACACGCCTGAAAAAAAATGCTGGCCTCCAACCTCCCCTATAGCCAGTCCAACACACGCCTAAAAAAAATACCAGCCTTCAACTTTCCCCTATAGCTGGCCCAACACATGCTTGAAAAAAAGTACCAGCCTCCAACCTCCCCTTTCAGCTGATTCAACATACATCTGAAAAAACACTAGCCTCCGACCTCCCCTTATAGCTAGTTCAACACACGCTGAAAAAAAAAAAACAGCCTCCAATCTCCCCCTTAGGTGATCCTACACATATCTGAATAAAATACTGGCCTCCGACCTCCCCTTATAGTCAGTCAAATGCACGCCTAAAAAAAGTACCAGCCTACAATCTCCCCATATAGCTGGTCCAACACATTGACTACCCTATCACTACACACTATTTACTGACTGCCTTATCACTACACACTGCACACCGACTACCCCATAACTACACACTGCACACTGACTACCCCATAACTACACACTGCACACTGACTACCCCATAACTACACACTGCACACTGACTACCCCATAACTACACACTGCACACTGACTACCCTATCACCACACACTGCACACTAACTACCCTATCACTGCACACTGACTACCCTATTACTACACACTGACTACCCTATCACTACACACTGACTGCCTTATCACTGCACACTGACTGCCTTATCATTACACACTGCACACTGACTACCCCATAACTACACACTGCACACTGACTACCCCATAACTACACACTGCACACTGACTACCCCATAACTACACACTGCACACTGACTACCCTATCACCACACACTGCACACTAACTACCCTATCACTGCACACTGACTACCCTATTACTACACACTGACTACCCTATCACTACACACTGACTGCCTTATCACTGCACACTGACTGCCTTATCATTACACACTGCACACTGACTGAAACGTTGCAGCCTCCAACCTCCCTCTATAGCTGTTCCAACACACCAGGGGTATAGATAAAAGGGGTAGGGGGGAACAAACCCCCCATGATGTCCTTGGTGTCAGGCTTGTCACATGCCTTGCATCTCTTCCATAGTGTTGGAATTATTTTTTACGGTCCTGAAACTTTTGCAGGGGGAGCTAATGGCACCTATGGCCTTTGTATTTCTCCCCATCTGTTGGTGGTGAAAGAGCACCCACAATAAAGCTCCTGGTCCTTGTCTGATAATTCAGGCTTCTGTTCTTCTTTGTCAGGATCTATGATTTCCTCTATCATCATCTCTGTCGTCAGGTCCATCAGTGGTAACTGTGAAGAGAAGAAACATTATTACTGAGAATATGTACAATGATAGCCTTTGTATTTGAAATGGTTATGCACACACAGAATATAGAAGGATCAATGTGTGGTTCAAATACTTACTGGCTCCATGTCAAATGGCGGGCTTACTTCCCCAGCCTTCAGTTTCATCCAGTCTACGCCATTAAAAAAAAATCGTGGCTTTGCAGATATTTAGCATGCATCTCTCTTATTCTTGGCCATTTGCATAGAAGCTGTAATAATATACAGAACAAGGGTTAACATTGGTACAAAGGCAATATCTATGCAATTCTTCTTTAATATTAATAAAATAGCCATTTTCTGGCTGGCTACAGATGGTGTTTATTTACTTTGTCCCCTATAAAGTCCATAAGATCCATGCTGAAATCCTCTGGGAATCTTGGATAATCGTTGCAGATTGAGTTTTTGAGCTCCTCATCGATGTATGAGACAGTGCCTGAGACGGTGCATGAGACGGTGCCTGAGACGGTGTCCGAGAAGGAGAATGGATCTCATAGACTATAACTCCCAGGGAGAAATAGTCTGCAACAAATCTATATGTCATTTCCAAATAGATCTGTAGAAATATAAAAAAAAAGAGTAGAATGGTCAGTACTGGTTGCTTTACTGACAAGAAGAAGGGAAAAGCAAAATTGTCCAATACTCTCTTCTGGTGCCATGTAGAGTGGCGTGCCGGCTTTGGATGTCAGGGCCTAAGAGGAATGCACACCCTTTTTGATAAGCCAAAATCAGCGATTCTGACATGTCCGACGCTATCCAGCAGAATGTTTTCTGGTTTGATATATGTACAATACCCCAGTTATGAAGGAACTGCAGGCCACAAATGATCTTGGCAGTGAGGAATCTGGTGTAGAGATAGAAAAGGTTGATATAAAGCATTTTTTATGTTAATCTAAGCCAGAAAATAACAAATCATTGATCCTAATGCTCCAATTATCAGGTATAGTAATGTTTACTTGCAATAACTAAGTTGTGTTGAAAGAAAATATTAGGATAATGGCAGAATTTAGCACAATACATAGAAGTGTTTTATAGGGATATTTGACATCGCTGATGAATAGTTAACAAATATGCTTTGTGAATTTTCACAAAAAAAGCTTTTGTGATAGTAAAAGTCTTTTGATATGATTGAATGAAATTGTACGATCTCTCTCAAAGTGTGTAAGGCCTAAACAGAAATCATTAAAAAAAGCTTCCCAGCTCAACCCAAAACTACAAAAAAAGTACATTTTACATTTACAGACTAACTTTATTGTCCTAAATCAGTCTCACTAGAAGTTTAAGATATGTCTGATGCCTGGGACGTCTTCTCAGTGTGTGATTGTACATGTATAGGTAGAGCTTTGGAAGGACAGATGAACTGAAATTCAGACCTACCTGCCGGAATCTCGGATCTAGGACAAGCCTACACTTTGATGTAATCTATGTACAGTACCATGTTCTACCTCAATCCCTATTATGATGGTACCCTATTCCCCAACCTAACTTATATCTTGGAAAATCCTATATGTTAATCA
Source organism: Rana muscosa (assembly GCA_029206835.1). NCBI lineage: Eukaryota > Metazoa > Chordata > Amphibia > Anura > Ranidae > Rana > Rana muscosa. The sequence goes on along the minus strand of CM055123.1, from coordinate 215,641,454 downwards.
TCCTTCCCTAGAATTAATATAAAATATAAAAGTAGATTATATGACCATAAATAAATGAGTTAAACCCCATAGTTAATTAAATGTGTGTAGGTGATAATATTCATATTTTAAATAATAATAATATTGTTCATGAATAAATGTATAAATACTTTAACAATTGATTTAAAGTAAAATTCATTATTAAATTTAAATTCAATTAAATAAGATAATACCGTATATACTCGAGTATAAGCCGAGATTTTCAGCCCTTTTTTTGGGCTGAAAGTCCCCCCCTCGGCTTATACTCGAGTCAGCGAAACTTTTTACATTGAAAATAGTACCTGTAAAGACGTTGCGGCTGCGGCGTCCATCGTTCGAATTCCGCGGTCTCTTCCTGTTCCTTCCGTGATAGGCGATTCTCATCAGACACTCTCCGCCTATCACGATCATTCTCTCATCCTCAGTTTCCCAGCAGACGTCTGTGATTGGCGGAACACCCAACACAGTGTCTGCTGGGAAACTGAGGATGAGAGAATGATCGTGATAGGCGGAGAGTGTCTGATGAGAATCGCCTATCACGGAAAGAACAGGAAGAGACCGCGGAATTCGAACGATGGGCGCCGCAGCCGCAACTTCTTTACAGGTACTATTTACAATGTAAAATTATAGGATAGGAAACAGTGAGCTAGGGAACAGTGAGGATAGGAAACAGTGAGGATAGGAAACAGTGAGGATAGGAAACAGTGAGGATAGGAACAGTAAGGATGGGAACAGTGAGGATAGGGAACAGTGAGGATAGGAACAGTAAGGATGACCCTCGGCTTATACTCGAGTCAGTAAGTTTTCCCAGTTTTTTGAGGCAACATTAGGTACCTCGGCTTATACTCGAGTCGGCTTATACTCGAGTATATACGGTAAGTATAATGTGATCAAATAAGTGAAATAATAAAAACAAGTAAAAGAATAAAAACAAAAAATATATAAAAAACAAAAATAAAAATCAATTAATTAAGTGCATAATTAGTCCTACCCTTGTGTCTCATATCAAGTGCACATTTTTCCCCATTTATGAATTATCAATGAAAGCATTCACATCAACATCTATATTTAGCCCATAAGGAGCATAGGTTTTAAGCTTATGAATCCAGGACATTTCTAGTTTCGATATTTCCCTCACTAGTGAGATTCCCCTCCAGTGGGGACTAAACTCCTGGGCATAGATGACATCCTCCTCCCACTTGGTCATAAAAAGATTGGCAAAGCTGGGGGCATACTTAGCCCCCATTGCAACTCCTCTATCCTGGCGAAAAAATTGATTGTCAAACCAGATGTAGCTGTGGGTGGCAGAATATTCTAATAATTCCATAATAAAGGACACATGGCAACTAGAAAGTCCAGAATCTCGATTCAGAAAGCCTCTAACTGCTTCAAAATAAGTCAATATGGAATTATAGTATATAAAGAGGTGATGTCTGCGGTCACCAACCACATACCTGGTTTCAAGGACACCACAGAAACCAACTTTATGACGTGTCGTGAATCTTTAATAAATGAGGGCATTTTTTCGAACCAAAGGTTGCAAATAAAAATCAATATATCGGCCCGCCCAGGATGTGATAGAATCAATGCCACTAACAATTGGGCGTCCTGGGGGGCAGATAGTTTTTTTTAAAATCTTTTGAAGGTAATAGATAGTTGGTGTCTGTGGTGCTTTAGGCACCAAAAACAAACTCTCCTTGTTTAGAATACCAATCTTGAGGCCCCTACCCACAATTCTCTCTAAATCCCTCTGATATTTATTTTTAGGATCGGAGGGGAGTGGCGTATAAGTATTGCAATCACCCACAATCCTATACATTTTCGCCATGTAATCATCCCTATCTAAGATTACAATCCTACCCTCCTTGTCAGCGAGCCTTACAACAAGATCCTTGTTGTTGCACAGGGAGTCCAGGCCTTCTTGCTACACCTTATTATTCCTAGTCTTTGTAGTCTCTAAAAGATCTAAATCTCTAAGTATAACATCCCTAAAAAAAATTAATCATGGTGCCAAATCCACCCGGGGGGTTAAACAAAGAAGCATTGGACAACCCGGAGTGAAGAAACTCAGTGGTCACCAATCTTTTATCTTTAATGGGGTTACTGGTCATATAACGTTTGATGTTTCATTTCCTTACAAACTTGTGCACATCCATATACGTTTGGAATTCATCCAAACTCCTGGGTGACACAAATTTAAGGCATTTATCCAAAACCACTTTCTCCGGGTCTGTTAGCACCTTAGTTCTAAGATTAAATATCCCCTTACCTACTACATTTTGGGTCTTTTTTGTTGTTCGTAAACGCCTCCCCGCTCTGACTCCTTTCCTCTTTCTACTTGCCTTTTGATACCCTGATTTGGCTTGGAAAAACCCCAACTGCCCTGTCCATTAGGAACAGAGTATATCCTTGGTTAGGTTGATTGCCATTGGCAGGTTGGTAGGATGAAGTGGAGTTGGCCCCTTCCATGGGTTGATAATACTGAGAATTATCATAATGGTAATCACACTCAGGACTAACCTAATCTCTGAGAGGGAAGAAGCTATTATGTGTGGGAACATTGAACTCCCATTCTGATCTCTCTCTCTTTGATGCTCTAAATAGTAAGGAGATTGTTGACCAAACTCTCCATTAGGGCTCTGTTTACACCCTTCAGAATACCCTGTATACTGGCCTCGCCCCCAATGGTTGTTAGGACATCCACGTCCTCTACCCCGAAAAGGGAGGGCCTCTATTCCATGGTGCGGGAACAGAACGGTAGGACCCTTGGTCATGAACCTGTGCTTGATCAGGTCTGGAAGGACCAAAAAACTGTGGCTGCCCTTGTGGGAAGGAACCTCCTCTATTAGTCCCATAGATCCTATGGGGGGCTTGGTAGGAGTTTTTCCCTCCACTACTCTGTGGTTTACTATTAGGCAAACCTCTCCTTGGAGGGTTCGGTATGAAAAGCTGGATAGATCGCTGCCCTTCACCTATAACCCCTCCCACCCCTTGTATGGAAGTATCCATCTCGCTGTTGTTCTGATTTAACTGCTCCTCCAAAATTTTCTTTTGCCATTCAAAAACAACATTGCCCTGATAGTCTAATATAGGGGTCTTCAAACTACGGCCCTCCAGGTGTTCGGGAACTACAATTCCCATCATGCCTAGTCATGTCTGTGAATGTCAGAGTTTTACAATGCCTCATGGGATTTGTAGTTCCGCAACAGCTGGAGGGCCATTGTTTGAGGATCCCTGGTCTAATAGGTCTCTATTATACTTTTTCTTGATTCTTTGATCCTTATCCAGGATTTTTAGGAGATTCTGTGATTTTTCTCAGTATTCCTCGCTCTCTTTAATAGGGCTAAGTTTGTCTTTGATAGTTTTGATCTCCTCATCAAGTCTTGCCAATTTCTTGGATTTCCTATTAATCAAAAACCGGAGGAATGCAACTCCTGCCTTATTAAAATAGTTGTACCACTCCTCCAGCTCGGTGTCACCCTTTTGGGTGCCACCCTAAACTCCTTGGGACCATTGAGTTCTTAATATAGGTCTCAAGGTCCCACTTAGTGTGGGTTTTAGAGACCATACGGTTCTTTAACCTCATAAATATCCCCCCTAAATCACTTTCTTCCTCTTTATAGAGCTCAAAGACACCATCTACATTTACCACTTTAGTGGCTCTAAAATCAAAAATGTCCCTATTCCAATGTGCACTTCTGGATGTAATCAAACAATCACTAATAAATGTATTCAAACAATCACAAAAGCTGCAGTAAACGTATCAGAATTAGACAGTATTCGGCAAAGATACAGCAGATTACACATAGGGCTCAGTGATGTCCGCAGACTATGGATGGGCTCAGGCGTGTTCGGATCGTACCCACCAGGAAGCCGTCACTGCACAACGCCAATCATAGGCAGTGAGGCATTTCCCACATACACACGCTGCCTATGATTGGCGGTGTGCAGTGACGGCTTCCTGGCGGGTACGATCCGAACACGCCTGAGCCCATCATTACCGCAGACATGAGGCACTGCTACTGCCAGAGAGGTGGCGGTGTGATCGCTCAGACCAATGCTGGTTTGTTTTAGTTGTTTTAACTTTTCCCTACTCTATCAAAAATTAGAAAAAAGTTTTGACTTTGTGCTTCATTATAAAATGCTCTGTTCTGTAGACAAAATGGTTATTTACTAAACACAAATTATATCCTACATTGTACTTGTTTCAGAAAAGACTGATAAACAATAAAGGCTTTGGGAGGACACAACAAATTGATCTCTGTACATTTAACTTGCCTTGGGCCAACAGCCGCTATAGAAAACATTAGTTTTAAGTGGAACTTTTACTTCTAGATAGGAAATCTGTTACTAGTCTTGAAACATGCTATCTGTGTCAGTGATTTCTTGGATGGAATTTGTGTAATAAAAAATAAAAAAAAAGGAATAAAGAGAATGTAAAATTAATGCTTTTAAATTTTGATAACTGACTCACATGCTATGACTTTTTGGTTTAAAAAGCAAGTATACTATGGGGTATATTTAAAAAGCTGTAAATGTACCATACCACTGCCAATGAATCTTCCTGGTTCATGTGTTTTAAATGACAGTGATTGATGACCTGCAGTGAAAGTTTGGGAAATGTCACATTCACTGCTTTATGGATATGCATCTGTAAGTTTTCTTGATATTTTTGTACGCATCAATTCTACACTCAATTCCACTTGCTGACCACTTTTCTGACACTTGTTGTTTACAAGTTTAAGTCTAGGTTCACATTGAATCGATTTGACGTGCGATTTTACTATTGCCGGCAATGGCACCATCCGAATAGGTGTAACGCCGCATTTGTGGTGCCGCACAGATTCCCAAAAGTAGTTTCTGTACTACTTTTGGCGCCTTCGGGGTGCGATTTCCATAGACATCTGTGCAGCAACCCACTGTAAACATCCCTTGCGATAGCAATACAGCAAGACAGGTCCTCTTTATGGAGAGATCTGGGGTCCATAAGACCCCAAATATCTCTTCTACCTTTAAAAGCAAAAGATTAAAAAAAAATGATCTTTTCCTTTAAGAAAAAAAAAGGCATGTTTGCATGTCCTGAGACCCGGAAGTGACGGGTGTTGCTCCAGTCCTCCAAGGGCATAGAGATGAGATCTTGCCATCACTTATCGTTATGGCAAGCCACTGTCGGTGCCAGATGGATTCCCGGGCTCATCGATGAGTAGCATAAGTCCAAAAATTACCGGGAAGTGGCGGGGGGGGGGGGGGGGCGTACCTCTCCTGCCGCTTCTAAAAGTGATCCTGTGGCAAATCCGTTGCAGGTATCACCTTTATCAGAAAGTCCAGTGCCTGAGGGACAAGAAAATACTTAAGCTAGCTGCAGCCATAACCCCATTATTTAATGTCAAACAAATGATGGATTTTCCCAGTCAGGCAGTCGGGAAGTGGCTATTTACTGTATGTGCAGTGCATCCGGAAAGTATTGACAGCGCTTCACTTTTTCCACATTTTGTTATGTTACAGCCCTATTCCAAAATGGATTAAATTCATTATTTTCCTCTAAATTCTACAAACAATACCCCATAATGCCAATGTGAAAGAAGTTTGTTTGAAATCTTTGCAAATTTATTTAAAATAAAAATCTAAAAAAATTCCATGTACACAAGTATTCACAGCCTTTGCTCAATACTTTGTTGAAGCACCTTTGGCACCAATTACAGCCTCACGTCTTTTTTATTATGATGCTACAAGCTTGGCACACCTATTTTTGGGCAGTTTCTCCCATTCTTCTTTGCAGGACCTCTCAAGCTCCATCAGGTTGGATGGAGGGCGTCGGTGCACAGCCATTTTCAGATCTCTCCAGAGATGTACAATTGGGTTCAAGTCTGGGCACTGGCTGGGCCACTTAAGGACATTCACAGAGTTGTCCCATAACCACTCCTTTGGGGTTAACCTGATTGGACAGGTTCTAAAATCATGTCTAATCACTGCTGTTTCCCTCAAGGTAAAACAACCAAAAGATTTAAGAAAGTGAAACTGTGCCTCCCTAGGTTACTGCATTATGATAACAGGGCAGTTAATGGGACCTTGCGGTTTCTAGTAGGGCAAAAGCGATAGCTGCAGACTGTGTGAAATGGTCACACCATGCACGCATATGTGACTGATCACTTACAGTATGTCTATGGTCAGCTTTAGGAGTGATCCTTGAAAAAAGAGTTAAGAAAAAGCAATAGATGACATCCTTTCACCGGAAAATGTCCATCACTTTTAAATATACATTAATTTTATGTATTTCACAGGAATGGAATTTAGATTATGATTGTTGTATAAACTAGACAGATTCATTCTAAAACTTCCTGGCTGGCTATTGGCTAACAAGCTCACCACGTTTGGTGTTCTCAGGTAATTAGCTGGAATAATCTGCTTCCCACACAATAGCCAATCCATAAACTGACAATGGTTGTCATGTCATAATACAATCAGCAATTGTGTTATGTATGTACAATTTGACCACCTAATGACCTATTTTATAGCAATACATCCATATGACCCTTGTTGCTCTTCTTTTCTTGGTGGATCAATAAGAATTGGCTAAAGAAATCCAATTAATCAGAACCACTTTTCGTCCAAGAACAGTGTGTCAAGGTTGCCTGCACATCTCTGAAGTTATCTAGAGACACTACAAACATCAAAACAGGAACCCATAATGCTTATGGGTTCCTCGTCAGATAGAAGGTGATACCATCGGGTCTAACTTTCCACTTGTTGGCCAAGGCTTAAACCTTGTACACACGGCCGGTTTTCTCATCAAGAAACGACAAGAAAACTACCGGGAGAGCTTTCTTGCCGAGAAAACCGGCCGTGTGTACGAGGCTTTTAGGTTTCTCATCAAGAAAACTGGCCAGAATCTCGCCCAGAAAAATAGAGAATGAAAGGTGTGTACCGCTCCACGCTGTTGGATTCCAAAGGCAGCTCCCGCCCTGACACTGAAACAGGTGCTGGCTCTGCACTGATGCATGGGAAAGAAAAGAGCCCCGGACTGCCGCACTCTGTATGAACGATTTTATTTTCAACGTTTAAAATCCAAAATTAATCCATAGGTTCAAAAAAATCCAAAAACAAAACAAAACAGAAACCGACATACAGGGGTGGAAGGCTGACGCGTTTCACATCTAGGATAGATGCTTACTCATAGCTCTGAACCTGCTCTCTATTTTCTCGTCGAGATTCTCGTCAGCCTGTTTCCCGACGAGAAACCTGAGAGTGTGTACGCTTACCTGTCGCCATGGAAACCCGCATATTATCGAAATGACGTTGACGCATGCGCGGTAGCTTCCTAGGCATAAGTAGGGTGTAGCAAGATGGCGGCGGCAGCATCGAATGTGACGAGCGCACACTCGTTGTAGTCGATGACGTCACCGCGTTCGTTCCATTCAAAAGAACGGCGGTTCTTTTGAATCGAGTGTGTGTACACTCAGCCGGGACAAGATTCTTGTCAAGAATCTCGTCAGGAAAAACGTGTTTTTTCCTGACGAGATTCTCGGCCGTGTGTACGAGGCTTAAGTGTCGTATCACTAATTTTGTATTTAACTCTAATCTTTGGTTATATAGTAAACTACAACATAAATTCACACATGAAGTTATATTTGCTATCTTACTAAGTTTCATGGAAGAGGAAGTTTAATATGCAGATAGTAGAGCCTTCAAAAGACAAATGACATTTGCAAAATATTTAGAGAAAAACAAAGAAGAGAAAAGGGGTATTTTTCTTCAAACAGCAGAAAGGTCACCAAGCTTGAGGCACTTCTGCATGGAGAAAGAGGGAGCCAAAGGCAAGACAGGCACAGCAGGTGTCAGATAGCAGAAAGGATTTGTCAGGTAAGGTTACAATGGAAGCCCTCTACGCTTAGGTGATGGGCATTGTCCAGTTGACATTCTCTTATGGATTATTCAAATGTATGGCACAAATGAGCACATCTGCATATACCCAGTCACGCATACAAGAGTAAAAACACTAGAAAGCAGCTTAACCCATTATTAGTAATAATGGACACTGGTGACTTTTTAATCTTACTTGAGTCTTGCCTCTATTTTCTCCAATATTCTGTAACCTTATGTGGCCTGGCATACAAAAGTAATTTCTTACACAATTTTTCATAATATTCTTACTATTACAGACTACATAGAATCTCTCCAGCAGTTAGAAACAGTAAGCCTGTAATGCCGCGTACACACAATCAGAAATTCGGACAAGAAAAGTTCGATGTGAGCTTTTGGTCGGAAATTCCGACCTTGTGTATGCTCCATCGGACTTTTTCTGTCGGAATTTCTGCCAACAAAAATTGGAAAACTGGTTCTCAAATTTTCCGACGGAAAAACTTTTTTTCCGACCTTGTAGTAGCCATTTCCAACGCACAAAAGTGCTGCGCATGCTCGGAATCAATACGACGCATGCTCGGAATCATTGTACTTCATTTTTCTCGGCTCGTCGTAGTGTTGTACATCCCGCGTTCTTGATGGTCAGAATTTCCGACCAACATTTGTTTGACCGTGTGTGTGCAAGACAAGTTTGAGCAAAAATCCGTCGGAAAAAACAACCACGGTTTTGTTGTCAGAAATTCCGATCGTGTGTACGTGGCATTAAAGTGCATATTTTATAACAGGTGATTTATCCCCATCACCAAGTGATACAGGAACTGAAAGAAATTATTACTTATGCCGCGTACACGCGACCGTTTTTAACCACTTAACGACCGCCCACTGTAAATATACGTTGGCAGAATGGCACAGACAGGCAGAATCACGTACATATACGTGATTGCCTTTGTATAGTTGGGGGGTCCGATCGGACCCCCCTTCTTTACAGTGGGTGGTCGTTTTACCTTCGGGAGCGATCCGGCATGAGGGGACGGCCGTTCGATTCCGCCCCCCCCCCTCTCGATCGCTCCCGACGAATGAGAGAGCTTCCCCTGCCTGCCAGGCAGGAGGAAGTGATGTCATCTCTCCTGCGGCGCTCACATATACCGAGCGCCGTACAGGAGAAGATGCAGGTTAGTACACAAAACACTACACTGACACCAGGACACATAGGCACATAAATCGCCCCCCCAGGCCCCCCCAGACACCCCCAGATCACCCCCCAGATCACCCCCCAGCCCCCAGTCACAGTGTCACTGATTGCAGTGACCATTTATTTAGTGATCACTGCAATCAGTGACATTTGTGACTGTAAAAGTGTCACTACATTTAGTTTTAGGTCCAGTGTAGCCCCCTAACCCCCCCTAATAAAGGTTTAACCCCCTGATCACCCCCCAGATAACCCTTTCACCCCCTAGCACCGCCGTCGCTAAGCGATCATTTTTCTGATCGATGTCTTAGCGTCGGTGATGCTGATCGGTAGCCAGTAATTTTTTTTAGGTTCGCCGCAGGTTTTTATAGCGTCAGGTACCCCCATATATTATCTAATAAAGGTTTAACCCCCTTGATCACCCCCCAGGTAACCCTTTCACCCCCTAGCACCGCCGTCGCTATGCGATCATTTTTCTGATCGATGTCTTAGCGTCGGTGATGCTGATCGGTAGCCAGTAATTTTTTTTAGGTTCGCCACAGGTTTTTATAGCGTCAGGTACCCCCATATATTATCTAATAAAGGTTTAACCCCCTTGATCGCCCCCCAGGTAACCCTTTCACCCCCTAGCACCGCCGTCGCTATGCGATCATTTTTCTGATCGATGTCTTAGCGTCGGTGATGCCGATAGGTAGCCAGTAATTTTTTTTTAGGTTCGCCGTCAGGTTTTTATATAGCGTCAGGTACCCCCATATATTACCTAATAAAGGTTTTAACCCCCTAATTGCCCCTAGTTAACCCTTTCACCAGTGATCATCATATAAGTGTTACGGGTGACGCTGGTTAGTTAGTTTGCTTTTTATAGTGTCAGGGCACCCGCCGTATATAACCCAATAAAGGTTTAACCCCCTGATCGCCCTGCGGGTGATATCAATTAGGTTTTAGCGTCAGAGAGGGTCTGCGTCACACCCCAGGCAGCGTCAGGTTAGTGCCAGTAGCGCTAACACCCACGCGTTAAGCATAAACCCCCCTTAGTGGTGTAGTATCTGAACAGATCAATATCTGATCTGATCAGATCTATACTAGCGTCCCCAGCAGTTTAGGGTTCCCAAAAACGCAGTGTTAGCGGGATCAGCCCAGATACCTGCTGGCACCTGCGTTTTGCCCCTCCGTCCAGCCCAGGCCACCCAAGTGCAGTATCGATCGATCACTGTCACTTACAAAACACAACACACATAACTGCAGCGTTCGCAGAGACAGGCCTGATCCCTGCGACTCCAGTGCTGTAGGAGGTGATTTCACCACCACAGTTAAAAAAAAAAAGCATATATGCCGAAGCATTGGGGCAGCAGGGGCGGAGGAGCGATTTTGCTCCTAATGCCGCGTACATACGGTCGAAATTCCGACGGAGGCTTGCCCGTGGAAAAGTCTGACCATGTGTACGCGGCATAACTTTTGCGGGAAGATGCCCCCATGCTTCGGAATATATAAATGGTGCATGTATGCCCATCATTAGAAGTGGGTGGATGAAGGGCGGTAGTGGGGAATGAATCGCCGATAATACCCAGCGATTCCCAGAAAGGCTCGTACCTGCTTCTTGCTGTTGGGACGTGGCCAACTCTGGATGGCCTCGACTTTGTTGAGTTGGGGTTTTATTACTCCCCTCCCAATGGTGTACCCAAGATATTTGGCCTCCTCCTGCCCAATGGTACACTTCTTGGGGTTAGCCGTAAACCCCGCTTCCCGAACAGAGTCCAGGACTGCTTGCACTTTTGGCAGATGTGAGGCCCAATCTGTGCTATGGACAATTACGTCATCCAGGTAAGCCGCAGCATACTTCCGATGGGGCCTCAGCATCTGGTCCATTTTCCGCTGGAATGTGGCCGGCGCATTCTGTAACCCGAACGGCATTCTTTTATATTGGAACGCCCCGTCTGGGGTTACAAATGCGGTTTTCTCTTTGGCCGACTTGGCCAGGGGGATTTGCCAATACCCTTTTGTGAGGTCAAGAGTCGTCATGTATCGGGCTGTTCCCAGCCGGTCGATCAACTCATCTATACGTGGCATGGGGTAGGTGTCAAATTTTGTAACTTTGTTCAACTGACGAAAATCGTTACAAAATCGCCAGCTCCCATCCGGTTTAGGCACCAACACAATGGGACTAGACCAATCACTTTGGGACTCCTCTATCACCCCTAAGTTCAGCATTTTCTGTACTTCCTCCCGTATTGCCTCCCGTCGGGCCTCTGGGATCCGATAGGGTTTTAACTTCACCCATTCACCGGGCGGGGTAATGATGTCATGCTCTACCCCAGATGTTTGTCCCGGCAGCTCAGAGAATACCTCCTTGTTGCGAAGCACAAACTCCTTAACCTCCTGTTGTTGGGGTTGTGACAAGGTGGCTGCTATTCCAACCTCAGGAATCACGCAACCAGTTTGAGCTGGTGACCAAGTGTCTGCGACTAGGGACTCTCTATCCCTCCAGGCTTTCAACAGATTAACGTGATAGATCTGTTCGGGCTTTCGCCTTCCTGGTTGTCTGACCTTGTAATTCACTTCGCTCACTTTTTCCATTATCTCATAGGGGCCTTGCCATTTGGCAAGGAATTTACTTTCAACCGTAGGGACAAGTACCAGTATCCTATCCCCCGGGGAAAAGGTACGGGTCTTGGCTCCACGGTTGTACACTCTCTGCTGTGCTAACTGCGCTTGGGCCAAATGTTCCTTCACGATGGGCATTACCTGTGCAATTCGGTCTTGCATCAGGGCGACATGCTCAATCACACTCCTGTGGGGAGAACTCTCACTTTCCCAAGTTTCCTTGGCAATATCCAACAGCCCTCTTGGGTGTCTCCCATACAGTAACTCAAAGGGGGAGAATCCCGTAGAGGATTGGGGCACCTCCCTAATAGCAAACATCAGATAAGGAAGTAGACAGTCCCAATCCTTTCCATCTCTATCCACCACTTTCTTCAACATTTGTTTTAGGGTTTTGTTGAATCTTTCAACCAGCCCATCGGTTTGGGGGTGATACACAGATGTACGTAATTGCGTCACTTTGAACAATTTACACAGCTCCTTCATAACCCGGGACATAAAGGGTGTACCTTGGTCCGTAAGCAGTTCTTTACAAATACCCACCCGGCTAAACACAAGAGATAGCTCTTTGGCTATGGTTTTGGCCGAGGTATTTCGGAGAGGGATCGCTTCTGGATAACGGGTGGCATAGTCCATTATAACTAATATGTACTGGTGCCCCCTAGCGGACTTGATTATAGGCCCTACCAAATCCATGGCGATCCTCTCAAACGGGACCTCAATGATGGGTAGAGGGACCAGCGGGCTACGGAAATGTGGCATCGGGGCCGACCTCTGACACACAGGGCAGGAGGAACAATAATTTTCTATGTCCTTCATCACCCCCGGCCAATAGAATCTCTGTAATACCCTCTCTCGGGTTTTCTCTGTCCCCAGATGACCTCCAAGAATGTGCCCATGGGCCAACTCCAACACCAACTTCCTGTAAGGTTTGGGCACCACAAGCTGCTCAACGGTTTCTTCTGCCCTTTTTGCCACCCGATACAGTAGGTCCTTCTCTACGCTGAAGTATGGGTAAGTGCAGGTATTATCTGGGTTCACTAACTCGCCATCTATTTTTACTACGTTTTCCCGTGCCTTTATTAGGGCGGGGTCTTTCAACTGTTCTGTGGCAAAGTTTTCCCTGTGAACCTCAAGATCAGAAAACTCCACAGACGGTAGGTTTTCGTCTGAGGAGGTGGGCTCCTCTCCAGTTTCTTGAGTCTCACCTGCCAATACTGATAAGGGAAATTCCGGAGAGTCCTCACCACTCTCAGGGGAGTTCTGGCTATCACATTCCTGGTACATAGGGGCACCAGTGGGGGGCTCAGGATCATCCCACAGTTCCCAGAACTTCGGAAAATCCCTTCCCACAATGGCATCATGCGGTAATTGAGATACTAACCCCACTGGATGAGAGAGGGTACCTTTGGGGGTCTCGAAACACACTGTAGTCACTGGATACTCTCGGGTGTCCCCATGCACACAAATAACAGCTACCTTGCTATTCCCAGAGACCTCTGTTTTAACTAATTCAGCCTTTATCAGGGTCACAAGGCTACCTGAATCCAGCAATACCACAACATTTCTACCATTAATACACATTTTGCATAAATGTTTCTCAGTTCCCCGAATGGCAGTGCATGCGACTGTCGCACACAGCGACTGACGTCTGTCCGTCAGAAAGTCACATTGCATGGGTTCCTCCACAACCGGGCAATTTGCTGCAATATGTCCCGCTTGCCGGCAGCGGTAGCAAACAATCCTTTTGGCTGCCTCTTGAGCCCCTGACTTCCCAGGCTGTTCTCGCCAAACTTTGGGCAGAGCTCCCACCCTCTCACTCTCTCCACCCTCACCCCTTGGAATCCTCTTATCCGCCCCTGGGGATGGTCTGGTCTTAGGGTGGAAAGTCCGAGAGTCTCTGGAAGAGGCCGTCAGGTTCTCTGTAGCCAAGTATTTCTCTACACGATCCACAAGACCACCGGCCGTCTCTGGGTCTCCATGGCTTACCCACTTTTGGATGGCAGTAGGAAGAGCTCTCAAAAACCGATCCATTACAACACGTTCCACAATCTCTGGTGCGGACAAAGTCTCTGGCTGTAGCCACTTCCTGCTCAGGTGAATGAGATCATACATTTGAGACCTGGGGGGTTTTCCAAGCTGGAAAGTCCAGTTATGCACACGCTGAGCCCGGACAGCCAGGGTGACACCCAGCCTTGCCAATATTTCAGCTTTTAGCATCACATAGTCTTTTGCTTGGTCAGGCTCTAGGTCATAGTAAGCCTTCTGCGATTCACCAGTTAACAGAGGAGCCACCAGTCCAGCCCACTGCTCCTCAGGCCACTTTTCTCTTTCAGCAGTCCTTTCAAATGTGGTCAAAAATACCTCTGGATCATCCTCTCCAGTCATTTTTGTCAATAAACGACTCACCCCAAAGGACGCGGTATTAGTGGGACGGCTTTCCTCACTGGTCTGCGGACGTTGCTGCACTACTGCTTCCATTTGTTGTAGTCTCTGCTCTTGCTTCTGTAACAGGTCTATGAAGCGGGCCTCAGATTGCTGCTGGGCTTGTTGCTGAGCTTCCAGACTCTGTTGGTGAGCTTGCTGCTGGGCTGCAAGGCTCCTTTGCAAACCTGCATTTGTCTGCCGTTGATTGGCATTTGCTAGAGCCAGCTGTTTCAGTATCTCCTCCATGCTGGCTTAAAAAAAACTGCCACTGGTTCTCCACCAACTGTGAGGGGGTTAGCTCGGCAGCGGGTGTGTGTGACCCCCGGGATGGGCTCCCCACACAAAAACAGGACCAGCAAACGGAGGTTGTGGCTTTCAAAATCAAAAAGGTGCGGTTTATTTTCTATTTACAGTGACAAAACACAGCAAAGCAAAAGAAACATAAATAAAATAAATCCTGGTCAACTTGACCTCTGAGTAAACATACAGGTTTCCTAACTAACAACTGGGATCAGCCTAGTGCTGTCCTAGTCCCTAAGTCCCTGGTTTTAAATGTCCAAGCAAATAGCCACACAGGCTTTGTCTCACCGCACAGGGGTTCACTCTCCCTAGACAGTCCACACAGGTCTGGTTCCAGGCATGAGCATACACCTAATGAATCTGGGAGTTCTTATAGAGGCCTAAATGAGCTGACAAGCTTCAGCTGGTCTCATCAACTCCCTGTCTGCACGACGCCCCACACTCTCCCTAGAGGTATGAGTCATCCATGAGCCCACTAGCCTCAGCTGGGCTTATACAACTCTCCACCTAGTTGTATAAGTCGGCGTAAAGCCTGAACCTGGGCGAAATATATCTACCCCCCTGGATGCAACCAGGTGACTTTACCTTCCTGCTGTCACAGTAGTTTGTCGCCAATGCGCGTTTGTGCGAAATTTTAAAGCATGTCGTGTTTGGTATCTATGTACTCGGCCTAAGATCATCTTTTTTATTTCATCAAACATTTGGGCAATATAGTGTGTTTTAGTGCATTAAAATTAAAAAGTGTATTTTTTCCCCAAAAAATGCGTTTCAAAAATCGCTGCGCAAATACTGTGTAGAAAAAAAAAATGCAACACCCACCATTTTATTCTGTAGGGCCTTTGCTTTAAAAATATATAGAATGTTTGGGGGTTCAACATAATTTTCTTGCAAAAAAAAATATGTTTTCATGTAAACAAAAAGTGTCAAAAAGGGCTTTGTCTTCAAGTGGTTAGAAGAGTGGATGTAAGCTTCCTAATGTTGTGTATAAAATGCCAGAACAGTTCAAAACCCCCCCAAATGACCCCATTTTGGAAAGTAGACACCCCAAGCTATATACTGAGAGGCATGTCGAGTCCATGGAATATTTTATATGTTGACACAAGTTGCGGAGAAAAGACAATTTTTTTTTTTTTGCACAAAGTTGTCACTAAATGATATATTGCTCAAACATGCCATGGGCATATGTGGAATTACACCCCAAAATACATTCTGTTGCTTCTCCTGAGTACGGGGATACCACATGTGTGAGACTTTTTGGGAGCCTAGCCGCGTACGGGACCCCAAAAACCAATCACCGCCTTCAGGCTTTCTAAGGGTGTCAATTTTTGATTTCACTTCTCACTGCCTATCACAGTTTCGGAGGCCATGGAATGCCCAGATGGCACAAAACCCCCCCAAATGACCCCATTTTGGAAAGTAGACACCCCAAGCTATTTGCTGAGAGGTATTGTAAGTATTTTGCAGATCTCGCTTTTTGTCACAAAGTTTTGAAATTTTTTTTAAAAAAAGAAAAAAAAATGTTCTTTCTTCATTTTCAAAAACAAATGAGAGCTGTAAAATACTCACCATGCCTCTCAGCAAACAGCTTGGGGTGTCTACTTTCCAAAATGGGGTCATTTGGGGGGGTTTTGTGCTATTTTGGCATTTTATGGCCTTCGAAACTGTGATAGGTAGTGAGGAGTCAAATCAAAAATTTGTGCCTAGAAATCCTGAAGGCGGTGATTGGTTTTCGGGGTCCCGTACGCGGCTAGGCTCCTAAAAAGTCCCACACATGTGGTATCCCTGTACTCAGGAGAAGCAGCAAAATGTATTTTGGGGTGCAATTCCACATATAACCATGGCATGTGTGAGCAATATATCATTTAGTGACAACTTTTTGTAATTTTTTATTTTTTTTTGTCATTATTCAATCACTTGGGACAAAAAAAAAAATATTCAATGGGCTCAACAGGCCTCTCAGCAATTTCCTTGGGGTGTCTACTTTCTAAAATGGGATCATTTGGGGGGGTTTTGTGCTATTTTGGCATTTTATGGCCTTCAAAACTGTGACAGGTAGTGAGGAGTGAAATCAAAAATTTGCGCCCTTAGAAATCCTGAAGGCGGTGCTTGGTTTCTGGGGTCCCGTACGTGGCTAGGCTCCTAAAAAGTCCCACACATGTGGTATCCCCGTACTCAGGAGAAGCAGCAGAATGTATTTTGGGGTGCAATTCCACATATATATCATTTAGTGACAACTTTTAGTATTTTTTTTTTTTTTGTCATTATTCAATCACTTGGGACAAAAAAAAAAATATTCAATGGGCTCAACATGCCTCTCAGCAATTTCCTTGGGGTGTCTACTTTCTAAAATGGGGTCATTTGGGGGGGTTTTGTACTGCCCTGCCATTTTAGCACCTCAAGAAATGAGATAGGCAGTCATAAATTTAAAGCTGTGTAAATTCCAGAAAATGTACCCTAGTTTGTAAACGCTATAACTTTTGCGTAAACTAATAAATATACGCTTATTGACATTTTTTTTACTAAAGACATGTGGCTGAATACATTTTGGCCTAAATGTATGACTAAAATTAAGTTTATTCGATTTTTCTTATAACAAAAAGTAGAAAATATCATTTTTTTTCAAAATTTTCGGTCTTTTTCCGTTTATATCGCAAAAAATAAAAATCGCAGAGGCAATCAAATACCATTAAAAGAAAGCTCTATTTGTGGGAAGAAAAGGACGCAAATTTCGTTTGGGTACAACATTGCATGTCCGCACAATTTACAGTTAAAGCAGCGCAGTGCAAAATTCTGAATTCACCTCTGGTCCTTTAGCTACCAAATGATTCGGGGCTTAAGTGGTTAATGACGAGAAAAATGCCATTTTTTAAAATGGTCATTAAAAATGATCATGTGTGGGCTTCAGAGCATTTTTCACGACGTGAAAAATGGCCATGAAAAAATTCGAACATCCTCAAATTTTTCTCGTCATTTTTCACCTCGTCGTTTTTCTCGTCATGAAAAACGGGCGTGTGTGGGCTTTAACGACGTGAAAAAAAATGCGCATGCTTAGAATCAAGTATGAGACGGGAGCGCTCGTTCTGGTAAAACTAGCGTTCGTAATGGAGATAGCACATTCGTCACGCTGTAATGGGCTGAAAAGCACGAGGCTGAAAAGCGCGAATCGTCTCTCAACAAACTTTATTAACATGAAGGGTGGCGCCATCCGAATGGAACTTCCCCTTTATAGTGCCGCCGTACGTGTTGTACGTCACCGCGCTTTACTCAAGCATTTTTTTCCACGATAGTGTGTAGGCAAGGCAGGCTTGAGATGAATCACTTCGAGAAAAATTCTGTTTTTTTCAATGACATTAAAAACTGTTGTGTGTACGCGACAATAGAAAACATCTTTATTCATCCATAACACTTGAATTGTACGTCTATTCTGCACAATATACAATATATTTTTTACTTCTGATGTAAAAGATTTTGCTGCTTTTTGATATTGAACTTTGTACCCACCACACCTTCTGAAATACGGTGCAAGTTATAAATTCAACTAAACTTTGTAATGCCGCGTACACACGATCATTATTCACGGCGGTTAAAAAACCGCCGTGAATAATGTCATTAAAAACGAGGGAACAGCTTGTTCCCCACACACGGTCGTTTTTCACGTAGTTTTTTCTCTTGTCGAGAAAAACGACCGTCTGTGGGCTCCGCGGCAGTGTTTCCCTATGGGAAACACTGCCACGGAAAACATGTTGAAAAAAACGACGAGAAAAATTATATAATTTTTTTCGTCGTTTTTAATGCCGTTTTTCTCGTCGAAAAAAACGACAGAAAGCCCACAGACAATCGTTTTTCTCGTTGAATGGGAAAAATGTATTTTTTTTCGACGAGAAAAATGGCCGTGTGTACGCGGCATAAGTGCTAACTAAAATTTTAGCTATGACGTATACTAAAGATGAGAGGATAACCAAAAAAAAAAAAACAGTCAGCAGGCAAGTGATTGAATCTGTTTAAACAGGCCTAATCTGGCAATAATGTTACCACCTGTTTTTTTTTTTTTCCTTCCTTTTCTCTATTTACTTTTAAAAGTTTTTAAAGTAAAAAAATACCCACCACTTCCCCCAAAAAGAAGCATGCTTCAAGTAACTTGCTGACAGGTACTCACCCATCTCACATCACTGCTACTCTGATGTCAGTATAGGAAAAGGCACAAAAACGTACTTATTCCGGCTCACAAAAACAATCCTATTTTAACCTTTTCCAGTCCTGTGCTGTGAACCCCCCCCCCCAGTCAAAGTGTTAGTAAAGGTCATTGGTTATGTTTAAATCTGATTTTATTTTTGAATTTTTTTTTTCCTTTTACATTACAAACATATACAAATAAACAAAACAACTAACTAAAAAAACAAAACACAGAAAAACCCAGAACAAAAAATTGTCTTTCCCCTTTTCCCTTCCTCTCCTCTTTCTCCTTTTCTTACTGCTTAGTTAAAGTGATACTAAAGTCTTGTTTTTTTGTTTAAAAATAAGAAACATGTTATACTTACCTGCTCTGTGTAGTGGTTTTGCACAGAGCCGCCCAGATCCTCCTCTTCTCGGGTCCCTCACCCCCCTCCTGCTGAGTGCCCCCTCCATTGCTGGAAGTTGGAGATGCTTAAGTAGCGCCCATCCCAATTTATGGGACACTATATGTGCAAATTTAGGGGTGGTCTGAACTAATAGTTTGGCTCAGACCTGTTTATACATCAAATTGCTTCTGCTCTGGGGGCGGTGCTGCCTGGCAGTATAGTTCCCTGTTGCCTGAGGGTGGCGCTGTCATCTTTGGCTCAGGTTGAACGGCAGGGGGTATCGCAGCACCATTGGGTGTCCTCTCTCGGCAGCCATGCAGTGGGCATGGTTTACCCGATGTGCATGCTGGGAGAGGGTACAAAAGGGGCAGACGCCGTGAGGCGATTCCAGGGGGACCCCAAGGAGTTCGGGGGGACCTCTGGTCCTGTGAGCGTGTCTCGTGGCCCTCATGGCACGGGACGCGAGTGATTGGTCTCGGGCACCTTTAGCCCGAGGCTCTACTGCTGCATAGTAGGCCCACCTCTCCTATCGAGGGCCTACGCTTCAGAGAAGGATCCCAGGCTGCCCGGTTGAAGGGGGCCCATCTTTAGGGAAGGAGTTCCAGGGGAAGATCAGTCCTGACGGAGATAGCGAAGGTACTTCTATCTCGGGGAGAGGCCTGGAGGCCTACCTAAAGGGGGATCTATCATTTCTGACATCCGTGCTCCACTCCGGCTGCTAGGACTGCTCTCATAGGGACTATCCGGGTGAGCAATACCAACTCAGGCTTGAGTGGCGACGAAAGTGTTCTCTAAGTGTTGCATGCCTGAACCTTCCCCTACTTGTCATTTCTACTCTCTCTCTCTTCTAAGTTTGCGTCAAGAAAAGAATAAAACCTTGCTGCCTAGGTTTTACACCTGTGTGGACATTGGCTTTATTACAGAAAAAGGACTTCCGCCTAGACAACGGAGGCATCCACTCTGGAGAGGTATCTCGCCGCAAGACCCAAAAATCGAACACCGCTCGCCTCTCCATATCTGGAGTTGGACAACGGGCAAGTAGCAGGTGTGCCTTTCTGCTAAAATGGATGGAGCAAAAGGGTCTGTGTGCTACACTTAATTCAAGGATCCCAAACACAGGCAAACTTAGCAGTCTTATCCTGCAAGATACTGACCAGCTTTTCGTTGAGCATGATCCAAGTCAGTTTATTTTTCACACTAGCTAGATCTACCATTGGTTTCTTCCAAGCAGTCGCTATAGCGCTATTTTGCCGCAAGAAACATGAAGTGGATTAAAGTTTGAACATGCTTGGGAGCATCAACAACAGGCTCATTGCCAAGAGCCACCTTAGGGTTTTTAACTATATTCACCATTGTCACAGAATAGATCAAGGAGTGAACTCTAATCCAAAACCGGCAAACCTTGGCACAGGTCCACCATATGTGGAACATCGTACCAGGTTTACCACATCCCAACACAAAGAGGAAACCCCCTGGTACATTTTTAAGAGGTGGTCTGGCACCAAGTAACATCTGCCACACTGGCATTTCTAATTACCCAGCAGGAAACATTGTAACTAATTAGAATACTAATTCCTAGACATCTTTTAACTTGTGATCCTTCATGATATGGATACAACAGAGTGTGCATACTCACAAAGCAACTAAAGCATGTGCTTTGTAAGAAGTGAAATATACCTGGTTGATCCTGTCTTCAGCAGTCCCTCCAATTTCATCTGTGTCCCCATTGCAGCCTGAGATTGTGTAGACCAGCTAGTGTCCTCTACTGAGCATGCTCATATTTCAGTTCTTTTCTAATCTCTTTACTTCCTCCTTTTTCTTATCTGTGCAGCCCACGTGAATATAGAGTCACACATGTGGATTATACAGTACCCGATGATAAATGACACTCTCCTCTCTCCCTCCTCCTCCTCCATGTCCTCCTATTTCTAAACACTATGGCGGGGGGGATATACAGTAGTATGCCGATTGATTACATTCATTAAGAGACTCACAAAAAAGCTTAGTTTTATTATCAATAAGTATCAATCATCTTTGACTCTGCTTACACCATATTAATGCACAAAATTTAGACATCTGATGTTCAATAAAGATTTTTAGGGAGCTATAAAACAGTTTTTTTTTTTTTTATAATTTCATTTGAATTGCTCTCAATCATGGTGCTGTAGAGAGCATATGTCAGCAGCAGTGGTGGCTGGTGCCCAAATTTTTTTGGGGGAGGGGGTGCAAACAAACTGAAAATCTAAACTGTTAGTAATGCAGGGCTGTAAATAGCCATTTATCAGGTGATTATGTATCATTACTGCTAGATAAAACTGTGCCCATCATATGCAGCCTCACTGTGCCCATCATATGCAGCCTCACTGTGCCCGTCATATGCAGCATAGACCAATCACATCCACATTTCAATTAAGATAAAAGAAAACTACATTAGATGTCCTCATCAGAGTCCTCCTTTACATCAGATGTCACCATCAGAGTCCTCCTTCACATCAGATGTTCCCATCAGAGTCCCCCTTTACATCAGATGTCCCCACCAGAGTCCCTCTTAACATCAGATGTCCCCATCAGAGTTCCCATTTACATCAGATGTCCCCATCAGAGTCCATTTTACATCAGATGTCCCCATCAGAGCCCATTTTACATCAGATGTCACCATCAGAGTCCTCCTTTTACATCAGATGTCACCATCAGAGTCCTTCTTTACATCAGATGTCACCATCAGAGTCCTTCTTTACATCAGATGTCACCATCAGAGTCCTCCTTTATATTAAATGTCCCCATCAAAGTCCCCCTTTACATTAGATGTCCCCATCAGATTCCCCCCTTACATCAGATGTCACCATTAGAGTCCCTCTTTACATTAGATGTCCCCATCATAGTCCTCCTTTATATCAGATGTCACCATCAGAGTCCTCCTTTTACATCAGATGTCACCATCAGAGTCCTTCTTTACATCAGATGTCACCATCAGAGTCCTCCTTTATATTAAATGTCCCCATCAGAGTCCTCCTTTACATTAAATGTCCCCATCAGAGTTCTCCTTTACATTAGATGTCCCCATCAGAGTCCTCCTTTACATTAAATGTCCCCATCAGAGTCCTCCTTTACATTAGATGTCCCCATCAGAGTCCTCCTTTACATTAAATGTCACTATCAGAGTCCTCCTTTACATCAGATGTCACCATCAGAGTCCTCCTTTACATTAGATAACCCCATCAGAGCCCCCCATTACATCAGATGTCCCCCCTCCCCCCCCCCTTGTACTCACAGCTCCCACAGCAAGTCGCCTGTCATCCACCTTCAGACCAGCCAGGATGAGTCAGAGAAACTGGAAGTGAAGTCACAGGACCCGCCAATCACACACCACAGCAGGGAACAATGCTATAGAGGGAGTGTTCAGGGCGAGGACTTTCTAAAGGAAGCCAATAGAGCTTCTTGTTTGCAATCACGTGATTACAAACACTTTATGCTTCCTATAGCAGCTGTGTGTTCAGCGCCCTGCACACACTTAAAGGGCCTTTTTTTTACATTTTTTTTTTCAGTGATTGCTTAGAATAGAGGCGGGAGCAGGTTTAAACATAGTTAAGTTCTGATTTGCCTTCCACTTTGAGCCAAGAGCATGGAACCTCCTCTGCGATTATGTAGTTGTCAGAGAGGGAGGTTGCATGGCACAGAATAGGATACCTACTATATCAAAAGGACCTAGGGACAATGAAATATATCTGATTAAAAAACAAAACAAAAAAAAAAACACATGGTAACCTTGGTATGCTCAATCTTATAATCTTTTTGAATCTTTATTAAAGCGAAGTTCCATCCAATGCCACATTTGGCACCTTTTTTTAATGATGAGTAGCTTTGGGGGGGGGGGGCACCCCTGAGCCCCCTATGGGCAGGCCGCCATTGACTGACAGTTTTTTTTTTTCAAATGTCTGGCACTCTGATATTTTTTTTTTTAAAGTGACAGTTATTTTGATCGATATTTAAAATTTACAGTCCCATGGCCTAAATAAAGGTCCTTATTCCTATGTTATAACTGTGAATTGAGTCTTAACACTTCATATAAAGCTTTCTTGTAGGTCATATATTTTCATTTCTGTCCCACTTTTATTTTTTTATTTTTTTTTCTATTATCTTTTAAATTTATCATTATGACCCAAAAGAATTGGCTTTTTAATTTTTTTCTGATCCTTTCAGTATTTCTTTAGTAGTCTCAATAGAAGTCCCCTCCCAAAGATCTTTCCCTGCAGATGACACACAAGAGTACTGCAAGAATAAGCTACTTTGAGGATAAAAAAACAAAATACAGCGGCATGAGACAGGAGAGAAATTGCCGCCGATCCGGCTTGCCTGTACATTATCAGGCATGGAAAGACTATTTGTGTGTCTATAAGGGTAAAATTGAGACTGCTAGATCAAACGATTACTCCCATGCTATTGAAAAAAATCTTTGCCAATGGTGCAGAAGAGTTGTCTAGGGTTGCTGATTATTAAAACCTCACAGTCCCTCCACACAACTGCTTCAACACACTTCTGTAACACATTCCTAGATTTTTTCAAATTCTTACCACATCACATGTTTTATCCACATCACTTCCTGACCCACCTAGTTTTACTGACTCTTCTCTCTCCCACTTGTATCTACTTGACCCGGCATCGCTAACTAAATTGGACTCTAATATGAAATCCTCCACCTGCATACTTGACCTTATTACCACCCATTTATTTAAATCCTGTTTTAGTTCTCTATGCCCCATTATTCTCAATATCATAAATGACTCCCTTAGCACTGGTTTGCACCAACAATCCTCAAAACTGCTGCAATCACCCCAGTACCAAAAAACAACAACATGGTTTTGGACAATTTAAACAACTTTTCGCCAAATATCTTACTTACTTTTCCTTGCCAAGATCCTTGAGCGGGATGGGATATCTCAGTTACATAATCACATGACTTTAAAGAGGAGGTCCAACCGAATTTTTTTTTTAAAAGCCAGCAGCTACAAATACTGCAGGCCCTCCTGGACCTAATCGGTTTAATCAGAATTGGGGTTTTCCCAGGAATCATCTAGGCCGGGCAGGTCCCATAGAACAAAGAGAGGAGTTAGAGGGGGGAGGCGGCCCAGTCGTCCAAAAAGAAAGAGGGTTTAGGCACCAGGATTTTTAATCTGAGTCAACAAGTGCTATCAGACCCAGAATAAAGATTGCTGGATAAGGGACTGAAGTTTGCTCCACCTAGGAGTTTGAGAAAATTTCAGACCTATATGGATGTCCATAAGTTTGCAAGAAAACTTAACATCAAGCGATATTTGATATCCAATACTATTAGGGGCAGCCAACCATCCAATGTCGAGTTTCAACATTCCAATTTGGCTAATGCTTCACTTTTCAACCCCCCCCCCCCCGGGTCTCTTGCCCCGAGCATTAAGGTCTTCCGGGACGTGGTTTTAAAAGACCTAGAACTCATTAAAGTCAGGAAGGTTAAAATGCAGAGGGACCTAGAAATCGGCCTGGAATCTCTATGTTCCAACAAGTCATTAGTAATTAGGCCGGCCGACAAGGGAGGGGAGATAGTCATCCTTGATCGATCGATGTGACTATGTCAAAGAGATGCATCGTATCGTGGATGACGTTGAAACTTACACCCCTCTGTTGAGGGATCCCGTGGTTAAATATAAAAGGGATCTGAAGATCATTGTTGACCGGGGTTTGCATCAAGTTATCTTGACCAAGAAGGAGAGGCTCTTTTTGGTACCGCTTGCCCCCCGCACCCCGGTCATCTATTATCTCCCCAAGATTCATAAGAATCAGACTTGCAAGTATATAGATTCCTTTTTAAAACCACTGGTCCGGGGTAGTATATCTCATTCAGTGCCCATGTGGCTTACAGTACATCGGGAGGACCAAAAGGGCACTCCAGGTGAGACTAAATGAGCACATTGTCAACATAAGAAAAGGCTTTGATAAGCATTCAGTATCGAGACACTACGATCAGGTGCACAATAGGGATCCTGCCAACACCTTGTTTGTAGGGATCGACAAAAACAGACCCCATTGGAGAGGCAGCTCACTGGTTCGGGAGATCTCAAAACAGGAAATAGCCTGAATATATTGTTTGAGAACATATGTGCCATTTGGCCTCAACGTAGATACTGACATAAATGCCTTCATCAATAACTCATGATGTTCTTATGATTTTATTAGCATTTGTTGCCATTTATATGGCCCAATGCGGATTGAACAATATATTGTAGTGGTGTATATTGAGTCACATGTCAGTGACAAGACAGACGGTCCCAATGTATTAGGTTGTGACCATCTGTTTTAGCTTCAATCTGGGTCTCTGTCCAAACCCCCTATTTGAGTTCTAAACTATTTTTAATATTAATTCATCCATTTTGCAACCCATTTGTTTGCATTCATTCCCGTTTGGGGACACTGCAGACATTCATATGATTTATTTGATTTATTCAGTTAACTAACATTTTATTAGTCATCTTTAATCGTTAGGGCAGCGTGAGCGACTATTTGCATATTTTTGATATATTCCTTCATAAGTTACATCTTTACCTGCCAACTAGTTCACTCACCTGGTTTACATTATCACAAGTAATTTTTTCCATTTTATGGGATGAATCCTTTATACTATCATCTAGTAGGGATTCACCCCATTTGTCATTTGTGCACTGTCCACAAGATGGCGCGGTGTTTTAACTGCCGGTGACACCGCTGTGGCTTATGTGTGCACTTCCTGCTAATAATTTAGATTAGGGTGTTTTGGGAGTGTCTCCATCTCCTTCTCGGGTGGGCTGCTGATGAGCGCTGGCCCCCTGGTGAGATCGCTCTGTTCTTATTCACTAATTTTATATTTTTCATTTATTTTATATGCAATAAATTTTGTATCTTTAATAGCTATTTATACGTTTTAAAAGTCCCCATGTGTTTTAAATTCACATTCAGGTTACATCAAGTATCCTTGTGGTTTTTGGCCTCATCCCAATATACCATATTGGTATACATATGCTTTTAACATCTAAATCTTCAGATATTCCGCATCTGTGTCCAATGATGTTTGGTCCTGTGTCCATGGACAACACTCCGGTGACGTGCGGTTTTTGTTTCCCTAGTGCTTTAGTTCCGGCCCCCTAAATCTCGCGTTGACACGTATTAGTCATAACCAGTCATGTGGTGAGGAAGGCAGCCCAGAGCAGGGCTTGGTTGGGTGGGGGTTTCAGCACGCACGCGCGCGGGAACTGGGAATGATACTTGGTTCTGTTTGTTTTTTGTATTTAGGGGGGTGATGCAGTGCTCCGCCCGTGCCCCTGGAAGAAGTGATTTGTCACGAAACTAGTAGGGCGGAACAAGCGACGCGCTGACGTCACCTCCCTTTCTTGCTCATATCTCCTAGACGGACGTGTTTGCCTGCTTGCGTCCGGCCGGCGCAGCAGGCTACAGGCTTATCTGTCACTGCAATCTTGTAAGTGTATTTCGTTTTTTAAAACTGAAATAAACCTGAAGATTTTACACTATCAGAGGCCTTTTTGTTTCCTATATCCATTCATACCATTGGTATCCACCATCTTGGAGTGCAAGGTGTAGTGGTGCGGAGGAATCTTTGAGCTACCTAGCCCAGCAGTACCCATACTCTCAAGGCTTCCCTAGGTCCTCCGTAATAGGGGACCATGGGGCTCTGGAAAGCAGATCCCTTATACACACTGGTGATGGATATCACATATTGGTTTTTATCCCATTGCTGCAGAGCGTGGTTGTCATCACACTAGGATCATTTGCACGGGTGGATTCACATCAACTGTAATCTATCATTTTTGTGGATGGTTCAAGGACTAATCATCAATGTTTGGACTTATGAACAGTATTCCATCCCTGTATTCACTTTTGTGATTTTTTGTGATTGTTTAGAGATTGTGTTTGTCACTACACTGCTTTTTTCATTCATTGAAAATTCCTATTCACTGGGAATTTTGTTTATGCTCAGTACTTTTATTCATTAGCGCGACTTTATATATATTTTTCACTTGTTCACCGTTTGATGTTTCACAGAAAGTCACAGCTTGACACCAGTTTTCATTAGCAACATTTGCAATTCTGTGTATTATGGAATTATTTATTCACTCTTAGCGCAGTTTCTTTTATTTTCTCACAAATACTGCAGCTGCTGACTTTTAAAAAATGGACACTTACCTGTCCAGCGCGCCCGCTATGTCAGCAGATGAGGGTGAGCAATCGCTCGGTCCTCGGATGCTGCCGCCGCCATGCTCGGTGAGGGAATCAGGAAGTGAAGCCTTGCGGCTTCACTGCCCAGTTCCCTACTGCGCATGCGCGAGAAGCGCGGCGCGCAGTCACTGGTCCACGCTCTCTCCTGGGAACAGTGTGTTTCCCAGGAGACAGTGGGGGGGGGGGAAGGGGCATGACTCTTAGACAGGTATCTGCACCCCCCTCCCCCTGAAAGGTGCCAAATGTGTCACCGGAGGGGGGTTCCGATAAGCGGAAGTTCCATTTTTGGGTGGAACGCCGCTTTAAATAATCTATTTAAAATAGAACCCCTCCAATCTGGTTTTCGGCAACTGCATGGCACAGAAACCGCCTTGGTCAAAGTCACTAACGACCTTCTGTTAGCTTCTGATTCCGGGTCACTAACTATTCTTATTCTATTGGATCTTAGTTCTGCCTTTGATACTGTAGACCACAATATTTTACTCTCTCACCTTGAAACCATATTTGGAGTCTCTGAATTGGCTCTGAAATGGATTAAGTCATATCTCTCTGATCACTGTCACTTTGTTTCCCTTGGCGGATTTCAGTCTGAAGTTTGTGCAGTCAAGTACAGTGTTCCTCATGGCTCAATCTTGGGTCCCCTACTTTTACATGTTTCCACTTGGCCAACTGCTTAGATCACACAGGCTCACATATCACTTCTATGCTGATGACACTCAGATATACATCCACACCAAACTGCATTCTACTTTGGCAGCTTCTCTCCTATCTAGCTGTATTTGTAATATAAAAACTTGGATGGCCCATAATTTCCTTCAGTTAAACTGTGACAAGGCTGTAGTCATGCTTATTGGCACCCCCAATCAATTTCGTAAGGCCAGTACCTAATAGCTTATCTATAGATAGAGCTGTACTTGAGCTTCAGTCTAAATTGAAAAATCTAGGGGTGATATTTGATGCTAGTTTAACCTTTGAGACACATGTACATAATGTTATTAGAACATCTTTTTTCCACTTGAGAATCATTGTTTGGCTGCACCCTATGCTATCATACACTGTAGCTGAAAAGCTGATCATTTTGTGTTCTGTGCTCTCCTGGCTACTGCAATGCTCTACTCGCTGGTGTATCTAAATCCACTATAAATCAACTTCAATTTGTTTAAAATTCTGCAGCCAGAATCCTGACTAGGTCTGGTACAAGTGATCATATTACCCCTATCCTGGGGTCCTTGCACTGGCTACCCGTCAGGTTTCGCATAGACTGTAAGATCTTCTTGCTCACCTACAAGGCTCTACACGGCCTGGCACTCTATTTTCTCTCTGAACTTTTTCCAAGTGTAGCGGGTATACACTTTTCTGTGTATTTAAAACTGGCAGAGACACCAGTGATGTGCAGTTCCCTGCAGCCCAGCAGGTGGCGCTGTCGCCTTGGGCTGGGGTTGAACCATTGCTGTGTGCCGGGCTCCCTTTTTGTCCTCCCTCGGCAGCAGTATGGTGGGGCGGGGAACCCGCCGTGCTTGCTGGGAGAGGGTATAAAGGGGCCGGCCATCTTTGTCACGGGGTCGAGTCCCGGGCACCTTCAGCCTGTGGGCGGTGGTTCGTGTCGGTCTTCTAGGCGGCCTAGGCCTAGAGGACGTTCGGAGGTCGTGTTCCATCCCAGGCACCTTTAGCCTGGGGTGAGGTACTCGGATGGAGGTCTGGTGCTCAGTGCCCAACACTGAGTTCCGCGAGGGAAGGAGATCCTAGGGGACCCTGGGAGTGGGTACCCGAATCCGGAGGGCGTAATGGACCGGTGGGAGATACTTGCTTGAAGACCTG
Organism: Rana muscosa; assembly: GCA_029206835.1. Classification (NCBI taxonomy): domain Eukaryota; kingdom Metazoa; phylum Chordata; class Amphibia; order Anura; family Ranidae; genus Rana; species Rana muscosa. The sequence goes on along the minus strand of CM055123.1, from coordinate 215,612,447 downwards.
GTGCAGCATATTGCCGGTGACAGGTGAGCCTTCCATCAGAGACCGCCTGGAAGGAAATCCCCCCTCGCTCGGAGACCGCAACCCACTTTCAGGAAGGAAAGTGGAGAGTTCATTGTGCCTGGGCCTACTCGCATCCACACCCCCCTGTCTGTTCTGTTTGTTGAGGGAGTCCAACTGTCTGTGCATTACTCTGTTATTGGAAGAATAAAGGAGTGTTGGACTTTAGTGGTGTGGGGCTCATTTACTGGCAGACACTGTTCGAGAAAACCAGGAGGAGGTCTCCGGATGCAGAACACCGACCCGAAGGTAAAAGAGGATTGTCTCTCACTGCACATACTCTGCAGGGGGACTTGGCGTGGTGACCCCGCACTCTCTCCTTCAGAGTACCCCTAGACGAGCACCAGAGCAAGAAGAGTAGAGAGGAGAGGGCGGAGGCCGCTACACAACGTACCCCCCCCCCCCTCGTAACCTCCGCTACTCAAATTCTGGCTTACTGTGTGTCCTCCCCTTCTCACCTACACTCAATGGGGGACAGAGCCTTCTGCTGCTTTGCTCCAAAACTCTGGAATTCACTTCCTAAGAACGCCAGAGAGTCATCTTCTCTAAACTCATTCAAATCAAATCTAAAAAAGTTTTTCTTCAGGCAAGCTTTCACTTAATTGTCCCTTTTCCTTTATGTTATGTTATCCTGTGTATTTCTTGGGTTGTCCTTTTAAAGCGCTTTGAGAAGCCACCTTTAAAGGCACTATATAAAATGATGTTTTTTTATTATTATTAAGATATATATGATGTATTTTGATTGAATTATGGCAATTATCAATTCCCTGTATTACATTAAGAGAATGGTTCTAAGCCATGGTATCATAACTAAAAAGAAAAAAGAAATGTGGGACCTCAATATGGTAGCAACTTTAGCCAAATTATCCAGGTGATAGAAAGCAGACATTGCTTTCTAAAGTGTATTCAGTGTCTTGTCCATCTGCTGTACTGGCAGGCAACTGCTTCTTACCTCCGGTTGCATTAAGTATAGACATGTGCTCCCAATTTCTGACTGGCAGCTACAAATGGACACTCAGAAGCCAGAAGTAAAAGTTATATTTTCAACACTAGCGAATCAGCTGGCAATCCATCCACAGATGGAAAACAAAAATGCAATTGGGAAGCGCAATTGGTTTTGCTTAGCTCCAAGCCCCTGGCAGGAGTGCCCTGCTTGCACAATCAGTTATTCCACTTGTGGTTTACCAGAAACAAAAATGCCCATTACCAGCTTGTAACGGATATCTTTTTTCATCATCAGAGAGAAAACCCTTGACCTTCAGTAGCCTTAGCTAGTACTATAAATTACTAAGAGCAGCACTGTAGGTGTTTGTCATATTAAGTATTAAGGTTTCTCTGGTTAGGTTCTTTAAGTCTCTTGTCACTTGTAACATAAAGGCGGTCCTTTGCCTAAATTTGTTTCCCAAAATAATGGAAGATTTCTAGAAGTGTACACATTTTTACACAGTGTGATAATTCTCTCATAATCCTTTAAACAGCTTCAAAACCTCAGCCAGCTTCTTCAAGCAAAAAAAAATGCTAATGCCGCGTACACACGATCGGACATTCTGACAATAAAACCGTGGATTTTTTTCCGACGGGTGTTGGCTCAAATTTGTCTTGCATACACACGGTCACACAAATGTTGCTTGGAAATTCCGAACGTCAAGAACGCGGTGACGTACCATACTACGACGAGCCGAGAAAAATGAAGTACAATGATTCCGAGCATGCGTCTAATTGAATCCAAGCATGCGTAGAATTTTTGTGCGTCAGAATTGGATACACACGATCGGAATTTCCGACAACAACTCTTGTTGTCAGAAAAATTGAGAACCAGCTCTCAAACATTTGTTGTCGGAAATTCCGACAGCAAATGTCCGAAGGAGCATACACATGGTCCGAATATCCGAGCAAAAGCTCATATCGCACATTTGTTGTCGGAAATTCCGATCGTGTGTACGCGGCATTAGTGTTCATTTATCTTGGCTGAACACAAAATACCTACCTAATAGCAACAATTTTCATTCTGGCATTCATTTTAAAAATACAGTACCCCCGCTTACTAAATACTTATGGCCACCAGTATGCTTATTTTCTGAATGATCCTGAATCTAGGGCTGAGAAAATTAAAGTGGAAAGCAAGTCAAAACCCAATTAAGCTTAAACCAGCTCCTATCCCTATTCTAATGCCGTGTACACACGATCGATTTTCTCGACGGTGAAAACACTGTCGAGAAAATTGACGGGAAAAACGAGGAACGGCTTGTTCCCCTACACACGGCCGGTTTTCCCATCATTTTTTCTCTTGGTCGAGAAGAACGACCGTGTGTAGGCTCCCCGGCAGTGATTCCCTATGGGAAAACTGCCGCGGAAAAAAATGCTGTGAATCACGACGAGAAATATTAGAGCATGTTCTAATTTTTCCCGTCGTGATTAATGCCGTTTTTCTCGTCGGGAAAAATGACCAAAAGCCCACAGACGGTCGTTTTTCTCGTCAAAGAGAAAAAATTTAATTTTTCCAGACGAGAAAAATGGTCGTGTGTACGCGGCATCAGCCTATTCTATCTATCCTGGAAAAGGAAAGATGTGTATACTTATTAGATTGTGGGCCCTCTTAACCCTCTTGTATTTATTGTATTGTAACTCTATTGTCTCCCTTTTATATTGTAAAGCACTGCATAGACTGTAACTGTCACTATATAAATCCTGTATAATAATAATAATTATATATGTAGCGCTACCCCCAGTTAAGAGAGCCGCTGATATTGATTTGGGCCCTGCAGTGCACCGCTGTCAACCCCCGGCAATCGGCTCTAACCTCCCGTGGCACAGCTGGTGATAGAGAGATAGGACCGCGTGATCGCAACTGTTGGTGACGCAGTCCTATAACAAACATACACAGAATATACTTTAAAACTCCTATTAAAGTAAGCGGAACTGACACCAAATGTACTTTACCCAGATATTTTACTGAGGCTAATGGGCAAGTAATAAACAACAGTATAACAAGTTGCAGATCCCTGCAACAAACAGTAATAAAGATAAACAGAGTAATCAGAATAATAAAGTATTGCTATGCAACTCTAGCGCTGCCCTTTTACAGCTACTTCCCCTCATGGGTAGACTAACACCCAGCAATGTCTACCTATGCAGTCAGGCCTGACTGATCTAAATGGAAGTTCAGTGAAACAATATTTGCTAGCAATCTCTCGGTGGTGCACTTGAAGAACAACTTTGTAATCCCAACGAATAGTAAAGATAAAGTATCTGTCTTTAAACAGCTCTCACCACCTGGACAAGTCCAAGTCCCTTTCCTCCATCGATTCGTCTAGGAACAGGAATCCACCGACATCCAAGTCTTCAATCCTTCTGGTGTACTGCAGCAAGGAGGATTAGATGTCTCTAAGGCTCTGCTAGGCTGGCAGAGGGCTCTTTGGAAAGGAGCACACGGCCCAGGCTTCAGGCCTTGTGCACACAGCAGTTCAGCACAGAGATCCTCTTGCTAGGAGAGGGGTGTCCAAAGAGGCCGACCAAAACTCCGCCTCCCCTTTATAAAGTCTGCCCCAGCAGTCTCTGTTCTGGAGCAATGCACCCTGGGTGCTGCAAGATGTACTGGGAGATGTAGTCTCTCTCTCCTCTGCTTTCACTTCCATAATGTCTCTTTACTTCCTCCCGACTCACCTCTCACCTGGAACTTCTTGTCTCTCTGCATTAAAGGGGAACACCCCGCTACACACTCCCCCCACTTGAACTCTTTGGTCCCCAAAGATAAACTTCAACAAATACTGTTTACCATTTTGGACAATGTCGAGCATGATGTTGGCATAGGGAATTCCCACCAAAACTTTGGGATGGAACTCTCTTGCCCACAGGTCACACTACCATGAGTGGCCTGCCTAACTGTGCCAGAGAATGAGCTGGGGTTGCCCTCCACCAAATGGACGGTGGAAGGATCAGGTTGTTCAACACTTCTCCTAGCCGTTACAACAGAGTCCTCTGAGCTCGTCCCCATTTGGGGGTAAGTTAGTTTCTTGGGAGGCCTGATGACTCTGCGAGCCCTCTGCTCTCTTGGTGCTTCTGACTCTGGCACCACAGGCTCTTCTTCAGGAGTAAGTTCAGGTAACATTGCTGATTCTGGAACCTCTGATTCAGAAGTCGACTGACGTATGGAATCTCTAGAGTCCTCCTCAGCGCAAGTGTCAGGAACATCTTCCCAGTAATCAGCTGAGGGACTGAAGGGTATGAATTCAGTAGCCTCCGGATTCAGCGTTGCATCTGGGGTATCCCCTCCATTTGGGAGATCTATGGCGGACGTTCCCAGAGTCGAGGGAGGCCACAGCCAGTCCAGTTCTCCACCTTCTTCTGTACTCAATTGGGAGGCCTCCCCATCTTTGGCTCGAGAGGTCTGGGACCGAGTGTTCGGCCTAGGAATATCCAGGATAGAGGCCGGTTCAGGGGAGTCTCTCACGGGAGGTATTCTGACTGCCTCAGCAAGTGGGAGCAGGTGGTTCCGATGCCACATCTTCAGTGGACCCACCTTTCCTTCTGGCTTTAGTTTGTAGACAGGCAAACCGGGCAACTTCCTACAGACAACATAGGGCTCAGATCTCCACCTGTCGGCAAGCTTGTGTTTTCCAGGGACCCCCAGATTGCGTAGCAGTACTCGGTCCCCGGGCTGCAGATCTTGCACTCGAACCTTCAGATCAAAATTTCTCTTGTTGCGGGCCCCCCTTTGATCCGAAGCCGCCTGGGCTTGTTCATAGGCCACCTGCAAGCTACGTCTAAGTCTGTCCACGTATCCCTTGTGGGATGTAGCTGAGGTATTGTCTATAGAAGTGCCAAAGGCCAGGTCCACAGGTAGCCTTGCTTCTCTCCCAAACATAAGTCGATAAGGGGAGTAGCCAGTGGCGTCACTTGTGGTACAGTTATAGGCATGTACTAGGGCTGATATGTGCTGACTCCAGTGTTGCTTCTTCTCTGTTTCTAAGGTTCCCAACATGTTGAGCAGGGTCCGGTTAAATCTCTCCGCCTGAGCATCTCCTTGTGGGTGGTAAGGCGTGGTTCTGGTCTTCTTTATTCCTAATGAATCCAAAAGTCTTCGGATCAACCGACTCTCAAAGTCCCTTCCTTGATCTGAGTGGAGTCTCTGTGGTAGTCCGTAATGGACAAAATACTTCTCCATAAGTATCTTGGCCACGGTGGATGCCTTCTGGTCTTTGGTTGGGAAAGCTTGAGCATAGCGGGTGAAATGGTCGGTTATTACCAGAACATTCCCCAATCCACTCAGGTCGGGTTCAAGGCAGAGAAAGTCAATGCATACCAGATCCATTGGGCCTTGACTCTGTAAGTGGCCCATTGGGGCAGCTTGATGGGGTAGGGTCTTTCTCTGAATGCATCGTGCACAGGAATGGCAATACTCCTCTACTTCTGCCCTCATGCAGGGCCAATAGAACCGATTTCTGACAAGCTGGAAGGTCCTTTCTGCCCCTAGGTGACCATGATGGTCATGCAGGGCAATTAGTACAGTCTCTCGGTGCTTCTCTGGAAGAAATAACTGCCACTTATCTTCTGAGTCATCAGAGGGGCCCCTTCGGTAGACCACTCCCTGATGTACCTGTAGCCTGTCCAATTCCTTCCTCAACAGGCGAGCCTCCTTTGAGGGGTGATGTAGGAATTTGTTGGGATCCTGATTCTCCAGGGCTTCGAGGACCAATCTCCCCATGGGGTCTTCCAATTGGTCACACCTCAACTCCTTCTTGGACAGTCTCGGTAGGTTGTCTTCCTCCAGTTGAGTTACCCCACAATAGTGTTTGGGGACTCCTACCATGGTAACCCCTATTTCTTCTGCTCTGGAGCCTCCTCTGGCTTGGAATTCAGCCCCTTGACAAAGGGCCCGCACCCCGTCCGGTGCCACTTGGGTCCAATCTTCCCAGTCATTTGTCGTGGCATGAGACCTCCGGGACAGGGCATCTGCATCCCTATTTCCGGCTCCTGGTCTGTACTTCAGACTGAAGTTGAATCCAGACAATGCGGCCAACCACCTGTGTCCGGTGGCATCTAGTTTTGCGGTGGTGAAGAGGTAGGTCAGGGGGTTGTTGTCTGTCTTCACAGTAAACTCTGCCCCATACAAGTAGTCTTTTAGCTTGTCTACTACCGCCCATTTGAGGGCCAGGAATTCCAGCTTATGAGTGGGGTAATTCTTTTCTGAGGGGGTCAGGCTCCTGCTCACATAGGCCACTGGTCGCAGTTGTCCTTCATGTTCTTGGTAGAGTACACCACCTAGACCCTCATGGCTGGCATCCACATGTAATTCATAAGGTCTGGTAGGGTCGGCGTAGGCCAGGACTGGGGCAGTGGTTAAGCTCCTCTTCAGAGCATGAAAGGCCTCTTCACACCTTGGGTTCCACTGATCTTGAACTGACTCACCAGGCCTCCTGGGCCCTGAGTCATCCTCTTCCCCTTCTGCCTTTAGCAATTCATTCAACGGGCGGGCAATCCGAGCAAACCCCTCCACAAACCTCCTATAATAGGAGCAGAACCCCAGGAAGGATCTGAGCTCTGTTACTGTGGTGGGTCGTGGCCAGGAAGTGACTGCTTCCAACTTCTCAGGATCTGTGGCCACCCCTTCTTCAGACACTATGTGCCCCAGATAGTTCACAGAAGACTGGTAGAACCGACACTTCTCGGGGGAAAGCTTAAGTCCCTCTTCGCTGAGTCTTCTCAATACTTTCTCCAACCTGGCTTCATGTTCTTCCAAGGTTCTTCCAAAGACAATGACATCGTCCAAGTACACAAGGACTTCTATAAGATACATGTCTCCAACAGTCTTCTCCATAAGGCGTTGAAAGGTAGCAGGAGCTCCAGACAGACCCTGAGGCATCCTATTGAATTCGAAGAATCCCACCGGGGTTATGAAGGCTGTCTTCTCCCTGTCTTCTGGGTGCATAGGGATTTGATAGTACCCACTCTTGAGGTCCATCACACTGAACCATTTGGCTCCAGACAAACTTTGTAGGGCATCTTCTATCCTTGGCGTGGTGTATTGGTCAGGGATGGTTCTCCTGTTGAGAGTCCTGTAATCGATACAAAGCCTCAACGACCCATTCTTCTTTCTGACCACCACGATTGGGGAGGCATAGGGACTTCTAGACTCCCGGATCACACCAGTCTTCTTTAGTTCTACAAGTTGTTCCCTCAGATCCTCCAGATCTGCCAGGGGGACCCGCCTGACCCTCTCTCGGAAGGGCTTATCTTCTTGGAGGCGGATCCGATGGGTGGCACTTCTTGCACACCCCACATCGAATTCATCTTCGGAAAAGATCTTCTCCCACCTGGTCAGCTGGGCCTTGGCTCTTTCTTTCCAAGCCCTGGGTAGGTTCGGGTTTTCCACGGACAGTTTCTCCCAAACATCTCCTCCGTCACCCGTCCCCTTGACTTCGGACCAAGTGACCGGGGCAGCAGGGCTCACCTGACCAAGCAACACTCTGGCAGGGATCTCCATGGGTCCTCCCGTAGTGTTCCTAACACTCACCGGAACTCTGCCATGGGCCTTCTTCAGGGCCTTGAATGGAATCACTTCTGGTATCACTTCCAGGCCTGAGGACTCTTCCCTTGGGTCTGATTCCAGCATGACAAAGGGGCCAGGTTGTTCCCACGAAAGCTTCACAGTGGCCCTAAGACAGGTTACTTCTCCGGGCTGTAGTACTACTCCTTCTCTGCCAAGTCTCCACACCTTCCCTATCCCCTCTCCCGGGGTCTTCTGCTCTAAGACCAGTCGTTGGTAGGCCGTCTTTAGCATGGGATGGATTTTGGTGGCTGAATGGTTTCTCTCTTTCACGAGAGGGGTCAGGAGTCTCCTGACTAGATCCGTGTTTGTGCCAATGATCAGGGAAATCTTGCTGGCTCCAGGCGGCCGGGGACACACAACTGCCAGGGTGTCAAACACTTCAGCCTTCCCAGCCACGGATGGGTCGAAAGTCATCTTTATGGGCAGGTACCCATCATAAGGGAAACTCTGGGTTCCAAGTCCCCATATCTCCAGCTCTTCTATCTTCTGGATAGGCAGATGACTCAAGTGCCTATCATAGAAGTCCCGGTATAGTAAAGTCACCTGTGCTCCGGTGTCCAAAAGAGCTTTAGTATAGACTCCTTCCACTTGAATGGGCACAGTAGGAGACGGGCCCACCAGTTCCTTTGGGTATGGCCGGACTGGGGTCACCTCTTTTTTTTGGCTTTCGACCCTTGCCCTGCTCCTTTTGGACTTTAATTTTTCCTGAGCCTGGCATGCATTGACTTTCTCCCTCTCAATGGGGGCACAAACCCGCTGAGGGATGTTATTGTTCCTTTTAGGTGGATGTTCCTTCTTTGGGGTGCTGTACTTCCACTGAGGGGTCTTGCCCCCTCCCTCTGGGGTACATCTTGGTGGGGGTGTACTATACCTCCTCCTAGGAGTTTTGTCTCCTCCATTCTTGGCCTTTTTTTTTAGTTTGGAGCGCACTGAAGATGATGGGCACCCGGTTGACTCCTTCACCGGGGCCCTTTGGAGTTTCCCGCCGGCTTGCAATTATCTGTTCTCTTCTTCTTTGGGCTGGAGCATACGTTAGCAAAGTGGCCACTCCCTCCGCAGTTATAGCAAATCACCTCTTCTCGGTCCTGTAGGGAGGCCGGTGCTGAGGTGTTCGGGAACAACTCCTTTCTTGGGCTTGGTTTCTCTCGTCTTCTCTGATCTTTCTCCATCAAAGAGGTCAGCATCTCCAACACTTGGGCCATTTGCGATTTCAGAGTGTCAACCTCCGCATCTCTTTCTGGGCTCTTGACCGAATGGACCAACACTGGTACAGGTGTGACATTCGCCTTGGCCACCTGCTGATCTTCCTCCAGCGCCTCTTCGTCCCTAATAATTTTTATTAGATCAGAGTAGGTTAGTGACATTCCTCCTCCTGAGGTTTTCAGGTGCAGCCAGACCGGGTCTGAGCGCCGCGCTCCCCTCATGATCTGCTTTATGCGTGCTTCATCTGCATCTTTGGGCAGCATTCCCTTCTTCAGTACAATCTTGCATAACTGCCTGTTCAGCCTTCTAACATATTCTGACAGTTTCTCATTCGGCTGCTGGAGAGTGTGTTCAATTTGATAAATCATCTCTGACACCTTCTCCAGCTGACCAAACTCTTCCTGCAGCATGGCCAGGCAATCTTGAGCTGTACAGTTTTCATTTCCAAACCGGAAGCTCTTCACCGATTCTGCCGCGGCACCTTTCAGACTTTCTAAGACTCGCTGTCTCTTCTGTGCCTCAGGCACCTCCCATGCTTCTACTGCCTGCAATGCCTGTTCCACCCAAGTGTCAAAATCTTCCTCCCCCGCAGGGACGGGGAGCTTCCCTGAGAAGGTGCTAAGCTTCCGGTAACTGGCCTCCACATGCACCGTACTGCTTTTCTGGCACTTAATTACAAGGTCTCCTAGAGCATTCAACAATTCAGGCCCTATAGCGGCCAGCGGTGATCCCGGGCTTAATAGTTCCTTAAGCTTTTCTGCTTTAGGGGATAGTGGTGGAGATAATTGTGGGAGTGATGGCTTTGGTGTCTGAAACCATTCTTCCTTCACTGGCAGCGTATGTATCAAGTGATAGATCTGAGTATCTATGGCTTGTATACTCTGACTTTTAAAATGCTCTGGGATTTCGTTTTTCCATTCTACCAGTGCGTATGTAAACGAGATCACTGGATCTGGCCTAAAATCCATCACCCATGCTTTGTGGCTCGGAGACAGTAACAATACGAGCTGTTTTATCTCCTCTTCCTTCCATCTTTCCCCCGGGAGTACAATGACTACCGCCGCGGTTGGATCGGCGCCAATCGCTGCGCACCACTGTGACATTGCCAGCGGGTCCATGCTGGTACTTCTGACCGGCTTGATTGCAGCGTGCAACGTACAAGGATCCCGGACTCGAGCCCCCACGTGTAGCGCTACCCCCAGTTAAGAGAGCCGCTGATATTGATTTGGGCCCTGCAGTGCACCGCTGTCAACCCCCGGCAATCGGCTCTAACCTCCCGTGGCACAGCTGGTGATAGAGAGATAGGACCGCGTGATCGCAACTGTTGGTGACGCAGTCCTATAACAAACATACACAGAATATACTTTAAAACTCCTATTAAAGTAAGCGGAACTGACACCAAATGTACTTTACCCAGATATTTTACTGAGGCTAATGGGCAAGTAATAAACAACAGTATAAAAAGTTGCAGATCCCTGCAACAAACAGTAATAAAGATAAACAGAGTAATCAGAATAATAAAGTATTGCTATGCAACTCTAGCGCTGCCCTTTTACAGCTACTTCCCCTCATGGGTAGACTAACACCCAGCAATGTCTACCTATGCAGTCAGGCCTGACTGATCTAAATGGAAGTTCAGTGAAACAATATTTGCTAGCAATCTCTCGGTGGTGCACTTGAAGAACAACTTTATAATCCCAACGAATAGTAAAGATAAAGTATCTGTCTTTAAACAGCTCTCACCACCTGGACAAGTCCAAGTCCCTTTCCTCCATCGATTCGTCTAGGAACAGGAATCCACCGACATCCAAGTCTTCAATCCTTCTGGTGTACTGCAGCAAGGAGGATTAGATGTCTCTAAGGCTCTGCTAGGCTGGCAGAGGGCTCTTTGGAAAGGAGCACACGGCCCAGGCTTCAGGCCTTGTGCACACAGCAGTTCAGCACAGAGATCCTCTTGCTAGGAGAGGGGTGTCCAAAGAGGCCGACCAAAACTCCGCCTCCCCTTTATAAAGTCTGCCCCAGCAGTCTCTGTTCTGGAGCAATGCACCCTGGGTGCTGCAAGATGTACTGGGAGATGTAGTCTCTCTCTCCTCTGCTTTCACTTCCATAATGTCTCTTTACTTCCTCCCGACTCACCTCTCACCTGGAACTTCTTGTCTCTCTGCATTAAAGGGGAACACCCCGCTACACATACTTAGCTATTCTGAGGGTGCTCTGGTCCAGTGACATGATCTCTCCAGCGACCAGCTTCAGTGAAAAGGAGAGATCGCTGATAACGGCTGCAGGGCCTTGGAGATGATGTCACTCATAGGCCTACTATGGAGCATGCGTTGTCAGCTGTCCCTCCTCTAAACTAGGACCCGATCATGTGACCAGACCAAAGCAGCTTCAGAATAGGTAAGTATACACAGCTTTCCTTTTACAGGGTAGATAGAATAAGCTTAGAATAGAGGCGGGAGCAGGTTTAAACATAGTTAAGTTCTTATTTGTCTTCCACTTTGAGCCAAGAGCATGGAACCTCCTCTGCGATTATGTAGTTGTCAGAGAGGGAGGTTGCATGGCACAGAATAGGATACCTACTATATCAAAAGGACCTAGAGACAATTAAATATATCTGATTAAAAAACAAAACACATGGTAACCTTGGTATGCTCAATCTTATGATCTTTTTGAATCTTTATTAAAGCGGAGTTCCACGCAAAAGTGGAACTTCCGCTTATCTGCTTCCCCCTCCAATGCCACATTTGGCACCTTTAAGGCGGGGAGAGGGGAATGGGTACCTGTTTTTGACAGGTACCCTTCCCCACTTCCGGGAGGCTGTGCCGCAGCACCGTCCCTCAGAAATGTGGCCCCCTTCTCCTTCCTCTGGTGCCAGGCCAGTTAGAAAGCACAGCGTGCTTAGTGCATGCGCAGTAGGGATGATGAATGGCGGTGGGGGATCAGCACCCGACAGCCGATCCCAAAATCGGCTGGGGTGCAGACATCGCGGGCTCACTGGTCAGGTAAGTGTCCATATATTAAAAGTCAGTAGCTACAGTATTTGTAGCTGATGACTTTACATTTTTTTTCCCCGGGCGAAACTCCTTTTTTAAGCTACTAGAAATCTGTAGCATAGCTCAAGCAGATCTATATTTATATTTACATTTATGAAACCTGAATAATACAAAAGAGCAAATATGTTAATATGTGGGAGTCACATAAAAATATTACAATAATAACTATAAATATACTATACTTTCAATTTTAAGCTAGTGTAGAGATCTGCTGCCCTCTGCAATCTGAATTAGTAAATGCATGTAAATATATTATGTACAGTCAGGTCCATAAATATTGGGACATCGACACAATTCTAATCTTTTTGGCTCTATACACCAACACAATGGATTTGAAATGAAACAAACAAGATGTGCTTTAACTGCAGACTTGCAGCTTTAATTTGAGGGTATTTACATCCAAATCAGGTGAACGGTGTAGGAATTACAACAGTTTGTATATGTGCCTCCCATTTTTTAAGGGACCAAAAGTAATGGGACAATTGGCTGCTCAGCTGTTCCATGGCCAGGTGTGTGTTATTCCTTCATTATGAGTGAGTGAGTGAATAACTTGTATAGCACTACAAATGCGAACGAAATCGCCTCAAGGCGCTTTGCATCCAGTTTATTATCCCATTTACAAGGAGCAGATAAAAGGTCCAGAGTTCATTTCAATTGTGCTATTTGTATTTGGAACCTGTTGCTGTCAACTCTCAATATGAGATCCAAAGAGCTGTCACTATCAGTGAAGCAAGCCATCATTAGGCTGAAAAAACAAAACAAACCCATCAGAGAGATGGCAAAAACATTAGGTGTGGCCAAATCAACTGTTTGGAACATCCTTAAAAAGAAAGAACGCACCGGTGAGCTCAGCAACACCAAAAGACCAGGAAGACCACGGAAAACATCTGTGGTGGATGACCGAAGAATTCTTTCCCTGGTAAAGAAAACACCCTCCACAACAGTTGGCCACATCAAGAACACTCTCCAGGAGGTAGGTGTATGTGTGTCAAAGTCAACAATCAAGAGAAGACTTCACCAGAGTGAATAGAGAGGGTTCACCACAAGATGTAAACCATTGGTGAGCCTCAAAAACAGGACGGCCAGATTAGAGTTTGCCAAACAACATCTAAAAAATCCTTCACAGTTCTGGAACAACATCCTATGGACAGATGAGACCAAGATCTACTTGTACCAGAGTGATGGGAAGAGAAGAGTATGGAGAAGGAAAGGAACTGCTCATGATCCAAAGCATACTACCTCATCAGTGAAGCATGGTGGTGGTTGTGTCATGGCGTGGGCATGTATGGCTGCCAATGGAACGGGTTCTCTTGTATTTATTGATGATGTGACTGCTGACAAAAGCAGCAGGATAAATTCTAAAGTGTTTTGGGCAATATTATTATCTGCTCATATTCAGCCAAATTCTTCAGAACTCATTGGACGGCGCTTCACAGTGCAGATGGACAATGACCCGAAGCATACTGCGAAAGCAACCAAAGAGTTTTTTAAGGGAAAGAAGTGGAATGTTATGCAATGGCCAAGTCAATCACCTGACCTGAATCCGATTAAGCATGCATTTCACTTGCTGAAGACAAAACTGAAGGGAAAATGCCCCAAGAACAAGCAGGAACTGAAGACAGTTGCAATAGAGGCCTGGCAGAGAATCACCAGGGATGAAACCCAGCATCTGGTGATGGCTATGCGTTCCACACTTCAGGCTGTAATTGACTGCAAAGGATTTGCAACCAAGTACTAAAAAGTGAAAGTTTGATTTATGATTGTTAATCTGTCCCATTACTTTTGGTCCCTTAAAATGTTGGAGGCACATATACAAACTGTTGTAATTCCTACACCGTTCACCTGATTTGGATGTACATACCCTCAAATGAAAGTTTAAAGACTGCAGTTAAAGCACATCTTGTTCGTTTCATTTCAAATCCATTGTGGTGGTGTATAGAGCCAAAAAGAATATTTATGGACCTGACTGTATGTGTAGGCAGGTAGAGTTTTATGCTGCCTCAGCGGAGAAGGTCAGCGGTTAATTTTTTCTCGGTTCTTTCTGGTGGGCTTTTTTGGGTCCGACCCACTAGTTCTGTGTATTATAAAAATATAAAAAGGGACAGGGGTCCGGACCCGATAGAGTGGTTGCTGCTGTTGGCTGTTCATTGCTTTTGTCCATTGTACCGTTACCGGAGTCCATCCTGCCAGCCTGCTGAAGTATCCCGGTGTTCTATCAGAATACTGCTAACCATCAGAAAAGGTGTAGTGCTGCCCTCTTGAGGGTCGCAAGATAAATCAATACCCCCTTTTCCCTGACCCTGTGTCTCCTCTGCCACCTCTGCCACCCTGTGTTCATACATTTTTTCCCCTTCCAATGAGAGTAAGAAGAAGAAAATACACCAGAATAAATCAGAAAAATTTACTTAATGAGATAGAAGTTAATAAAATCAGAGAGTCAACTTAAGTTAACGCTTGAAACTGTTGTTTCCTACAGGAATGCTATTAATAACTAAATAGCAATCACCTAGATTCAAACATTCATTAGTAATCTATCATCTCTGTGCTGGATTGAGAGCATTTAATGCCTATGTGAACAGGCTACAGGGGAGGAGAGGAATGGCTCTTATGAGTGTCAGACCCCTCTCTACTGCTTCTTCACATATAAATGCAGAAGAGTAAATAACAAGTAAAATACAAGTACAAGTAAAATTTTTAGCAAAGAGAACTGTATTGCAGTTCAACCTGCTCTTGCAGAGAGTCCTTGGTGAATTATAGCTCTATGAGATTCAGTAAAACAAATCCCTAAAGTGGGGAGGGAGGTGAACGTAGTCCTGTGTTGCTGTGCTGTTCTGTTTCAGTAAAGGGTACCTCATGACCTAATCCAAAGTGCCTAGAGTAGTCCAGAAGAACCCACCTGGGGTAGGCCTCTCATGTTAGCTACATTTGGTGCCCAAGGAGGAAGGAAACAGAGGAAATGATCTCAGCCACATGTCCTGTCCATGCTGTTAAACCCTAAGCCAGAAGGGACTATTATGCAAGTATTCCTATGATCTAATAGTTTAACTGCAGCTGCTAAGTGTATGTTTAAATCCTTGTGACAGAGTATCTCTGTCCTGTCTGTGTTAATATTTCACAAGCACAGTGTCAGATAGCTAGATCTGTGCTACTGTATGTGTAGTGTTCACCTTCCAGTTTATTAATAGGTCTGTAGGAACCTGTCTACTGCAATATAGTTTATATGTATGTAGCGGGGGTTTAAATTTAGGGGGATACACCTGGGTGGTAGTATGACCCAGGTGTGTATAAATCATGAAAGGATTTAGACCATTGTTAATTCGTGGAGGACTTGGTGGTGTATTGTTCTCCTTGGCCTGTAGGTGGCGGGGTTCCCACAGGTCTAAGGTAGATTCACTGCCGCAGTGCTGGCCTTTTTGTCCCCTGTCAGCGATGGTACGGCGAGGGCGGGGAACCCGCCGTGACGTCGCGGGAGGGGATAAAGGGGAGAGACCCCCTCACCACAAGGTCTTTTTCCTGCATCACGCGCCCAGGCACCTTCGGCCTGGGTGCGGGCGGTTCGGAGTTCCGGCCCAGGCGCCCTAGGCCTGGTCGGAGCGGAGTTGGCGTCCATCCCAGGCACCTTCAGCATGGGGTGAGGTACTAAACCGGAGGCCTGGGGCCCAGTGACTTCGACTGGGTCCCGCAAGGGTGGAGGAGTCCGAGGGTCCCTGAGGTGGATGGAGCCCATGTCTGAGGTGAGGAGGCCGGGGAGGTCACCCGTCCGAAGAGTCCGGAGCAGCATCAACCCGGTGACGGATGGGCTTTCGGTAACTCCCTTGGAGGGACATCTTCCCCCTGACAGGGGCCACAACGCAGCAAAGGTACTCCTATCTGCATTCTATTGAGTCGCTGGTAGAGACTCACAAGTTCCAAGTTCTCTCTAGCCAAGGCTATAGTAACCGCTGGTGAAACCACAGTGGTTTAGCGTACAATCAAGACAGTGCCTCGACCTGCTCACCCCACCGTATTGAACTGTTATTGGGTCTCAACCAGTTGGCTGGTTAAGAACTGTTTGATTGTGAGTGTGACAATAAAACAAGTGTTGGACCCTAATCGGTGTGTGGGACTCTGGTTAATGGGAGCAAAGGGAAGTGTCAGCACAGCAAGACTTGGTCATTAACTGAAACGCACAGGCCCGAGGAAAATAACTGGTACTGGCCTTCACCTCACTCACTACCATGGGGAGGACATGGGCCGTAGCGCATCTTACTCTCACATACAACATACCCCTAGACAAAACGGAGGGAGTGAGGGCGCTACGTGTAGCTCCTGTTATTTTAATTTATCCTAGGCTTCTGGTGGCCAGGTTGAGATCATAGGCTTAGAGGTCCAGTTGCATGTCAGATTAGAATCTATTAGGGAGGGACTAAAGCACAGAGTAGATAGGCTGACTGAGTGCCAATGGCACACCACAGTTCCTCTCGGTAAGAAGCTCCGTTCCAGGCTAGTTAAACAGTTAGAGAATCTCCCCATGACAGCAGCTCTTGTTTTCAGGTCTCTGACACAAAGACACCACATCATCCTCAGGAGCCCCTGAGACTGGACTTTGCAGCAACATTCATCTAGAAGGTATCTATCTCTATTAATAACTTTATATATCAGGGTATATGTGCACAGTTCTACTAGGACTCCTTGGACCCTTTTGCTAATAATACCCATTTGTACATTGGATATATGTACTGTATGTACTGTTTTTATCTCTTCTTGTATTTCCATACTGGTGTACATCTATATACATTACTTATGGTTAATGATATATGCTGGTTGCAGTAGTTCTTCTGTTCCCAATTTCTTTGTCTAGAATACAGATTCATTTCCCAGGAAGAGAATCCCTTCTGTTCACCGATGCCCTGTCCTGGGATTAGACACTATCAACTTTACTATCAAATCCACTCTTCCACATAGTGAAGATTGTTTTTCTCTTATTTACCTACAGGTTTAGTGCAATATCCTGTTAGGGGATGGCCATTGCTCATAACCCCCAAAAGAGGGTTACACTTGTGGGTGGGGCCTACTCGCCCTGAACTTGGGGTACCTTTCACCGTGCACGCGCTCATCAAAAGCCAGCACCAGGTGGGGACCTTCATGTGAAAGTCAAACATTATGGCAGTTTCCCGATGGAAATGAGCTGTACACTGTGTGCAGCAGATAAATGTTCAGAGTCCTTCTGTAAAGTGCTGTCCCGTGTGAATACACACTTTCCTTGTTGTATAATGCATTTAGGATAGACACTGCTGATCCTATGCCCACTACACCAGTCCAGCGTACCTCTGTCACCTCACTTCCAGTGAAAGAATGGGGTCCACCTAGCGAGAACCTCATGCTTATCTTACTTAACTCCTTCTTTCCCATACCACGCAGCAAGGGACACAAAGTCTCCGTACGTTTGGGGGAAGCAGAACACTAATCCCCTCGCTACTAGAGGACCTGTCACCTACACCAGGTACCACACTTAACGACTGGCTGAAATGTACATTGCACTAGCTATGGGTTACCCATAGCAACTACTTTTCTCCTTTCACTTGTCCTTGCTGAGTTAACCTTTAATAGTAGCCTTGCTTGATACCCCATTGTGCATTACAGACCCAGTTCTTTTGCTACGCTATTAACTACCATGCATACCTTGACAAAGGCGATAATTCTATACTGGCATCCTCCAAAGTTTGGCAGTTTACCAATCTTCCAGTGTTCCGAAGGAATACTGGGTGCAGAAATTCCTTCTTACTGTGTCATGTCTGTTGCAGCCAGGAGTGGGAATGGGACGGGGGCTGTGAACCTGGTCTTCCCCCTCTTTTTATATCACAGGGTGGAAAGGCAGGCTCCAATAAGCCAGTGAAAGGAGCATAATAATAGTTATCTCCTTCGACGCCTGGGCAGGCTAACCTGCTTGCTGTAGCATAACCCCTATTTGTAGGCACCTGGCCTACACACTAGTATAAATAATAGAAGCACATTTGCTTTTATTCTGTTTATATAGCAATCCGAGTTGTCAACTGGTAGGCAGAGACTTCACTGGGTTAGTGCAATCAACCCCACAGCTGGAAAGCTAAAAACAAAGTAACAATTCTCCTGAATAGTTGACAACTGCCATCTCAAAACCAAAGCCTTATGCCTTGTACACACGACCGGACTGTCCGTCAGAATAAAGTTTGGAATAAAGTCTGGAATAAAGTCCGATGGATTGTCCGATGGAGTTCCGACGGAATTCCGCTCAAGCTGTCTTGCATACACACGGTCACACAAAAGTCCGACCGTCAAAAACGCGGTGACGTACAACACGTACGACGAGCCGAGATTAATGAAGTTCAATAGGCAATTCGGCTCTTCTGCTTGATTCTGAGCATGCGTGGTTTTTAGTCCGTCGGAATTGCATACAGACAAACGGACTTTCGAATAGAAATTTTTGTCCGTCGGAAAAAAAGAGAACAAGTTCTCTATCTAAGTCCGTCGGAATTTCAGAAGGAAAAAGTCCGATGGGGCATACACATGGACGAAATATCCGATGAAAAGAGCCCGTCTGACTTTTTCCATCGGAAAATCCGGTCGTGTGTACAAGGCATTAGGAGATAATCCCTCTTTCACTCTGACACTAACTAAGAGTTCAGTGATCAGACAGCACAACTACTTCAGGCTCCTGCTGGTCTTCCATCCATATGAAACATGTTGAGACCTGGATGGCACATCGCGTGTTCGTTACAATTTTATTCAAAGTTTTAAGTCACAGTCTGCCTGGCTCTAACTGAGGCCAAATACAGTATACAGCTTTACATCATTCCTGATAGCCTTTAAAAAATCCTGTTCTAACTGATAAGATATACAGTAACTCAATGCAGTAAAGCTTATTCAAAAGAAGAGCTATAGTCATGTGAAAAAAATACAGATCACGGAATTTGTTGATTTTCTCAACATACTTGTGCAGGCAAACATTTGATCTTGATTCAAATAGTGTCTATAGATAAAGTGAAATACTGGAACTAATGACATACAGAATTGACAAGGTGTATTCATTTTCATGATCTCCATTTTAAAAAAAAAGCAGATTTGGTATATGAAAAAGTAAGTACCTCCTCTTCAATATCATGAAATTAGAATATATATTATACAGACATCTAGGGTGTAGTATTCTCTTTTCTGTTGAGATATGTGGTGTGTAGGGATTGGCAAAGAGTTTGGTCTGAATGTCAAACATTTAGGGAGTTCATTACAGATGAACATGACAGTCTCCAGCTGTCAATGGTTGCTAAGGAAGCAGTGTCTGCTTGCAGCTGCTGCATCCTTACCAATCACTGATGTCACCTAGCTCATTCACTTACATGGTTGGGAATCCCCGGTCATGTAAGCAAATGGGCGAGAAATGGAACGTATTACATCATTGCCTAAATATGGCTACACAGCCATACTTGGGTAATGCTGTCTATTGTTGTTAAGGAAGCAGCTGTTGCTAGCTGGCTGGCAGCCACCGCACACCTCTGAAGAAACCCGGCTTGTGCCTTGTGAAACCAGTCAGGCGAATCTGATGTACACCTTCTCCCTCTCTGCCCCATGGTGATCCTTTGGTACATGGTTATGCACGCATCCAGGGAGCACGTTTCCCTGCATTAGAACTATGGATTTAACTTTCCATGAACTACTAAATGGATAAGTATACAAAACATGCATGCATGCTTCTATAGGAACATCCACTGACCTTGTGACCCTTGGGTCCTATCTAATAACTTTGAGGACTTACTTCCAAGGCAGCTGGTGGAATACTTATCTGAATATGTATTGTTGTGTAAGGGAGGCTATGTTCACAAATCCACCTTGACTATAGAGCCTCGTACACACGATCGGATATCCTATGGATTCTAATCCAATGGTTTTGTCCATCGGAAATCCGATAAAGCTGACTTCCATCAGTCTTGCCTACACACCATCAGTCAAAAAACCGACGGTTCCAAACACGGTGACGTAAAACACTCCGATGAGCCGAGAAAAATTAAGTTCAATGCTTCTGAGCATGCGTCGACTTGATTCTGAGCATGCGTGGGTTTTTTATCCGATGGACTTGCCCATAGACGATCGGAGTTTTCGATCCGTTTTTTATCCATCGGAAAAATTTAAAACATGTTCTATTTTGTAAAACCGATGGAAAAAAGACCAATGGGGCCCATACACGATCGGTTTGTCTGATGAAAACAATCCATCGGATGGTTTTCATCGGTTAAACCGATCGTGTGTACAGGGCTTAGGACCACACAGCTATATGCTTAAAAAAGCCATTGACTTTGCTCATTTGGTGAACATTAACCCTCCTATGGTCCACGCTAATTCATCCCTCCCCTTATAAATATGGGAGCTCTTACAATATGAGGTAACCAGAGATCCATGTTCTTCTGTTTCTCCACCTGGCACCTTGGGGTATTGATATTTATTATCATTTTCAATAAGGACACTACCATTGGATAACCATTGGCTTGTTTCCTTTTTGCATCACAATGCATTGAACTTTTTGTCTCCATAGTTCCATTTATCTACCATGCATGGGATCACCATTATTCACCATGATTATTTGATTACAATATCATGCATTGATTTTTTTTAGTTTTTTTTTTAGTACACTGTTTACAGTGAGAGAGGTGGATACATGTTTTAGGTGTGCATGATGTGAGTATTGGTACCATTTTAATGCATTATGCAATTTGCAGTTACCGTATTTACCTTTGTTTATATTTTTGATTAATAAAATGTGAATTTATTACAGCCCAGCAAGTGGCATTATATATCCTCCATGTAGTTCTTTGGTGGTTAAGTGAAATCAGGCCTTTTAACTCAGTTTTTCATGTTGTAGCTTTACCGATATACTCCCACCGTTCAGAGCATTCACCCTCATCTTTATTATATAACCTCTGTAGGTGATTTATGGGGTAATCTTTGAGTGACCACCACACATACTTACCAACCAGACTCCCTGGCCACATAAACAAATGGGTGGGGAAAGGAGCTTCACACAATCCTCTTGGCATCCCTAGGGAAAATATAGGAAGAATAGAGCGATTTTCAAACCCCAGGACAATTGCATTGGGCTGTGTGAATAATGGAACACTATCGACCATGGATGGTGGGGAGGGTGTAGGGGGTTAGTTCAACTTTTAATTTTTTCTAAAAGTGTGAACTAACCCTTTAAGCTAAAGTGACCATTATGCTTATTTTCTCCCACCATGCACATACAAAATTTAGGTGAGGCGGTGTATGCTACAGTAATGTTATCTTTAGTTATATCCATCAGATGGTAGAAGAAATTACAGATATATATTTTTTTAAAAGACGAAATCATGGCAGCATTGGTCTTCCCTGACTGACATGACTATACTTCTCCTATGAATGGGTATGGCATAATAATAATGAAACACTTATTTTGTGTTCTAAAGGGTAACGGTAATGTTGGGGAAGAGGGCATGGAGGTCCCCACTATGGGCAAGTGCACTAATGCTTTAAACACAACCCATGCCAGGCTTTAGGTGAATTTAATAAAACACACATATCTCTGATAGGATCTTTATGTAAAGTCAAAGCCCCCAACTGAAAACTAGATGCCGAACAATGTTCCAATGTAGCACTAAGGACTGCCTTCAGAGCATCTAAAACAGTGCAATTTGTACACATTTCAACACAATTGTGAGGTCCCACACAGGATTGTGGGATGTGTTCATGGGTTGGAAAATTCGTAGTTTGCATATTGCAGGGTGCCTAAGATTAAAAACTTCTGGTCCTCTCCGAATTTACTAATGACCACTGCTCATACAATTGCTGTAATAGCCACAGAGTTGGTGAGTATGAACAAAGGTTCATTATCAAATAAAGCCAAAGAAGCAAAATTGCATTGGCGACTGCCAACTTCAAACCTTGATTTATTGAAAGATATATGCAGTTGTATAGCTTTAATCATGTCTACTTGTCTAAATTGTGAAAAAGAAAAATACTTAGCGATATTAAACTCAAATGTTTAAAAACTGCTGACAGGCAGGGTATTTACAGTATAACAAAAAAAAACCCCTAGTGGTCTCTTCTCTTATAAATGTCTTCCACTTCCTGTCAGTGGTAATGCGATCTGACCGACAAATGTGCACGATCAGACCACATTTATGGCACACATTGTGTGTTGTGGAGATATGGCTCAAGTGCGCATGTCTAGAAGTGACATTATTCCAGCCCGCCATTCAAGTGCCCAACGAGATGCTACAGAAGGAAGATAGGGAGAAGATTAAAGCATTTAGGACCGGTGGGAGAAGTGACAGCGTTTTATTGGTAAGTTTGCCATAATGTGGTAGCATGTGGTGCATACTAGCACAATTTGGCATAACACTGCAGGGGACGCATTTCAAAAATGTTTTTTTTAAGGAGTACCACTTTAATTTCTGTAAACATGAAACAAAAATAAGCAATGTGA
This sequence comes from Rana muscosa, assembly GCA_029206835.1. Classification (NCBI taxonomy): domain Eukaryota; kingdom Metazoa; phylum Chordata; class Amphibia; order Anura; family Ranidae; genus Rana; species Rana muscosa. The sequence continues at coordinate 215,590,117 of CM055123.1, read as the reverse complement.
CAATTCATATATTTATAAAAGCCAATAAAAAAGCTTCATATTGCTGGCTATTAGACTTGTGCACAACGGAAAAATTTGTTTAGTTTCGGTTCGTTTCTTTTCGGTCCTGTTGATTCTTAATCGTTCGTAATTTTGCTAGACGGGATTTTTCGTGTTCGGACTAATTCGTATTTTCGCAAGCGACATTTTTCGTTGAATCGGAATGATTCGTATTAATGTAAGCCTTTTTTTTAGTTGATTTATAATTCGTACTTTCGGTAGAGTACATTGTTTTTCGTTGATTCTGGACACATATATAGTGCCGTCGTACGTGTTGTACGTCACCGCGCTTTGCTCAAGCATTTTTTTTCACGATAGTGTGTAGGCAAGGCAGGCTTGAGAAGAATCATGTCGAGAAAAACGCCGTTTTTTTCAATGACATTAAAAGCAGTCGTGTGTACGCGGCATTATTGTGCTTCGAATGGATTCGTACATTCGTAACTTTTTTCATAACGAATTATGCCGAAGACATTCGGGGCATTCGCTATTTGCGATATAATTTATTTCGGATTCGGTTTTATTCGTAATTGCTTTGTTCGGAAATTCGAATGCTTCCGAACGTCCGAAAGTTGCTAAATTCGGATGAATTTCGATTAGCTACGAAACGAATTGCACAAGCCTACTGGCTATATTTTCTCATTTCCGTGTAATCCCAAATGACGTACTTATGTAAGAAAAAGAAACTCACATTTCCAAAACCTGAAAGATTTTTTTTAATGAAAAATCTGCCAAACAAAGCAGTTATTAATATCTACTACATAGTAGTTTCTACTCCTTCCTCCTGCCTGCTCTTTGTCCTAATATATGTATATTTTTAACTCCCGCACCTTGAACCCCCCCCCAAAAAAAAAAAAAAAAACATTACATAACAGCAATCCAGTATTCCTTTTAGAAGAGGTGCTTAATATTCCGGGGGTTCCACGGAATTTAGCCTGCCAACACAACTGCCACCTGCTGGGCACAATGTGCATGTCTAAATATCAAGGTCTGAATAGTTGCAGTTAAATTGAGGAAGTGGTCAGGGTCACCCTTTTAGTGAACCATGGATTGAATCGCACAAACAGCTGCTTCCTTTATAAGCAAACTGGGTTCATGTACAGTTCAGTGTAACGTAATAATTTAAGGAACAAGGATGCACCTTTCCTCTCTCCTTATTTGTGGATCTATATTACAAAGTCTCTGCCATCTCGCTGCCTACGGCAGAGGCTTCTGCTCTTATTACAAGTTATCTCACACGGAAATGAACATGGGCTGAGTAAACCAACCATTGACTGCCTCGAGGCACAAAAAGTAAAGTGAACCTGTCACCTATTGATGATAGTATAAACAATGTCATTCAACCTTTTCAAAATAATACAAGGAGAAATATCGCCATCTCATCTACTGTACTCATACACACATTTTTTTTTTATGGTTCATACTGTGTGTATTTAAGAGCATTGCTATTCATTGTGAATGGCACCCTAGCGCACATATAGGGTAGACCTAAAGGGTGCCTTTAGGTCTACCCTTTATGTACACTGGAGCACCATTCACAATGAATAGCAATGCTCTTAAATACATATGAACCAAAACACAAAGTGTGTGTATCAGTGCAGTAGATGAGATGGTGATATCGCTCCTTGTAATAATTTGATGCACATCTCAGAACACACTGCATGATGTGATGCATTTCCAAAAATTTATTTTTTTCTTGCATTGACAAGCAAAGGTGTGAATGGGCCTTAAATGTCCTTAATTCAATTTTTCTGAGCTTTGGATAATAATGTATATGGACAGATGTCATCCCTAAAACAATAGACAGCTTGTGTATGTCAGTGATTGAAATAATGAAGTGGCCAATTGAGAGCAAAGGCACATATCGGAAACCAACATTGTTGCCACCTACAGTAACTTCCCCCCACCTCTCTGCGGCCTTTGTTACTGTTGACCATCCGCTCCTTCTTAATAAACTCAGTTTCCTTGGCCTCCAAGATTCTGCTCTATTCTGGTTCTCCTCCTATCACAGCGCTCCTTCAGTGTTACCTACAACTCTGGCTCCTCCTTTCCATTTTTGTAGGGGTCCCCCAAGGCTCTGTTCTTGGACCCCTTCTCTTCTCTATCTACACCTCTTCCCTTGGCCACTTGATAACCTCCCACGGCTTACAATACCATCTCGATGTCGATGACACCTGAAACTATCTGTCTACTCCTCACCTCACTCCTTCAGTCTCCTCTCGCATTACTAAGTTACTAACTGACATACTGTATCAGCATAGATGTCACACAACTTCCTAAAACTAAATCTCTCTAAAACCGAGCTGATACTATTCCCTCCTATCCATGACTTTTCTATCAAAATCAATAATGCAACCATCAATCCCTCCCCTCATGCCAGGGTACTAGGTGTAATCTTAGACTCTGATCTGTCCTTTCAGACCCAAATCCAATCATTGTCAAAAGCTTGTAGACTTCACATCTCTAAAATGTTCCCCTTTGTAACTAATGAAACCACCAAGCTACTCATTCACTCCCTTGTTATCTCTCACCTTGACTATTGCAACTCCATCCTCATAGACCTGCCTCTCCATAGGCTATTCCCTCTTCAGTCTATCATGAATGCCACCCCTCTCCGCCAATCCCTACACTGGCTTACGATCCCCCAGCCAATTAAATTCTAAATACTAATAACATACAAAGCCATTTACAACTCTGCCCCGAGCTACATCACCAATCTTGTTTCCAAATATCACCCAAACCCTCCTCTCCGCTCCTCTCAATACCTCCTGCTCATCCTATGCTCGTCTCTAGGACTTTTCCAAAGCCTCTCCTATCCTCTGGAACTCTCTACCTCAATCTGTCTGGCTATCTTTTACTGGCAATCCCTGAAAACAAACTTCTTCAGGGAAGCGTATCACGCCTCCAACTAATCTTTTATCACTTCCATCAGCTCATTCCCCACAGTCACAAACTTTTGTACCACTTGCCCCACCCCATTTTTGTGACAATTCAGTCATATTCAAAACCCAAAGTAAGTCTGCACATATAGAGGATCAAAGGAGCATCATTAGGTACCCAGCTATGCAAATGAAGAAGAGACAGACGGCTCCTAATCATGGAGGATTCAAGGTAGCGATGTGGGACAGGATAAAAAGCGAAAGAGTGGTAGGGGAAGGTGATAGAAGGAGATAACTTGACCAGACAGGCTTTTAAGATACAGTATTCTATACTCCATAACATAGTATTCATAACATTTTGTCTGTGTCCCAGTTTGGCAGATTTGTCCCACTTTCCATCTCAGTGCCCACACGAATGGGAAAAAATATGAAAATAAAAATAAACCTGGTAGAGGTACTAACCCTTCTCCACTCTGCTATAAAATGTGTCTTACAGTAACTACCGTTTTCCTGTTAGAGAGATTCAGATTACATTCTGGACTACTCGATTATTGCCCACCAAAATAATGCTTGGACCAGTAGAGTCTCTCAAATTGGTAGAAGTGTACAGTAGTACAATTAGGGAGAGAACATCTATATTCTGATCTGCCAAAGACCAATTGGCTACTGCAAAGATTATGGGGGTTTGACAGAACATCTACCAGTACAATATTGTTAGAAAATGTTAGTTTTGGAACATTTAATTAATTTTCTAATGGTTAGTGGTGTCAAATCCATGTTCAGTTTCCACCGTAGTGACAATAAAATTCAAAAGAGCACAAGAGATAATTATTCTCAAACTAACAAAATTCTAACTGTGAAGAGTTTGGAAAAAATCATACATTATAATGAAACCTGTTTATGACATTTGGGATTCCATTCAAATAGCAGGTCTGGATGAAATTTTAAGGACTTTCAAACAAAATTTCAAACAACGATGGCAAGAAAGTCCTGAGGAATGATTTTTCTACAAACATTCAAATGAAAATCTTACCATGTAGGGCCAGCAAAAAACAGCTTCCCAAAGTGATTGTAAACCCCATTTTTTTTATATAACAAACATGTTATACTTACCTGCTCTGTGCAATGGTTTTGCACAGAACAGCCGCTATTCCCCTCTTCTCAGGTCCCCCCACTGGCGCTCCTGGCTCCTTTCCCCCACCAAGTGCCCAAGCCGCTTGCTATGGGGGCACTTGTGCTGGTTTGTTCCTGAGCCCACAGCTTAACTCGGCCCCACCCCTCACTGGCTGTGATTGACAGCAGCAGGAGCTAATGGCTCTGCTGTCTCTGAGCCTATGAGGAGAGAGAGAGAGCCGAGAGAGCCGCTGCTCTCATGTACATGGCTGGACTGAGATCAGGCTCAGATAAGTATAATTCATTAAGGTAAAAACCCTCAGCCTTTTGAACCACTCTAAACTGAAACTGCCATTGCTACTAGACGTGTGCAATGCTGAAAAATTTGTTTATTTTCGTTTCATTCTGTTTTTTGTTTTATTCCTTTTTTGGAATTCGTAAATTCGTAATTTGAAAATTCGTAAATTCGAAAGAATAACTAACTAATAACAACTAACTATTAAATTATAGGTATTGGAATTTACTTTCAAATTTGACTGTTAGTGAACGTTACTAACACAAATTTATCCGAAGGTACGAATTATCCGAATGTTGCATCTAAACAAATGGAACGGAACAAATTAATAATAAATAATAATAATAAAAAGTTTTTTTTATTATTGTTATTTATTATTATTAATTCACTATGTTTCATTCGTTTAGATACGGCATTCGTTATTTCGGATAATTCATTCACTAACAGCCAAATTTGAAAGGAAATTGCAATACCTATAATTAGTTAGTAATAGTTAAGTTATTATTAGTTATTATTTCAGAGTTTCACATTTTCTAGTTTTCGAATTTTCAAATTTAGAATTTAAAATTTAAAATAAAAAAATGTAAAAATATAAAAATTTGAAAATTTCCGGATTTACAAATTTTCGAATTTATGAATTTTCAAATATTCGAATTTACAAATATCCAGAAAAATTCATTAAACGGGTTTTTGGTAATTCGGATATTTCCAAATTTGACAAAAAATCGGTAACCACTTGCGGACCACCGCACGACTATATACGTCGGCTTTTTGAAGAGGGATATCACAGTTATGGCAGCAGCTAGATGCCATAACCCAGGTATCTATCTCTTCAGCCGGCGGTCCAGTTTCGGATAATGGTGGTCTCTGCAGTGGATTCACCGCAAGATCACCATTATCAGCGGCGGGAGGCGATCGGGTCCTTCTCGTTGCTGGGTATGGAGCCGAGTAAGGGAAATATGGCCCCCACCCATCTCCATACCATAGCAGGGTGGAAGCGAAGTCAAAACGTCACTTCCGCCCATAGCTCTTAAAGGGCCATTTTTTTTCAGGAATTTTTGGATTTTTTTTTTATTGCATTTTAGTGTAAATATGAGATCTGAGGTCTTTTTGACCCCAGATCTCATATTTAAGAGGACCTGTCATGCTTTTTTCTATTACAAGGGATGTTTACATTCCTTGTAATAGGAATAAAAGTGGCAATACTTTTTTTTTAAAAGAACAGTGTAAAAAAATTAAATAAAAGGTAAAATAAATAAGAAAAAAATAAAACAAAATTTAAACGTGCCCCGTCCAGCCGAATTTGCGTGCAGAAGCGATCGCATACGTGAGCAGCGCCCGCATATAAAAACGATGTTCAAACCACACATGTGAGGTATCACCGCAATCGGGAGAGCGAGAGCAATAATTACAGCCCCAGAACTGCTCTGTAACTAAAAACATGCAACCTGTATAATTTTTTAAACGTCACGTATGGAGATTTTTAAGGGTAAAAGTTTGTCGCTATTCCACGAGCGGGCGCAATTTTGAAGCGTGACATGTTGGGTATCAATTTACTCGGCGTAACATTATCTTTTACAATATAAAAAAAATTGAACTAACTTTACTGTCGTCTTATTTTTTAATTCAAAAAAGTGTATTTTTTTCAAAAAAAGTGCGCTTGTAAGAGCGGTGCGCAAATATGGTGTGACATAAAGTATTGCAACGACCGCTATTTTATGTAAAAAGAAATTATAATGTTTGGGGGTTCTAAGTAATTTTCTAGCAAAAAAATGTGTTTTTAACTTGTAAACAACAAATCTCATAAAGAGGCTCGGTCCTTAAGTGGGTAAAAGAATTCTAAACAAAACAACGTGCACATGTCTAATTGCTACTTCTATTGAAGAAGACTAAAACCAAAACATTTCCATCTCTATGGTTGCTTGCTATATGCTTTAAGGGACTCAAACAAAATGGATTTTTTTGATCTTCCCAGAGGACTTCCTGTGTGCCAAGGCTTTGGAGGAATTCTTGTGCTGGAGCTTAACAGATGCAGGTTTCTCTTAAGAACATTTTAATCTTTTAGTCACATGCCAGTTCATCCATGAAAGAACACTCACAATTTTTGTAAAATGGTTCTTGCAGCAGACAAAATCATAAGAAAAACCTTTAATAATAATGAAAATGTTCATTTGCTTGATCTCTTCACATGCCTATTCTCTACTTTAAAGGGGAACTTTTCTTTTGGAGAAAAAAAAATCTAAGAAATAATAATATAAAAAAATAAAACAGCGTATTTAATTACTATACAAGTCATGTTTTAATTTAATGTTATTAAAAATTACATTTCCTTTTCAAACTGCAGCTGCTGTAATTTTTTGTAAAATTCAATGCCATATGGCAACCTGGAGGACTTTGCCCCCAGAAATGTAATTTTCGCCTTGTGTGATTGGCTGACTGAAGTCTGCCCTAAGATACAAGTTCGATTTTAGGCACCCCTGCAAAAGGAATTTTGGTGAGATGCTCCCCAATGGTTAAATACTCCTAAGGGGATGCAGTTTTTCTCATTAGATTACTGCACCAGTTGATTATAATGAACCTGACCCTCCCATTCATAATCAGTATCCAGAGTACATGAAATGAAACAAATAACTATTTCTTCTGAGCAACAATCGGTAGAAACATTCTATAAAGTTTGGGAAAAAAACTTTTCATTTACTCTGAAAACTCAAAGGAGACTGTTTTTTCCTCAACAAAAGTGGAGCTACTCTTCAATAATTCAGTATAATCAGGGTAAACTAAGCACATATCCTCTGCCTAGAACAGATGGCAATGCCAAGCTGGACCAGTTTAAGTATACAATAAAGACCATACCTGGAGTTCAGCTTTAAACACTAAGTTCACCTTTAGGAACATGTTACAGCCATACTTGGGGTGTACCATGTTCCTCAGTACCCTCACAGTACCCACCCCCCATGACAGCTGGCTGGGGTTCTTCATCCCGGCAGCCATGTGTTAGTATGGTGTACACATGGGCAAACTACATGGAGCCAACAAGCCAATCTTCTATGTTAGCTCTCATGTGAGTTAAAGCGGAAGTAAACCCATTGATTTTCCAGTTTCAAAAAGCAGTTACATTCCCGGCATGCCGGGAATGCCAACTGTCACATTGGTTGTGCTCGCAACCAAACTGTCAAACCATCCAATGGCTGGTGTCATAACTGATCACATGTGCAGCATCATGGCAGTTGAAGATTAAACAGAGGCCAAGATGGCAGCTTCCTTGCCTGAAAATGATAGGAGGGTTTACTTCCACTTTAATACCATTTGTGGCCAGGGGGCCAAATCACTTCACCTAACCTCACACCAAAAGGACAGTGTCTGTTCTCTAGCCAGTGACATTGGTTTGTTCCTACCTATCCCAGAACCAGACTACAGAGATATTTTGAGGTTAACAGTGCAGAACACCAGCTAACCTCCCCCAGTTTTTCAGCACAGAACATTTGGATTCCTCTTCCAAGGGGACACCGTTCACTTGACTAACAGTCTCTCTGCACTTTCCCAACTCCAAAACTTATCTTGGGTTATCTCCACTCAGTGTTAATGTCTACATTGCAGCATCTATGGCCTTCATCCCACTTCAGATGACTTCCAAGCTGTCTAGGAACCACTTCCTATCCCTTATATGTGCCACACACTAGTCTATGGGCATTACCATACAAAATACAGTGACAACAGTTGCCACTTGCTAACATGTTGTGACATTTAAAATCGGCTGTCACATTTAAAAATCTGTGAATGAATAAACTAGTTCTCAATGAACTACAAGTACAGTAATTGGTGCAATCATAGTTTATTGACTCTTCCTCCAGATTTGTAACTGAGGTACGGGCAAAAAGCTGGAAGAAGAGTCTTCAGGAGCCTGATCCACTAATCACAGGTAAAATGCTTTGCAGGCTCCTGGAAACATATGGGCATTTATTTAATTTTTTCCTAAAGGTGAACTTAGCCTTTAGGTGATTGTTTTTTTTTGTTGTTTGTATAGAATCCACGGCAGTGAGGGGTATCGTTAAAATGCAATTCAAAATAATAAAAGTACATTTTAAAGCTGAACCAAAACTGTAGCAGACGCCCTAAGCAACCAATCAAATAGGTTGTTTGTGGGTGTGGCTTGGACATGGCAACATTTCATCACTAAAAAGTAGGGATGCACCAATACCGGCATCTGTGCCAAGCATTTGCACGAGTATCATCATTCGCGTAAATGCTCCTGTTACTGAAACCGATACTTTCCAGTGCGATTTGTATCAATACAAAATGAATGGGCGCAAATCGCATGCGATTTGAATAGGAATGCGGTGCAATTCCTGTCTGAATAGTATGCGATTTCCCCCACCACTCCTGTGTGTGTGTATAGAAAGGGAAAAGCGCCATTTAGTGGGCAGTTTGTTAAAAATTTTAGAACTTATCTGACCAAATGCAAAATCTGCAAAGGTTTCCCGGTCCCACCGATTAAAGCAAATCACGGCTGCTGGAGGTGCTCACAGGGCTGGGGGAGATGTCTGGCGGTCCGACCCCAAGCTAATATCACTTCCGCCCTTTCTGAAACTTCTCCTCCAGCCCTGTGAGCACTAGGGATGAGCTTCGTGTTCGAGTCGAACATACGTTCGACTCGAACATTGGCTGTTCGATCGTTCGACGAAGATCGAACGATTTGGGCCGTTCGCGCCAAATTCGAGTGACGCGAACGGCCCACAATGCACTACGCCATCGCAGTGTCATCCAGGCGCTGTGATTGGCCAAGCATGCACTGTGACCCCGCATGCTTGGCCAATCACAGCGCCGGCAGCGAGGAGAGCAATGATTGGCCACAGGCAGGATGCCTGTGGCCAATTATTGCTGAGGGTGTTTAGTACACGCCCCACACTATAAAAGGCCGCCAGCACGGCGGCCTAGTGTAGTGTGTTCCGGAGCAGGGATAGAGCAGCATAGGCAGGGACAGTGACTTTTATTTCTTTCTTGCTTAACCTGGATTCCTTTAGTTTAGGGAAAGAGAAGGATAGGTAGGGAGAGTGTCAGTGTGTTTTGTGCTTGTGCTATAGTGTGCTTAAAAAAAACATTTTTTCTAGGGACAGAAAACTGTAGGTAGGGAGAGTGTCAGTTTCTTTCACTGTGCAAGTCCTTGTTTCTAGGGACCTGGAAGGACAGTGAGTGAATTCTCCTTGTGCTATATTGTGCTTAAAAAAAAACATTTTTTCTAGGGACAGAAAACTGTAGGTAGGGAGAGTGTCAGTTTCTTTCACTGTGCAAGTCCTTGTTTCCAGGGACCTGGAAGGACAGTGAGTGAATTCTCCTTGTGCTATATTGTGCTTAAAAAAAACATTTTTTCTAGGGACAGAAAACTGTAGGTAGGGAGAGTGTCAGTTTCTTTCACTGTGCAAGTCCTTGTTTCTAGGGACCTGGAAGGACAGTGAGTGAATTCTCCTTGTGCTATATTGTGCTTAAAAAAAACATTTTTTCTAGGGACAGAAAACTGTAGGTAGGGAGAGTGTCAGTTTCTTTCACTGTGCAAGTCCTTGTTTCCAGGGACCTGGAAGGACAGTGAGTGAATTCTCCTTGTGCTATATTGTGCTTAAAAAAAACCATTTTTTCTAGGGACAGAAAACTGTAGGTAGGGAGAGTGTCAGTTTCTTTCACTGTGCAAGTCCTTGTTTCTAGGGACCTGGAAGGACAGTGAGTGAATTCTCCTTGTGCTATATTGTGCTTAAAAAAAACATTTTTTCTAGGGACAGAAAACTGTAGGTAGGGAGAGTGTCAGTTTCTTTCACTGTGCAAGTCCTTGTTTCTAGGGACCTGGAAGGACAGTGAGTGAATTCTCCTTGTGCTATATTGTGCTTAAAAAAAACATTTTTTCTAGGGACAGAAAACTGTAGGTAGGGAGAGTGTCAGTTTCTTTCACTGTGCAAGTCCTTGTTTCCAGGGACCTGGAAGGACAGTGAGTGAATTCTCCTTGTGCTATATTGTGCTTAAAAAAAACATTTTTTCTAGGGACAGAAAACTGTAGGTAGGGAGAGTGTCAGTTTCTTTCACTGTGCAAGTCCTTGTTTCTAGGGACCTGGAAGGACAGTGAGTGAATTCTCCTTGTGCTATATTGTGCTTAAAAAAAACATTTTTTCTAGGGACAGAAAACTGTAGGTAGGGAGAGTGTCAGTTTCTTTCACTGTGCAAGTCCTTGTTTCCAGGGACCTGGAAGGACAGTGAGTGAATGCTCCTTGTGCTATAGTGTGCTTAAAAAAAAAATTTTTCTAGGGACAGAAAACTCTAGGTAGGGAGAGTGTCAGTTTCTTTCACTGTGCAAGTCCTTGTTTCTAGGGACTGGGAAGGACAGTGAGTGAATTCTCCTTGTGCTATAGTGTGCTTAAAAAAAACATTTTTTCTAGGGACAGAAAACTGTAGGTAGGGAGAGTGTCAGTTTCTTTCACTGTGCAAGTCCTTGTTTCTAGGGACTGGGAAGGACAGTGACTGAATTCTCCTTGTGCTATAGTGTGCTTAAAAAAAACATTTTTTCTAGGGACAGAAAACTGTAGGTAGGGAGAGTGTCAGTTTCTTTCACTGTGCAAGTCCTTGTTTCTAGGGACCTGGAAGGACAGTGAGTGAATTCTCCTTGTGCTATATTGTGCTTAAAAAAAACATTTTTTCTAGGGACAGAAAACTGTAGGTAGGGAGAGTGTCAGTTTCTTTCACTGTGCAAGTCCTTGTTTCCAGGGACCTGGAAGGACAGTGAGTGAATTCTCCTTGTGCTATATTGTGCTTAAAAAAAACATTTTTTCTAGGGACAGAAAACTGTAGGTAGGGAGAGTGTCAGTTTCTTTCACTGTGCAAGTCCTTGTTTCTAGGGACCTGGAAGGACAGTGAGTGAATTCTCCTTGTGCTATATTGTGCTTAAAAAAACATTTTTTCTAGGGACAGAAAACTGTAGGTAGGGAGAGTGTCAGTTTCTTTCACTGTGCAAGTCCTTGTTTCTAGGGACCTGGAAGGACAGTGAGTGAATTCTCCTTGTGCTATATTGTGCTTAAAAAAAACATTTTTTCTAGGGACAGAAAACTGTAGGTAGGGAGAGTGTCAGTTTCTTTCACTGTGCAAGTCCTTGTTTCAAGGGACAGAGAAGGACACCTGAAGGTAGCCCTTATTGCTTTTTTCCCATCTCCCTGCAGGCCATCTATTAGAATGTCTGGAAGGCAAACAAGGAGAGGCAGACAGTCAGGAGGCAATAAAAGAGGGCAAGCAGGCTCTGTGTCTGGGGGCAACAGTGCTGGTCGTGGACGCGGTGCATTGTCATCAGCACATGGCCATGGGACACGCTTGTCCTTCTTTTCCGCAGCTGGACATGTTGAGCCACATCATGCCGAAGACTTGGTAGAGTGGATGACCAAGCCCTCCTCCTCCTCCTCATCCTCTCTCACCCAGGCTCAGGGTACTGGCAAAGCAGCTGCCAAAGCGTCCTCTTCCCTGGTATCAATGTCAGACTCATCATCAGTCACTCCTTCCCTAGACCCACCATGTCCTCCTCCTGAGGAGTCCCCCGAACTGTTTGAGCACAGTGTTGGGTACATGCTCCAGGAGGATGCCCAGCGTTTCAAAGGGTCTGATGATGAAACCCAGCTACAGGAAGGCAGTAGGGTGAGAGCAGACAGAGGGGATGCTCAAGAAGGACACCAATCTGGCAGTCATGTTCCAGCAGCTGCAGCATACTGCCAGATTGGCTCCAGTGATGAGGAGGGAGGGGATGATGAGGTCACTGACTCCACGTGGGTGCCTAATAGGAGAGAGGAGGAGGAGGATGAGGAGGAGGCACATCTCCAACGAGACAGGATGCCCTTTGGTGGCCAGCGTAAGGGCAGTACACCAACGGAATCACACCGCAGAGCTCCGCCTGTGCAGGGCGCTGCCTCTGCCCGTCATTCAAAAAGTTCCTTGGTGTGGGCCTTTTTTGAGGCTAGTGCATCAGATCGCACAGCTGCTGTTTGCAACATATGTCTCAAGCGTATATCGCGTGGCCAAAACATCAGCCGCTTGGGTACCACATGCCTGACCAGACATATGTTGACCTGCCATGCAGCTCGTTGGCAAGCCTACCTCAAAGACCCACACCAAAGAACAAAGCGGACCTCTCCTTGCACCGCATCAGCTGGGATCTCCAACCCCACTATAACTTCAGTCCTCTCTGAAACATGCACTGAGAGGAATGAAGGTGTAGAATTAGGTGTGTCACAGCCAAGTACTTGCGGCCACTCTGCTAGCAGTACACCGACGTCCGATTCTAGCAGGCAAATTTCCCTGCCCCAGCTGCTGGACCGTCGAAAGAAGTTCACTCCCAGCCATCCACATGCCCAGCGGTTGAATGCTAGCTTGGCTAAATTGCTAGCGCTTCAACTGCTGCCTTTTCAGTTGGTAGACTCGGCCCCCTTCCGTGAGTTTGTGCAATGTGCGGTTCCTCAGTGGCAGGTTCCCAAACGCCACTTTTTCTCACGGAAGGCTATTCCGGCTCTCTACCGGCATGTGGAAGGCAATGTCTTGGCCTCGCTGGACAGGGCGGTCAGCGGTAAGGTGCATATTACCGCTGACTCATGGTCCAGCAGGCATGGACAGGGACGTTACCTTTCTTTCACGGCCCATTGGGTAACTCTTTTGGCAGCTGGGAAGGATGCAGGACAAGGTGCAGTAGTGTTGGAGGTTGTCCCACCGCCACGCCTCCAAAATGCTACTACTGGTTGTGACACACCTCTCTCCTCCACCCCCTCCTCTTCTTCTTCCTCCATGGCCTCTTCCTGTGGTTTGTCCTATGAACCAGCGGTGCTCCGTAGCCGTTCACGGGGCTACGCAAGTACGCAGGCAAAAAGATGCCATGCCGTGCTTGCGCTGGTGTGTTTGGGGGACAGAAGCCACACTGGGGCAGAGGTCCTGTCTGCTCTGCAGGGCCAGGCCGAGAGGTGGTTGACGCCACGCCAGCTTAAGCCAGGAATGGTGGTTTGCGACAATGGCACCAACCTCCTCTCCGCCCTCCGACAGGGACAACTGACCCATGTGCCCTGTGTGGCTCACGTCCTTAACCTGGTGGTGCAGCGGTTCTTGGGCAGGTACCCGGGCTTACAGGATGTCCTGAGGCAGGCCAGGAAAGTCTGTGTGCATTTCCGCAGATCTTATAATGCCAGTGCTCGCCTGGCTGAGCTGCAAAAGGAGTTGAACCTGCCCAAGAACCGCCTTATATGTGACATGCCCACCAGGTGGAACTCAACGTTGGCCATGCTGCAGCGGCTGCACACGCAGCAGAGGGCCATCAACGAGTACCTGTGCGACTACGGCACCAGGACAGGGTCAGGGGAGCTTGGTTTTTTTTCTCCACGCCAGTGGGGCATGATCAGGGATGCATGCACTGTCCTGGCACCATTTGAGGAGGCCACGAGGATGGTGAGCAGTGACAGTGCATGCATCAGTGACACTGTACCTCTTGTCCACCTGTTGGAGCACACGCTGCGTGGAATAATGGACAGGGCACTTGAGGCAGAACAGAGGCAGGAAGAGGAGGACTTCCTTGCCTCTCAAGGCCCCCTTTACCCAGACAGTGTTCCTTCTGTCCCACCCATCGCACAGGAAGAGGAAGAGGAGGAGGAGGAGGAGGAGGATTGTGTCAGCATGGAGGTGGAGGCTGGCACTCAGCATCATCAGCAGCAGTCTTTTAGGGATGATTTACAGTCCCAAGAAACCAGTGGACTTGTACGTGGCTGGGAGGAGGTGACTGCGGATCATGTCGTCCTTAGTGACCCAGAGGACTCCGGAGCGAATGCCTCAGCAAACCTACGCTGCATGGCCTCCCTGATCCTGCAAAGTCTGCGGAAGGATCCTCGTATTCTTCGGATCAAGGAGAGGGACCATTACTGGCTGGCCACTCTCCTTGATCCACGGTACAAGGGTAAGGTTGCGGACCTTATGTTACCGTCGCAGAGGGAGCAGAGGATGAGACAACTCCGGGAGGCCTTGCAGAAAGGTCTGTGCAACGCGTTCCCAGAGACTGGGAGGTTACAAACTCCTGGTCCAGGACAACGAGTTGCTGAGGCTTCGGCCAGTCAAAGAAGGAGCGGTGGGGAAGGTGGCCGTCTGACCGATGCGTTCAGACAATTCTTTAGTCCGCAGCCCCAAAGTATGATTGGTTCCAGCAACCATCGCCAGCGTCTGATAAACATGGTGCAGGAATATCTAGGGGCAAGGTCAGACTTGGACACCTTCCCCACCGAAAATCCTCTGGCTTACTGGGTCTTGAGGATGGATCACTGGCCAGAGCTTGCACAGTATGCAATTGAGCTACTGGCCTGTCCTGCATCCAGCGTTCTTTCGGAACGCACATTCAGTGCTGCTGGAGGATTTGTCACGGATCACAGGGTGCGCCTGTCCACCGACTCGGTTGATCGACTGACTTTCATCAAGATGAACCAGTCTTGGATCACCACCAGCTACCACACACCTGATGCTGATATAACAGACTAATTGATTTTAACATGTCACGTCCCTTCAAGACTGATGCTGATGCTGAGTGCCTGTGCTGTTATGTTGACTGGCTATCCTCCTCCTCCAAGTCCTCAATGATACGATTGATGATGATAGCTTGGAAGATCATTTTTGTTTATGGGTGCCGCCACCAGTGGCTAAGGCCCAATTTTTCAGCCCCTGTTTTACAGGGGCGTGTACTTACAATTTTTTTAGCAATAATTTGCCATAGGGCTCATTGCTGTGCTCCAAGTACAGTATCTGTGAGGGGTTGTAGTGTTGTGCCACCAGTGCCTAAGGCCCAATTTTTCAGCCCCTGTTTAACAGGGGCGTGTCATTACAATTTTTGAAGCAATACTTTGCAACAGGGCTCATTGCTGTGCTCCAAGTACAGTATCTGTGAGGGGTTGTAGTGTTGTGCCACCAGTGCCTAAGGCCCAATTTTTCAGCCCCTGTTCAACAGGGGCATGCAATTACAATTCTTGATGTAATAATTCACAGCAGGGCCCATTCCTGCACCCACCAAGAGTAAGTCTGAGGGCTTACAGTGTTGTGGCAACGCCACCACCACCACCACCACGAAAGGCCCAATTTTTCAGCCACTGTTCAAAAGGGGCATGTAATTACAATTCTTGATCTAATAATTCACAGCAGGGCCCATTCCTGCACCCACCAAGAGTAACTCTGAGGGCTTACAGTGTTGTGGCAACACCACCACCACCACCACCACCACGAAAAGCCCAATTTTTCAGCCCCTGTTCAACAGGGGCATGCAATTACAATTCTTGATCTAATAATTCACAGCAGGGCCCATTGCTGCACCCACCAAGAGTAACTGTCAGGGCTTACAGTGTTGTGGCACCAGCACCACCATCAAAGCCCCAATTTTTACTACCACTGTTCAACAATTATATGTAATTAAAATTCCTGATATAATAGTTGACAGCAGGGCGTTCCAGCACCAACCAAGAGTAACTGTGAGTGCTTACAGTGTTGTGCCAACACCAACAACTAAGGGGCCTATTTCTGCAGAGTATATACGGCAGGTCCCTACTTTCAAACATCCAACTTACAAACGACTCCTACTTGCAAACGAAAGAAGACAACAGGAAGTGAGAGGAAATCTACCCCTAGGAAGGAAAATTCTCTCCTGTAAGAATAAATATGGGAGAAAGGTGTCTCCTCTGTACTGATGCTTTATCAGCAATCCTTGTTTCAAGAAAAACACCACATTTCAAAAACAGTTGTCATTGGGACGGAAAGTGAGGTGAAATGTTCTGAACAGGGGCACAGACAGCAAAACAAATGTTACAGGGGTGATAACCCTTACCTATGTTTCCCAAAAAGTTTAAAAATAGATTTTTGGGCTGGAGCTACAGTTCAACAATGTACCTGTTCAAAATTACAAACACATTCTACATAAGAACAAACCTACAGTCCCTGTCTTGTATGCACCGCCTGTATACGGCTGTTCAGAGTATATAGGGCCTTTTTTATTTTATGTGCGGGGTTCCCCTTAATATCCATACAAGACCCAAAGGGGCTGGTAATGGGCTGGGGTAGGGGGGGGGGGGGGGGTCATGGGGTAGCTATGCCATTTTTCTTAAAGATTTTCATCCATATTACCGGGACCAGACATTACATTAAAGCCGCAAGAAGTTTTAAATGGCTTTTTTTTCCTTTAGAAGTGTCATTTTGTGCAGGGACAGTTCTAAACACGGGAAACACGTGGCACTTCACAGGCATACTTTAGACACCCCCCAGGTACGATATTTAAAGGAATATTTGACTTTTTTTTTTTCACTTTATGCATCATTAAAATGACTGCTCCCGAAAAACGACCGTTTTTAAAACTTCTTTTTGCATTGATACATGTCCCCTGGTGCAGAACCTGGGTTCCCAAACCCTTTTTAGGACAATAACATGCATAATAGTTGTTATAATTAGCACTTTAGAATTCGAACGTTCGCATCCATTGTATTTAATAGGGTTCTAATGTTCGTACGAACTTTCGGTCCGTTCGCGGGTTCTGGTGCGAACCGAACCCGGGGGTGTTCGGCT
This sequence comes from Rana muscosa, assembly GCA_029206835.1. Classification (NCBI taxonomy): domain Eukaryota; kingdom Metazoa; phylum Chordata; class Amphibia; order Anura; family Ranidae; genus Rana; species Rana muscosa. Next base: position 215,573,212 of record CM055123.1, on the reverse strand, counting down.
CATCACTAGTGAGCACCTCCAGTGGCTGTGATTTGCTATCATCGGCAGGGCCGGGACACCTATGCAGATTTTGCATTTGGCTAGATATGTACTGTGAGTTCTAACATTTTTAATAAATTGCCAACTAAATGGTGCTTTTCCCTTTCTATAAACACACAGGAACAGTGGGAGAAATCGCATTAGATTCGGACAGGAATTGCACCGTATTCTTGTTTAAATTGCATGTGATTCTTTGCAGTACGATTTGTGCCATTTTTTTTTCTATTGACATGAATCGCACTGTAAAGTATTGCTACTCGGTATCGTCAAGTACTTGACCGAAAGTATCGGTACTCGTACACTCTGCGATAAAAAAATAAAACGTATCAGTGCAACCCTATTAAAAAGATTTCCTCTTGGATTAGGAGGCTTCTCTGGATTCTGATAACATCCCTTGAAGTCTTGTTAAACCGACCCTTGCTAGCACAGCAACTTTGGTGAGCTAGTCAACTAGCATCCTACCCCTGGAGCTTGAGCCAGGCCACCTCATTGATGATGGTTTATTATGGTAGTCGCAAATGCTCTAACATATTGTGGTTCTGTAATGCTACCTTGCGACCCCTGCGTGGGTCCCGCCCATGTTGTTAGCTGTGCTGTTGTACGTTTGTATTGTCTATGTGTTTATAAAAAAAGACTTCCTCTTTCCCGTCCAATTACAATAGTTTCACCATGTTTATAGCAGATGAGACCTCTATGTACCCTTGCAAATCATTTTTTCAATACAACTCCACTAGCAGCCTGGGATATACTTGATATTATGTATTTTCTTTTAAATTGTATTCTAAAGATTTCATGACAATGTTAGACAGAAATGCACTGTATTAAAGAAGATGCATTGTTTCCATTTAAAAAATATAATCATGCAATTTAATCCTGGCAATACAATACGGCCTTCCAGGGTTAGAACATTATAGTTTGTATAGCCTCTTTAGAGGGAATTTTCACTGCCATATTTCATGTGCAGCCACTGAAAAACAAGCAGTGTCTGTGTGCTAAAGTATGCTGACAGCGCTCAGGTGAAGTCTGGGTCACATCTCTGATACTGTAATTTTACCACTTTACTCTTTGCTATAGTTCAGTGCTGCAGGGGACGAAGTTTCTGTACAAGATAAAAGAGCAGCAAGGTATTTTACAAGACACTCTGATTTATACACAGTAAGAACTTCCTGGACAATGGACACCTGTCTTGAAAGAATAATGAAGGCTGCCATTGCTGACTTCTCTTTTGGGACTACTAGTTGCCTGGCTGTTATTCTCATACATTAGCTATAACGCTTTCTGAGTTGCTACCTTGGAACAAGCATAGCTATAAGAAATTCTGAAACTCATTTACAGCATGCTTCTTCAGCATTCAAATGTATGCAAGCCAGACAGCCAGGTAACTAGCACTTTCAGAGGCAAGCCACCAAAGAGAATCCTTTATACTTCGCTTTTCAGGTGTACTTTAAAGTGAACAGGACACAAAATAAATAGTAGCTGTTTTTTTTTCCGGCCACAATACCCCACAAAAACTGCCTACTAAAACATACCGACTAATTGCTCAAACCAATGGCTACTCCTCTGATCTCCTATTGTTAAGCCCCATACACACTATTAGATTTTCTTCAGATTTTTGTGTAGCGCCCTGCTCCCAATGACTGGGGCACTATGTTCAATTTAGAGGGTATCTGAGCCAATAGTTAGGCTCAGATGTACATAATTAATGTTAAATTAGCCTCTGTTCCGGCTATGGCTGTGTTGGGCAGACTTCCCACTGTTTGCCTGTAGGTGGCGTTACCACCCCAGGCCAATGTGGAAGACTGACAAGCCAGAGTGTATTGGGTACCTTCCCCCGGGAACAGTTCAGTGGGCGTTGTCTACCGGCTGGGCATGCTGGGGAAGGGTACTTAAGGGGCAGACGCCATTTAAGAGGGGTCCTTCGTCCCCTCACGGCCCTCCTGGTGTGAGGGGTGTATTGTGTGATTTTTGGCCTCTGAACCATGCTGGTCCGAGGCCGCAACTCCAACCAGTAGGCCCAGTTATGCTGACTGGGTTTGCACCTTGAAGGTGATCCTGTGCTGTCCGTCCTGAGGGAGGAAGCCACTCAATGGAGGAAACCAGGGGAGGACCTGTCCTGGAAAAGACCGAGCGGAAGGCTGGTGTCTTGAGGAGGGCCTGGTAAATCTATTGGAGGATGCACCGCAACTAAAGTTACATTACAGATTGCCGGGTCGGTTTAAAGGCTCTTGACTGTTTGGCTGGAATTTCGGGTGTTGAGTCCTGTGGCAGAGGATCCCGGATTATCCAATTCTGTGCTCCACCAGTCTGTGGCAGAGACTGGTCCTGATTATAGTTTGTGCATCATACCGGCTGCTAGGCCAGGTGAGAGGGGCCTATCCAGATAAGCAATACCCACTCCATGGAGAGTGGTGAATGACTGTATATTTGAGAAGTTCTCCCCAGTGATCTGCACCAGGGAGACCCCACCTTCAGACCCATAATGTACCTCAGATCAGCGCGGGACTGCATGTCGGGTCCCCTCCCCCTGTGTAGACATAAAGGAGGAGGGGGAGGCGGCTTTATTCTGCTCGGCTGTGTGAGACAGCCGAGACTGATCACAGCCGCGGCCACCGTGCCAGAGAGGATCGTTGCGGGTCCCAGCCTCCTGATGGGCAGACAGATGGCACTCGAGTGCGGCTCCGAGGCTCGTATGCACCCACCCCCCACTGCAAAGCGCAACTACAGCTCTCAAAGTGGCTGTCACCGCGGTGCCGCTGCCGTCCCACCCGCTGTCTCTGCTTCAGTCACGGAGGGGGGCGCCGGCCTGACACCCCCCCAGTGTGTGGCACCCGGGGCGACCCGTCGCCCACTTAGTACGCCTCTGGCGGAACAACAGCGGCCGGTGTTAGAACACCGTTCCTGCATGTCAGAACCCGCGGCCGACTCTGCATGTCCCAGACACCCAGACATGCAGCCCAGTGGCCCGGCGGCCCCCGGCCCACCAGGCCTGTACGTGAATAGCTAAACAATTAATAAATAAGATGGACATTGCAATTAGGGAAATAAAAACTTCTTTCTAAAAATTTGCAAGGATAGCTCTCATATTTCTCTTATTCAAGTTTTTTTATTTTCATCATAAAAAAAAAGGTCATTACAATATAAACATCATATAATAGTCATTACAATATAATTCACAGAGGAATCATAAGAAGGTTCCAAGAAGGTTCCAAATGCATTTTAGATACTTCTTTATCAATTAAGAACTATCAATATAGAAAAATAAAATATAAATATGTGAAAATTCCTTATAGAATTAGTAGAAGAACCATACTGATCTAATAAAAAAAATTATATTTAAAAAGTGTAGCACTACCCCCAGTTAAGAGAGCTGCTGGTTTTGTTTTGGGCCTGTACCCTAGTTATCAACCCCAAGAATTTGGCTCAAACTCTCCCTTGGCACAACTGGTCTATACTGTAATTGTGAACCCACTGATGGCTGGGAAGTGGGAACGCAATAATACCACACAATAGTATAATGGCACATAAAATTGTTACCTGGTATAACCACTCACCCAGCAGGGTAACAGAGAACTCCACTACAATCCCTTTAGTAGTAGTAGCAAACGTTGATGCACATAACATTTGTAATCCACAGGGTTATTATAAGAAAGCAACTAAACTTCCACAATGTTCAGGAAGGTGAAACTCTCCGGCGGTGCAAACGCCAACTTTTAAACCACACGGCCACCGCGAGATGCTCTATGTCCTGGCATGTGGCGCACTACTATAATAATGATGAGCCTTCAACAGTCACAGGCCTACACAAACAGTCAATAAATTCCGGGCAGGTGCCCTCTCACCAAAGTAGGCCTTGTCCCGATAACACGTCCCGCTGTCGGTGCCTCGATCACCGGCCTCTTCGCAACTCGCAGTCTCCGGTTCCTCTCACAGCTGCACTGGATGTCGGTGGGTGGATGACTCCGGTCTCTGGGAAGCGGGAGCTGGTCACACAGAAAAGGATCCCTCCTTAGGCTGAGTGATCCTCCGCAATAGCTATAGGCCCAGGCTTTGGGCCTAGACACTCTGCAGCAGGCCTCACACAGACTTCCTGCTTGCTAGAAGGCGAAGCCCAGAGAGAGCGAGCGTAGCTCCTCCCTTGCTTTAAGTAACCTCCCCCAGAAAGCTGTGCGGGGATGCAATGCACTTTGGGAGTACAGCTGCACTGTGGGTACCATAGTCATTTAATACCCATAGCAATGGAGTCCCTTTCTCCCTGTACCATAAGTTCCACAATGCATTGTTCCATATGGTTAAACAACGGTTGCTGCAATATCTCAAAGAGACTCCGGAGGGAGCTGGGATTATTTCTCAAAATAACAATAGTCTTTAACACTGCAAAGTGACACCCCACTACAAAAGGATAGACTAACGAAAGAAGAAAAACAAAACAAAAACAAAAGTATAGTAAAATATAGTAAAGAAAAAAAGAAAAGAAGAATAGAATGCCTACCTGCTCGATAGAGAGAAGAAAGAAGAAAAAAAAACAGAATTAGTTATTGGTGTTGCTACCTGTGCCTGGTATCAAGGAAATTCCCAGAAACGGAGCCCAGGGTTCCCAGATAGTTTTAAATTGAGTGGTCTTGTCTAAAAATGAACTGACCATTTTTTCTTGATCCATTATCCACAATTTTTTTCTTTTCAGGGACAATAGAGATACTGACGACCCCTTCCAGGCTGTAGCAATAGTCAATTGAGCCCCCATCAATATAAACAGAATCAATTTACGAGTGGTTTTGGATACGTGCGGCAAAAATTCATTTAGCAAAGCAATCGCTGGTGTTTGGGAGATGGCACATCCCGTGAAGCTCGCATATTTCTATTATAACAGATTAAAGCAGAGTTCCTCCCAAAAATGGAACTTCTGCTTTTTCAGTCCCCCCTCTGGTGTCACATTTGCCACCTTTCAGGGGGAGGGGGGAGCAGGTACCTGTCTAATACAGGTATTTGTTCCCACTTCCGGCGATAGATACCTGCAGATTCCGCAGCGATCTACGCCATGTTCAGCCCCTCCTCCGTCCCCCCCGCTGTTTTCTAAGAGACACAGGTCCCAAAAGACAGCAGGGACCAGTGAGGATGCGTATGCACAGTAGGGAACCAGGCTGTGAAGCCGCAAGGCTTCACTTCCTGATTCCCCTACTGAAGATGCCGGCGCCTGCACCTGGGAGCCAAGGGACAGGTCGGCTTCGGGTGAGGACAACGCAGGCGCCCTGGACAGGTAAGTGTCCTAATGTTAAAAGTCAACAGCTGCAGAATTTATAGCTGTTTACTTTTAATTAATTATTTATTTTCGATGGAACTCCGCTTTAATATTAGCCCTCCCAAAACTGATATTTTAGTTACTGGTGTGTAGCGTTACCCCTGTAGGGGCTGCTGAATGTAGTAGTCCATCGGTTACCCTGCCCAGCCAGGCACACACTCTTCACTCACTCGGAGACATGAAAGCAGTCCTTGCACTTGTTTTTTTATGTTTTATAGAGGGGAATTAAACTTGGATAGGGATAGGGAACTTATGAGATGCCCAGCTAATTAACAGTCAAAGTTGGGACTTCTGTATACATCACAGTATATACAAACTCTTCTCCGTGTATCACTCCTCACTCCTCCAGCACATCACTTCCTTGCTTGCTCTCTCCGAACTAGCTAGCACTGATTTGATAGGCCTGACACTGGCTCAGCCAGGCCTAAAGCAGGTGCCCTTTACAGGCAGGGACCGCGGGCCCCTATGGTGTAGCAAAAAAATTTGAAAAGTCCCAGTGCTAGCTGTCCCTGTGGCTACTGCTCCCATTGCCAACTCTTCAGACACTGCCAGCCCTCCTGGCTGCAGCTGCCTTGCTCCACTGCCCATGACACCACCATCCTCCAGACTGGCTCTGCCCCCATCCCAGACTGTTGCATCTTAGTCCTCTCAGGCGTGCCTCCCCAGTCCTCCCGATGGTGTGTACATTTACCCGCCCTCCTGGCTACCTCTTTTGAAACTCCTAGAGATTTTCCCTGCAGTGTTCTCTCGCTGTCCTCTCTTGCTCCTCCAGTGCCCCCTGGCCAGGACACCTCTGTGGGATGTAAGAGGGTCCCGTCTACACCTGAGCCCCAGGCCCAAGGTCTTCCCCCCAGACTGGAGAACTCCCTTAAAGGCCACGACAGCCTAACACTCTATCTCAATCTTCCACCCGATACAACTCCTCCCCAGCTGGGCTGACCCTGGGTATTTAAGGGGGCCTGTCCCCTGCCAATCCAGATTGTGGATTGGTCAGGGCTCCTGAGAACACACCAGGGGGCTCTGCTTCTCTTTCCAGAAAGTACCAGAAGATTCTGGAAAGAAGTAGGAGGTCCTGATGACACCACCTGTGAGTCATCCAGCACTACTCTGAGCCTTTTCCAACCCAGATCACCAAAACACACCCAGGCATGGCTGCCAGCCAAGCCTGGAAATTGACCTACTCTAAAAAACCTGCACTTTTCCTTTTAGCACACTAGAGGGTGCTACAGGTATATCCTGTAGAGTTAAATTACCTGGGAGTTTCCTGTATCTTCTGAGAGTAGCACTGCCCCCCGTAGGGATTGCTGTGTGTGAACTTCCCTGGGCCTCCCCCTCACTATACTGCAGCCAGTTACTAGGGGTTTTCACACAGCCACCCATACCCTCATCTGCTCGTTATTCAATAATCAATCCAGGGGATTTGTTTTTTTTTGGTATTTATTGTTGGACTGGAATGGGAGAAGGGAATGGTGAGATATTCCAACTGAAACTAATTAGAGATGAAGACAACGCTCACTCGGCCTCACCAGGTTGAATGTGGAAGCAGACTCTGCTATACCATAATAACACTCAAAGAAAGGGAAAGTGGCACTGTTCTATAAAACCTCAGTCTAATAATATAAATGATGTGTAATAAAGGTAATGGATGCCTTAAACTAGGCAGCTAAATTCATAAAACGTGAAACATCCAGCAAAAAATATTAATAAAATACATAAGTGAAATAATACATATGTGCAAAAAAATGCTTGAAAGTGCAATTAAGTCCAACAATGTATGTAAATCCAGCATACAAATATTACAGTAAGTTAGTGCATGTCCTAAAAAGCAATATGCCAAAAAGTGACCGGTGTAAACTCAAAACGATTATCCTCGTGACAATCAGAAAAAAGTTCCAGTGACAAAAAATATTAGGTGACTTTGCAGTGCTCCCCTCTCGTGAGTACATTCACCAGAGCACCTCCCCCTGCAGGGGTAAAAGGCGTGTAACGAATTGTGCTCCTGTTCCTGGTGTCCTACGGACCGAAATCTACTCCCCCTCCGCTGCCTGATTACGATGATTGGATATCTACCTTGGAGCTTGGTCCCTCCTGGGATATGTAGTAAACTGCTTGGAGTATCCTAAATTACGCCGCTAGCATTGGGGGTTCCACATGTACTTCAATAAAAGAGGCGCACCCTCATAGTGTAAAACCCTATCCGCTAAAAGTATTTATTGTAATTAAAAAATATATATAAAATATATATATATATATATATATGGAGCTACAATGCTCCTTTGTAGCTCGGAATAAGAAAAAATGCGAGTAGCGCAGGGCGTGGTACTCTCGGGGTCTGACCGGCTTGCGTTCCACAGACCGCGCCGAGAGAAACCGGAAGTGACGTCATGCGTACCAAGTCCCGCCTTACGCGTTTTGTCATACGGACGTCATCTGAGGCATGCCCATCTTGGTACACCCTACGTCTTATATAGTAGGTGGAGATGTCGTTGAGGCCGCACATAGGTTAGCTAAACATCGATGAGAGAGTGTCTGGGAAGACAATAGAGTTACTCAATCATGTGTGGGCCAAATTGTGTGCAATATGTCTATGTGTCAACCACGAAGCAACGCTTGGTGGTGAATATATGAAAAGGCAGCAGCAACAACTCTCGGAACCCGCAACATGCAAATCAGATATTACATAGTAAAACTCAGCTCAATGAATTGAAGTAAAAGATATTGTATATATGAAAACTATGTAAAACCAGCTTAATATTCCAAAAACTAGGCATAATGTAAAACCAAAAGGCATGGAAAGGTGAAATTACATTATTGATAAGTAAGTGTAAAAAGCGTAAATCACATATTTAATAATAAAATAAAATGAAATAAATTCAAATTATATAAATATAGGCATGTGGTTGAATACAAAGATATAATAATGTATGAGGCCTAAATTAGGAACATCATATGGGTAAATAGGGTCATAAAAGTCCCTAAAAGGGAAAGGTAAAAAGGTAAGTGAATATCTATGTGCAAATATATAAGGGAACAAAATTGAAACCGGAGAGAGGAATCAGCAGGTCAATGATAGGTAACACTAAATTAAGAGCAGAAATTAAATTACCGTATATACTCGAGTATAAGCCGAGTTTTTCAGCACATTTTTTTGTGCTGAAAATGCCCCCCTCGGCTTATACTGGAGTCACCTTTTTGCGCCTGATCTCCCTAAATTTGGGGACCCAGTACCGGCCGGCCGTAGGTCCCCTGGACCCCAAACTTGGCACACATGTAGCCCCACTCTTCCTCTACAAGTGTGCAAAGTTTGTTGTCCAGGGGACCTACGGCCGGGGAGCAACGATTTTTCAAACCGGGCACCTCTTCCATAGACTCCCATGTTAAACTGTAATTTCTCCGGTGAATTTGGGGACCCGGTACCATTCGGTCGTAGGTCCCCTGGACCTGAAGCTTTGCCCACATGTGTCCCCATTTGTCCTCTACAAGTCTGCAAAGTTTGTTGTCCAGGGGACCTACGGCCTGGGAGCACCGATTTTTCAAAGCCGGGCACCCCTTCCATTCCAAGGTAAACGTCAGTCTAGTCATGGGCACAGTGAGGCATGCACATGGACACAGTGAGGCAAAGTGAGGCACAGTGAGGCATGCAGATGGACACCCTAGGCTTATACTCGAGTCAATACGTTTTCCCATTTTTTTGTGGTAAAATTAGGTGCCTCGGCTTATACTCGAGTATATACAGTATTTAGAATAGATTAAATTTTTTTATAAAAATTCATTATTTGAACCGTGCCCTAAAACATGAAAATATATAAATATGGGTATGTGTGGAGGTGTAGTAAAAATGGGGATATAAAAAAATTGTGATTAGATATACAAGGGAGGGGTAGGGGATCGCTACAGGAGAGAGAAGGGTCATATCTATCTCTTACTCTTATATACTATAAAAAGATGGAGTTATTAAAATTTTTATAAAAAACACAGTTAAGATCGATGTCAACATTTAACACCCTAGGCACTACAGACCCCAAACGGTATATCCACTTAGTCTCATTTTGGGACACCCTAATCTTTTTGTTGTCACCTCTCCAGTGGTCATTAATGAGATCTATACCATAAAAGATTAATCCTGTGGGGTTTCTATTGTGAAATTCGTCAAAGTGTCTTGAAAGGTTATGTTTGAAGAAACCTTTTTATATGTTATTGATGTGCTCACGGATCCTGACACAGAGAGGCCTAGTGGTTCTACCCATGTATTGTAAGCGGCACGGACACTCAATAACGTATGTGACATGGGTACTGTTACAAGTAATAAGTTCCCTAATTTGATATTCTTTGCCAGTTCTAGATCTAAAAGATACCTTTTTCCTAGGTTGCTTCTTGCTAACTCGGCAAGGTAAGCATCTCTGGCACTTATAAAAGCCTTTCATTTGGAAGAATAATTTCACAGTTTTAGGTGGATCAATAACATTATAATCCAACTGATTTCTAAGGGTCGGGGCTTTTATGTGCAATGGACAATATGTGCCCTACCGAAACGTTCAAAACGGAAGTGATCCCAGAGGAGAGAGGGATTTTCACAGATGGGGGCCACGAGAAAGACCTCCTGGGAGATGGAATGCACGTATCCCGTACAGGAGATCGGGATATAGAGACCAATCAATGAATACAGATGGCTTCCAAAGGGGAAGAGGCCCACCCCTAAATCCCAAGAGAGACCAGAGGAATACTGGGAACCAAGGGTATCCACATGTACAGAATCAGAGGAATGGACGGACCAGGAACCAGGATATGGAACCAGAACACATGCAAAAAGGCATGGAAAGAGGCAACAGACAAGAGGAAAACTAGGAGGGAAGAAAAAAAAGAAGAGAGTACTAGGCGAAGGGATTTTTAATTTTAGCGATGCTGTTTTTACCGATGAGGAGATGAGGATTTTAGATTTAGGGTTAAAATTTGCCCCTGATAAAAATATTAATAAATTTGAGGTTTTTATTGATTTGCAAAAATTCCTACATTAATAAAAAATAAAAAAACACTATGCCCTGAATGAGAACGAGAAACCATGGGATGAACCTACAGACTTTGTCCACACCACCCTGAGGAATAACTCGATTTTCAATCCAAAGGTACCAGGAGACCCATGTATGGGTGCCTTTAGGAGAATGGTTGAGAGCGATCTCACCAAGTTAGAAAAAAAGAATTCCAAGAGTAGGAATATTTGGAAATCGATCAAAGAAATAGGAAAAAGAAAAAAAGTGGCCATACGCCCCGCTGACAATGGGGGCGGCCTAGTGATATTGAAAAAAGAAGACTACAAGGAAGAGATGGGCAACTTGCTCACTCGTCTCACAGAAGTAGCCGGAGTCGCAGACTCTGATCTACCCTTGTTCGCATCCTTCCTAGAGAATCGATCCCAGACAGTGAAACTAGGAGCCTTCACTTCGGAAGCACGTACAATTACATGCGGAGTCACTCAAGGATCACCCCTGTCACCCGTGCTCTTCAACATCTACCTCCGCCCAAGCCTAAACATTTTTTTACCTTAACCACTTCCCGTCCGCCATATAGCAGAATGACGGCCGGAAAGTGTTTTTTTTATCCTAACTTGGCATCAAATGACGTCCAGCAGGATAAGCCATGATTACGTGCCCGCGGGGCGCAGCGCGGCGATCGTTGTTGTGGTGTGTCACCGCATCTCCTATCTAGGTAAAGAGCCTCTGTTGTGTCCAATCTCCGTTGATCACAGTGTAAACAGGAAGAGCCGTTTATTGGCTTTTCCTCCACTCGCACTGACAGACGCGAGTAGAGGAGAGCTGACCAGCTGCTCTCCTGACAGGGGGAGAGCTGCACTGATTGATTATCAGTACAGTCCCCCCAAGGATGCCTACCAATGCCCATCAGGTATGCCCACCCATGTTCACCAGGGATGGCAATCAGTTGCCATTAGAGATGCCAATCTGTGCCCATTATAGATGCCAATCAGTGCCCATCAGTAATACCTGCCAGTGCCTCCTCATCAGTGCTGCCTATCAATGCCATCTATCAGTGTCCATCAGTGCGCATCAGTGTCGCCTATTTGTGCCCATCAGTGCCACCTATGAGTGCCCATCAGTGCCGCCTATCAATGCCCAACAGTGCGGCCTTTCAGTGCCCATCAGTGCTATCTCATCAGTGCCACCTCGTCAGTGCAGCCTCATCAGACTTATTCACCCCATGGAATAAATCAATGCCTTCATCAACCAGTCTTGATGTGCCCACTCGCATTCATTCCCTGGGTCGCCATTTTCCCTATTTTTTCATTTATTTTTTCTTTTCATATACCATTTTTTTCTGTTTCCTTGATGTTACCATAATTCATTCATTCATTCAGTTGACGTATTCATTTTCTGTACGTGGGACGCACAATACGTACTTTCTCCGTTAGAGTCAACAAGCACATTGCCAGCATAAAAAAATAAAAAACAAATCATACTGTGCCCAGACATTACCAGCAATGCCATGATAGGAACCCTATAGGAACCAAGTTTCAGATTATAGATAGGTTCATACCTCATTGGAGAGGAGAATCCAACATTAGTGGAGTCTCGAAGTTAGAGACTTTTTGGCTATACCAACTCAAAACTTATTCGCCCCATGGAATAAATGTTGACTGGGACATCAACGCCTTCATCAACCAGTCTTGATGTGCCTACTCGCATTCATTCCCTGGGTCGCCATTTTCCCTATTTTTTCATTTATTTTTTATTTTCTTATACCATTTTTTTCTGTTTCCTTGATGTTACCATAATTCATTAATTCATTCAGTTGACGTATTCATTTTCTGAGGGTCAACCCCTAGTTCAGTGATTCTCAACCAGGGTTCCCCTAGAGGTTGCTAGGGGTTCCTTCAGCATTGGGCAATTTCTGCCTCTCAGATAATTTCCTACTGACACCATTGATCTTTTTAGCTATCTGTAAGGAGGTAATTCTTCCCAATGACCACAAGTGTAAGGACCAGCTTTCCCACTGACCATCACACTAAGGTTTCATGATTTGTAGATCTATAATTTTTAGCAGGGGTTCCCTGAGACTGGAGAACTAAGTTAAGGGTTCCTCTGTGTTGAAAAGGTTGAGAAAGGCTGCCCTAGTTGCTGAATATTGTCACCTGTACATGAAGCTTTTTAAGCCTTTCAGGCCAATATTTGTTGTTGGCCAACATTTTAGTGTATTTGGTAGTGTTCACCACATGTTTGGTCATTTGTAATTCACCCGGGTACGTGGGGATGGACATGTGCTGAGCTCAAGTATGATACCGGGTTTGGTGTGTTTTTACCATAGGTTTGTGTACTGTGGGTTTTTTCCACCATAGTTTATTCCCTGCGAATCATAATATCTTGTAGCTATGACATCCTTTTGGGTTCTGTCCCTGTACCTTAAGCTGGGGTGACCTTTTTTCATTTTGTTTTTATTTTACATTTATTACTTCTATGATTCGGGCACTTGCTCCCTTGGGGAGTCACGTACGTTGTAAATATCTATGCCCGGCCAATCACAGCGAGGCCTGGCATTACTGCAACATACTCCAGAATGAGGCTTGGCCTCTCCGGCCAATCTCTGCTGGTTTACTATAATGAGGCTTGATAGAGATGATGCACGCTGTGTGTCACGTCTTTCCAGGCCGAGTCCTGGTTCTCCATGGCCAATCATCATTGACTTCATACATCACGTCATACATTGCATGTTTCCAGATAGAGTCTTGGTTTTCACCAGCCAATATGTACCGACGCCGCTACGTTTTGCGTCACGTGACAGATTACGATATGCACGCCCTTGCCGCTGCATCGCTGTGGTTGGCCTGTGAAAGTGAGGCTTGAGGCGCACGCCGCTTCTCACTTCCGGTCTTTGGTTTCATTTTTCCCATTATTCAATTAATGTTTTTCTATATATCTAGCGCAGTTATAGCAGGCATGATACACCCCAGTTGAGGTTCTATGGAACGAAACGCGTCGGATTTCATGCTTGCTACTGCACCTTTTTGCTTTGTGATCACTTTTTAACCTGTACCCACCGAATGGTGTTTGTACTAATATTCCGCAATATTTTTTATTACATTTTTTTTTTATTTTAACCTACGCCATGTGGAGCTTTTTCTTCTTCTTTTCTTTTGGCTTATAATCACCATCTTCACTCCTGTCTTACGGCTTGGTCACCCGGAAAGAGTGACCTGTTAGTGCTGAGGTTCTACAACCATCACGGAATTTCAGGAGACGGGAGTCACCAGCTTTCATCCACCTGGAAGCTTCCAGAATCAGCCTCAATCCATCTCGCACGCCGGCAGGAGGAACCAGCGAGAGATCGTCCAGACATCCTTGTCTATGCCTGATTGACTCACCACCGATCGGTGGATGAGTCCACAGCTTCTGGTAAGAGTTACCTACCCCTTCCCTTGGTGGTGGATTCACAGTCCTCTGTTGGTGATATCAGCATTGCACTTCAAGAGTCATCTTTTGTCACATACTACTTTTCAGAGACTGATTATTGATGTTTCCTCATTGAGAATTTTTCACTGTTTTTTGTGGGAGTCTCCACTTTGCATTATCTGTTTATTGGGACTCTTTTTGATTGAGATACTACACGGTTGTGGACACAATATATGTCTATTACCTTAGTGTACACATATATATTTTCAGTTTTGTACACCATTGGAATGTGGTATGCACTAGCTTTATTGCATTACACTGTATGTGATATTTTAATTTAATGCACATTGTGGTTATATGTATATATCATCACTATCGTTCCAATTTTTAGTTTTCCCCTTTCCCTTAGCGCTGCACATTAGTTCTCCAATTTTTGTATACAAATTATCAGTTTGTTTGTGTCAGCTGCTTCTTCCACCCACCCCGTTAGACACTTTTCCTAGGCAGCGCAGTAATATCCCATATACACCAGCCTCATCAGTGCCCATCAGTGAAGGAGAAAACTTAACTTTATTTTTTTCAAAATATTTAGTCTTTTTTTATTTGTTTAGCAAAAAATAAAACCCCCAGCGATAAAAGCTGAAAATTGGCTTGAGCAGGAAGGGGGTAAAGTGCCTGGTATTGAAGTGGTTAATGCATTCCTTGTATTAAGGTAAAAAATGTTTAGGTGTCAGCATCGCCATTGGCTCCCAGTGCTGTCAATCAAAGCCAGTGATAAGGAAGAGGGGGGCGGACCGAGTCCCGCTGTCTGTGTTAATGGATGCAGCAGCGGGGCTTGGGTACAAGCACGCACGAGTGCCCCATGGGAAGCGGCTTTTCATGGGGGCTCTGGACAGAGGGGAGGGGCCAGGAGTGCCAGCGGGGGACCCAAATAGAGGAGGTTTGTGACAGGTAAGAATAGTTTGCGCAGGTAAGTATAGACATGTTTGTTAATAAAAAAATTACCTTTACAATCCCTTTAAGCAGAACTGCGCAATCCATTTTTTTATGCCCCTGGGCCAACTATACATCCTCAACCACTGCAAAGAATCCGTCTAATATTAATGAGCCATTTACTCTAAACTACATACAGCCATGTCAGGCTTTTTGCCATAATCAATGCAGTTAATGGAAACAATAGCTTCTATGGGGCAACAAAAGAAGTGAAATAGCCTAAACTCCATAATTAAAAGAATTGTAGTCAAGAAGAGTGAACCCTGAGCAGATAAAAAGGCTGAAGGGTCATTTAGAGCTCTTAACCCCTTCCTTACTGGGCACATATACCCCCTTCCTGCCCAGGCGAAATTTCAGCTTTCAGCACTGTCACGCTTTGAATGACAATTGCGCGGTCGTGCGACGTGGCTCCCAAACAAAATTGACGTCCTTTTTTTCGCACAAATAGAGCTTTCTTTTGGTGGTATTTGATCACCTCGGCGGTTTTTATTTTTTGCGCTATAAACAAAAATAGAGCGACAATTTTGAAAAAAAAAGCAATATTTTTTGATTTTTGCTATAATAAATATCCCAATTTTTTTTTTTTTATATTTTTTTCCTCAGTTTAGGCCGATACATATTCTTCTACATATTTTTGGTAAAAAAAAATCGCAATCAGCGTTTATTGATTGGTTTGCGCAAAAGTTATAGCGTTTACAAAATAGGGGGATAGTTTTATGGCATTTTTATATATTTTTTTTTTATTAGTAATGGCGGCGATCAGTGATTTTTTTTGTGACTGCGACATTATGGCGGACACATCGGACACTTTTGACACTAATTTGGGACCATTCACATTTATACAGCGAACAGTGCTATAAATATGCACTGATTACTGTATAAATGTGACTGGCAGGGAAGGGGTTAACACTAGGGGGCGAGGAAGGGGTTAAATGTGTTCCCTGGGAGTGATTGTTACTGTGGGGGGAGGGGACTGACTGGGGGAGGTGACCGATCTGTGTCCCTATGTACAAGGGACACAGCATCGGTCTCCTCTCCCTGACAGGACATGGATCTCTGTGTTTACACACAGAGATCCATGTCCTTGTCTCTGTAACCGCCGATCGGGGGTGCCTGGCGGACATCGCGGCCGCCAGGCACGCGCATCGGCATTGCAGTGAAGCGCCGGGCACGTGCGCGCGCGCCCCCCAGTGGCCAAATAGCGGAGGCCGTATAATAACGGCCTCCCGGCATTTGACAACCACCTTGCGGCCGTATATTCTCGTACGGCGGGCGCGAGGTGGTTAAAGAGGTTGTAAACCGCTCTGTTAAATTAAACCTATAGATAAGCCTAGAAAAAGGCTTACCTATAGGTACTGTAAATATCTCATAAATGTGCACCGTTTAGGAGATATTTACTGTGTTTTGCCCCGATGATGTAATCGTGCCCCCTGTGCCGTTTCTTAACGAGCGAGTGCTGTGACTGACGACTCCTGCGCACATGGGAGTGATGTCACATGGCTCCGGCCAGTCACAGAGCCGGAGTCCGTGGCCCCGGAAGGAAGAGGGGCAAACATGGATACGTAGGCTTCGTTTTCAGGTGTCACATAATGTGTTAGTATGCGATGCATACTAGCACATTATGCTTTTACTTTGTAGGGGCAAAGGAAGGAAGTAAAAACCCATCAGGGTTTACTTCCTCTTTAAATCCCATACACATGATCAGAATATCGTACAAAAAGTAGCGCTTTCTAAATGATTGTACGATAATCTGATCATTAGGACACAGCTTTCGTCCGTTTAATCAGTACAGTTTTCATCCGAAAATACAATACAAAATAGGATTTTTTCGTCATAGTTACCTGTAAAATCCTTTTCTTTGAGTACATCATGGAACACAGAGTCAGGCTAATATTCATTACCTGCTGGGTTATACTTCATCATCAGGTGAATGGACACTGGTAGACCAAAGGTCTTTAGACAGGAAGTGATCTCCTATATAACCCCTCCTATACAGGAAGCACCATTCACCATTCAGTTTTGTAGCAAGCACTGAATCCTCAAAAAAAAAAGGGGGGAGGGACCTCTGTGTAGCATGGTGTACTCAAAGAAAAGGATTTTACAGGTAAGTATGACGAAAAAATCCGATTTTATTTTTCATACATCATGGGACACACAGTCAAGCTAATATTCATTAGCTGCTGGGACGTCCCAAAGCAATAGGCTTGAGGGGAGGGAGACACCCTGCCAAACGATAGCCATCAGAACTTATACGGCAGCCCGCAGTACACTGCGGCTGAAAGCCGAATCCTCAGCTGCTCGAACATCCACTTGATAAAATTTTGTGAACGTATGCACTGAAGACCAGGTAGCAGCCTTGCAAATCTGAGCCACAGATACCCGATGGCGAAAAGCCCAGGAGGTTCCTACACCCCTGGTAGAATGAACTCTCACCCTAAAGAGAGGAGCTTTATGTTTCAGACCATAGGCCTTAATGACCAATTGACGGACCCCTTCTTGGATCCTTTTGGTAAAACAAAAAAGGAGTCTGATCCGCAGATCTAGACAAATACTGGTCCTTCTCAAAAAATTAGCATATTGTGATAAAGTTCATTATTTTCTGTAATGTACTGATAAACATTAGACTTTCATATATTTTAGATTCATTACACACAACTGAAGTAGTTCAAGCCTTTTCTTGTTTTAATATTGATGATTTTGGCATACAGCTCATGAAAACCCAAAAATCATATCTCAAAAAATTAGCATATTTCATCCGACCAATAAAAGAAAAGTGTTTTTAATACAAAAAAAGTCAACCTTCAAATAATTATGTTCAGTTATGCACTCAATACTTGGTTCGGGAATCCTTTTGCAGAAATGACTGCTTCAATGCGGCGTGGCATGGAGGCAACCAGCCTGTAGCACTGCTGAGGTGTTATGGAGGCCCAGGATGCTTGAATAGCGGCCTTAAGCTCATCCAGAGTGTTGATGGGTCTTGCGTCTCTCAACTTTCTCTTCCCAATATCCCACAGATTCTCTATGGGGTTCAGGTCAGGAGAGTTGGCAGGCCAATTGAGCACAGTAATACCATGGTCAGTAAACCATTTACCAGTGGTTTTGGCACTGTGAGCAGGTGCCAGGTCGTGCTGAAAAATGAAATCTTCATCTCCATAAAGCTTTTCAGCAGATGGAAGCATGAAGTGCTCCAAAATCTCCTGATAGCTAGCTGCATTGACCCTGCCCTTGATAAAACACAGTGGACCAACACCAGCAGCTGACATGGCACCCCAGACCATCACTGACTGTGGGTACTTGACACTGGACTTCAGGCATTTTGGCATTTCCCTCTCCCCAGTCTTCCTCCAGACTCTGGCACCTTGATTTCCGAATGACATGCAAAATTTGCTTTCATCCGAAAAAAGTACTTTGGACCACTGAGCAACAGTCCAGTGCTGCTTCTCTGTAGCCCAGGTCAGGCGCTTCTGCCGCTGTTTCTGGTTCAAAAGTGGCTTGACCTGGGGAATGCGGCACCTGTAGCCCATTTCCTGCACATGCCTGTTCACGGTGGCTCTGGATGTTTCTACTCCAGACTCAGTCCACTGCTTCCGCAGGTCCTCCAAGGTCTGGAATCGGTCCTTCTCCACAATCTTCTTCAGGGTCCGGTCACCTCTTCTCGTTGTGCAGCGGTTTCTGCCACACTTTTTCCTTCCCACAGACTTCCCACTGAGGTGCCTTGATACAGCACTCTGGGAACAGCCTATTCGTTCAGAAATTTCTTTCTGTGTCTTACCCTCTTGCTTGAGGGTGTCAATGATGGCCTTCTGGACAGCAGTCAGGTCGGCAGTCTTACCCATGATTGCGGTTTTGAGTAATGAACCAGGCTGGGAGTTTTTAAAAGCCTCAGGAATCTTTTGCAGGTGTTTAGAGTTAATTAGTTGATTCAGATGATTAGGTTAATAGCTCGTTTAGAGAACCTTTTCATGATATGCTAATTTTTTGAGATAGGAATTTTGGGTTGTCATGAGCTGTATGCCAAAATCATCAATATTAAAACAAGAAAAGGCTTGAACTACTTCAGTTGTGTGTAATGAATCTAAAATATATGAAAGTCTAATGTTTATCAGTACATTACAGAAAATAATGAACTTTATCACAATATGCTAATTTTTTGAGAAGGACCAGTAAACCTTGGACTGCCCTGGCAACGTCCAAAGAATGCAGTCGTCTCTCTTCCACCGAACGAAGCTGAGAGAAAAAAGAAGGCAAAATAATGTCCTGATTTAAATTAAAGGCCAACACCACTTATGGCAAAAGGATGGAACAGGTCGTAACATGACCCCGTCCTGGTGAAGGATCAAGTACGATTCCCTGCATGAAAGGGCCGCCAGCTCCGACACCGTTCTAGCCGAGGTGATAGCCATCAGGAAGGCTAGCTTACGTGACAGCAAGTCTAATGGAATTTCCTTAATAGGTTCAAATGGTTGTTTCTGCAACACAGACAGCACCAAATTCAAGTCCCAAGGACACATAGGTGACCTAATGGGGGAAGCAAACGAGTTGCCCCCTGCAAAAAGGTTCAGACTAACGAATGGGATGCTAAAGACCTTTGGAAGAATACTGACAAGGCCGAAATCTGACCTCTGATCAAAGCCAATTTAATTTCCACAGCTGATTGTAAAAAAGAGAAAATTCTCCCAATCACGTATTTTCGAGGATGCCATTTTCTGGCTTCACACCAAGCAATATAAGTCTTCCAGATCTTATGATAAATTTTCCTAGTGACAACTTTTCTGGCATTCACTAGGGTAGACACTACTGGTCCCGAGATGCCACGGTCTTTCAACACCCTGGCTTCAAAAGCCATGCCGTCAAATTTAGAGACTGTAATTTGGGGTGGAATATAGGACCTTGAGACAGTAGATCCGGGCGACGTGGAAGCGTCCATGGCCCGTCTATTGTCAGTCTCACAATTTCCGGGAACCCAGGCCTTTTGGGCCAGGCTGGTGCCACCAGAATGACTGGAACCCCCTCTCTCTGAATCCTGCGCAACAAATGTGGAAGGAGAGGGACCAGACGGAAAGCATAAACCAGGGAGTATTGGCTCCATGGAATTACCAGAGCATCTGCTCCGAATGCCAGAGGCTCTCTTGTTGGGGACACAAACTGCTGCAGTTTGTTGTTGAACCTGAATGCCAGTAGGTTGACCTCTGGCCATCCCCAATGCAAATCCCCAAGGCAAGACAATCCCCAAGGCAAATTTCCTGGAACACCTCTGGGTGTAGAGACCATTCCCCCGGGCAGATTTATGGTCTCTATTAGTGATGAGCCGAACACCCCCGGGTTCGGTTCGCACCAGAACCCGCGAACGGACCGGAAGTTCGAACGAACATTAGAACCCTATTAAATACAATGGATGCGAACGTTCGAATTCTAAAGTGCTAATTATAACAACTATTATGCATGTTATTGTCCTAAAAAGGGTTTGGGAACCCGGGTTCTGCACCAGGGGACATGTATCAATGCAAAAAGAAGTTTTAAAAACGGTCGTTTTTCGGGAGCAGTCATTTTAATGATGCATAAAGTGAAAAAAAAAAGTCAAATATTCCTTTAAATATCGTACCTGGGGGGTGTCTAAAGTATGCCTGTGAAGTGCCACGTGTTTCCCGTGTTTAGAACTGTCCCTGCACAAAATGACACTTCTAAAGGAAAAAAAAGCCATTTAAAACTGCTTGCGGCTTTAATGTAATGTCTGGTCCCGGTAATATGGATGAAATTCTTTAAGAAAAATGGCATAGCTACCCCATGACCCCCCCCCCCCCTACCCCAGCCCATTACCAGCCCCTTTGGGTCTTGTATGGATATTAAGGGGAACCCCGCACATAAAATAAAAAAGGCCCTATATACTCTGAACAGCCGTATACAGGCGGTGCATACAAGACAGGGACTGTAGGTTTGTTCTTATGTAGAATCTGTTTGTAATTTTGAACAGGTACATTGTTGAAGTGTAGCTCCAGCCCAAAAATCTATTTTTAAACTTTTTGGAAAACATAGGTAAGGGTTATCACCCCTGTAACATTTGTTTTGCTGTCTGTGCCCCTGTTCAGAACATTTCACCTCACTTTCCGTCCCAATGACAACTGTTTTTGAAATGTGGTGTTTTTCTTGAAACAAGGATTGCTGATAAAGCATCAGTACAGAGGAGACACCTTTCTCCCATATTTATTCTTACAGGAGAGAATTTTCCTTCCTAGTGGTAGATTTCCTCTCACTTCCTGTTGTCTTCTTGCGTTTGCAAGTAGGAGTCGTTTGTAAGTTGGATGTTTGAAAGTAGGGACCTGCCGTATATACTCTGCAGAAATAGGCCCCTTAGTTGTTGGTGTTGGCACAACACTGTAAGCACTCACAGTTACTCTTGGTTGGTGCTGGAACGCCCTGCTGTCAACTATTATATCAGGAATTTTAATTACATATAATTGTTGAACAGTGGTAGTAAAAATTGGGCCTTTGATGGTGGTGCTGGTGCCACAACACTGTAAGCCCTGACAGTTACTCTTGGTGGGTGCAGCAATGGGCCCTGCTGTGAATTATTAGATCAAGAATTGTAATTACATGCCCCTGTTGAACAGGGGCTGAAAAATTGGGCCTTAGGCACTGGTGGCACAACACTGCAACCCCTCACAGATACTGTACTTGGAGCACAGCAATGAGCCCTGTTGCAAAGTATTGCTTCAAAAATTGTAATGACACGCCCCTGTTAAACAGGGGCTGAAAAATTGGGCCTTAGGCACTGGTGGCACAACACTGCAACTCCTCACAGATACTGTACTTGGAGCACAGCAATGAGCCCTGTTGCAAAGTATTGCTTCAAAAATTGTAATTACACGCCCCTGTTAAACAGGGGCTGAAAAATTGGGCGTTAGGCACTGGTGGCGGCACCCATAAACAAAAATGATCTTCCAAGCTATCATCATCAATCGTATCATTGAGGACTCGGAGGAGGAGGATAGCCAGTCAACATAACAGCACAGGCACTCAGCATCAGCATCAGTCTTGAAGGGATGTGACATTTTAAAATCAATTAGTCTGTTATATCAGCATCAGGTGTGTGGTAGCTGGTGGTGATCCAAGACTGGTTCATCTTGATGAAAGTCAGTCGATCAACCGAGTCGGTGGACAGGCGCACCCTGTGATCCGTGACAAATCCTCCAGCAGCACTGAATGTGCGTTCCGAAAGAACGCTGGATGCAGGACAGGCCAGTAGCTCAATTGCATACTGTGCAAGCTCTGGCCAGTGATCCATCCTCAAGACCCAGTAAGCCAGAGGATTTTCGGTGGGGAAGGTGTCCAAGTCTGACCTTGCCCCTAGATATTCCTGCACCATGTTTATCAGACGCTGGCGATGGTTGCTGGAACCAATCATACTTTGGGGCTGCGGACTAAAGAATTGTCTGAACGCATCGGTCAGACGGCCACCTTCCCCACCGCTCCTTCTTTGACTGGCCGAAGCCTCAGCAACTCGTTGTCCAGGACCAGGAGTTTGCAACCTCCCAGTCTCTGGGAACGCGTTGCACAGACCTTTCTGCAAGGCCTCCCGGAGTTGTCTCATCCTCTGCTCCCTCTGCGACGGTAACATAAGGTCCGCAACCTTACCCTTGTACCGTGGATCAAGGAGAGTGGCCAGCCAGTAATGGTCCCTCTCCTTGATCCGAAGAATACGAGGATCCTTCCGCAGACTTTGCAGGATCAGGGAGGCCATGCAGCGTAGGTTTGCTGAGGCATTCGCTCCGGAGTCCTCTGGGTCACTAAGGACGACATGATCCGCAGCCACCTCCTCCCAGCCACGTACAAGTCCACTGGTTTCTTGGGACTGTAAATCATCCCTAAAAGACTGCTGCTGATGATGCTGAGTGCCAGCCTCCACCTCCATGCTGAC
Source organism: Rana muscosa (assembly GCA_029206835.1). NCBI lineage: Eukaryota > Metazoa > Chordata > Amphibia > Anura > Ranidae > Rana > Rana muscosa. The sequence continues at coordinate 215,550,573 of CM055123.1, read as the reverse complement.
ACAATCCTCCTCCTCCTCCTCCTCCTCCTCCTCCTCCTCCTCCTCTTCCTGTGCGATGGGTGGGACAGAAGGAACACTGTCTGGGTAAAGGGGGCCTTGAGAGGCAAGGAAGTCCTCCTCTTCCTGCCTCTGTTCTGCCTCAAGTGCCCTGTCCATTATTCCACGCAGCGTGTGCTCCAACAGGTGGACAAGAGGTACAGTGTCACTGATGCATGCACTGTCACTGCTCACCATCCTCGTGGCCTCCTCAAATGGTGCCAGGACAGTGCATGCATCCCTGATCATGCCCCACTGGCGTGGAGAAAAAAAACCAAGCTCCCCTGACCCTGTCCTGGTGCCGTAGTCGCACAGGTACTCATTGATGGCCCTCTGCTGCGTGTGCAGCCGCTGCAGCATGGCCAACGTTGAGTTCCACCTGGTGGGCATGTCACATATAAGGCGGTTCTTGGGCAGGTTCAACTCCTTTTGCAGCTCAGCCAGGCGAGCACTGGCATTATAAGATCTGCGGAAATGCACACAGACTTTCCTGGCCTGCCTCAGGACATCCTGTAAGCCCGGGTACCTGCCCAAGAACCGCTGCACCACCAGGTTAAGGACGTGAGCCACACAGGGCACATGGGTCAGTTGTCCCTGTCGGAGGGCGGAGAGGAGGTTGGTGCCATTGTCGCAAACCACCATTCCTGGCTTAAGCTGGCGTGGCGTCAACCACCTCTCGGCCTGGCCCTGCAGAGCAGACAGGACCTCTGCCCCAGTGTGGCTTCTGTCCCCCAAACACACCAGCGCAAGCACGGCATGGCATCTTTTTGCCTGCGTACTTGCGTAGCCCCGTGAACGGCTACGGAGCACCGCTGGTTCATAGGACAAACCACAGGAAGAGGCCATGGAGGAAGAAGAAGAGGAGGGGGTGGAGGAGAGAGGTGTGTCACAACCAGTAGTAGCATTTTGGAGGCGTGGCGGTGGGACAACCTCCAACACTACTGCACCTTGTCCTGAATCCTTCCCAGCTGCCAAAAGAGTGACCCAATGGGCCGTGAAAGAAAGGTAACGTCCCTGTCCATGCCTGCTGGACCATGAGTCAGCGGTAATATGCACCTTACCGCTGACCGCCCTGTCCAGCGAGGCCAAGACATTGCCTTCCACATGCCGGTAGAGAGCCGGAATAGCCTTCCGTGAGAAAAAGTGGCGTTTGGGAACCTGCCACTGAGGAACCGCACATTGCACAAACTCACGGAAGGGGGCCGAGTCTACCAACTGAAAAGGCAGCAGTTGAAGCGCTAGCAATTTAGCCAAGCTAGCATTCAACCGCTGGGCATGTGGATGGCTGGGAGTGAACTTCTTTCGACGGTCCAGCAGCTGGGGCAGGGAAATTTGCCTGCTAGAATCGGACGTCGGTGTACTGCTAGCAGAGTGGGCGCAAGTACTTGGCTGTGACACACCTAATTCTACACCTTCATTCCTCTCAGTGCATGTTTCAGAGAGGACTGAAGTTATAGTGGGGTTGGAGATCCCAGCTGATGCGGTGCAAGGAGAGGTCCGCTTTGTTCTTTGGTGTGGGTCTTTGAGGTAGGCTTGCCAACGAGCTGCATGGCAGGTCAACATATGTCTGGTCAGGCATGTGGTACCCAAGCGGCTGATGTTTTGGCCACGCGATATACGCTTGAGACATATGTTGCAAACAGCAGCTGTGCGATCTGATGCACTAGCCTCAAAAAAGGCCCACACCAAAGAACTTTTTGAATGACGGGCAGAGGCAGCGCCCTGCACAGGCGGAGCTCTGCGGTGTGATTCCGTCGGTGTACTGCCCTTACGCTGGCCACCAAAGGGCATCCTGCCTCGTTGGAGATGTGCCTCCTCCTCATCCTCCTCCTCCTCCTCTCTCCTATTAGGCACCCACGTGGAGTCATTGACCTCATCATCCCCTCCCTCCTCATCACTGGAGCCAATCTGGCAGTATGCTGCAGCTGCTGGAACATGACTGCCAGATTGGTGTCCTTCTTGAGCATCCCCTCTGTCTGCTCTCACGCTACTGCCTTCCTCTAGCTGGGTTTCATCATCAGACCCTTCGAAACGCTGGGCATCCTCCTGGAGCATGTACCCAACACTGTGCTGAAACAGTTCGGGGGACTCCTCAGGAGGAGGACATGGTGGGTCTAGGGAAGGAGTGACTGATGATTTGTCTGACATTGATACCAGGGAAGACGACGCTTTGGCAGCTGCTTTTCCAGTACCCTGAGCCTGGGTGAGAGAGGATGAGGAGGAGGAGGAGGGCTTGGTCATCCACTCTACCAAGTCTTCGGCATGATGTGGCTCAACATGTCCAGCTGCCGAAAAGAAGGACAAGCGTGTCCCATGGCCATGTGCTGATGACAATGCACCGCGTCCACGACCAGCACTGTTGCCCCCAGACACAGAGCCTGCTTGCCCTCTTTTATTGCCTCCTGACTGTCTGCCTCTCCTTGTTTGCCTTCCAGACATTCTAATAGATGGCCTGCAGGGAGATGGGAAAAAAGCAATAAGGGCTACCTTCAGGTGTCCTTCTCTGTCCCTGGAAACAAGGACTTGCAGAGTGAAAGAAAAAAAACACTCTCCCTACCTACAGTTTTCTGTCCCTAGAAAAAATGTTTTTTTTAATCACAATATAGCACAAGGAAAATTAACTCACTGTCCTTACAGGTCCCTGGAAACAAGGACTTGCAGAGTGAAAGAAAAAAAACACTCTCCCTACCTACAGTTTTCTGTCCCTAGAAAAAAATGTTTTTTTTAATCACAATATAGCAAAAGGACAATTCACTCACTGTCCTTCCAGGTCCCTGGAAACAAGGACTTGCAGAGTGAAAGAAACTGACACTGTCCCTACCTAGAGTTTTCTGTCCCTGGAATAAATGTTTTTTTCAGCACAATATAGCACAAGGACAATTAACTCACTGTCCTTACAGGTCCCTGGAAACAAGGACTTGCAGAGTGAAAGAAAAAAAATACTCTCCCTACCTACAGTTTTCTGTCCCTAGAAAAAAATGTTTTTTTTAATCACAATATAGCAAAAGGACAATTCACTCACTGTCCTTCCAGGTCCCTGGAAACAAGGACTTGCAGAGTGAAAGAAACTGACACTGTCCCTACCTAGAGTTTTCTGTCCCTAGAATAAATGTTTTTTTTAATCACAATATAGCAAAAGGACAATTCACTCACTGTCCTTCCAGGTCCCTGGAAACAAGGACTTGCAGAGTGAAAGAAACTGACACTGTCCCTACCTAGAGTTTTCTGTCCCTAGAATAAATGTTTTTTTTAATCACAATATAGCAAAAGGACAATTCACTCACTGTCCTTCCAGGTCCCTGGAAACAAGGACTTGCAGAGTGAAAGAAACTGACACTGTCCCTACCTAGAGTTTTCTGTCCCTGGAATAAATGTTTTTTTCAGCACAATATAGCACAAGGACAATTAACTCACTGTCCTTACAGGTCCCTGGAAACAAGGACTTGCAGAGTGAAAGAAAAAAAATACTCTCCCTACCTACAGTTTTCTGTCCCTAGAAAAAAATGTTTTTTTTAATCACAATATAGCAAAAGGACAATTCACTCACTGTCCTTCCAGGTCCCTGGAAACAAGGACTTGCAGAGTGAAAGAAACTGACACTGTCCCTACCTAGAGTTTTCTGTCCCTAGAATAAATGTTTTTTTTAATCACAATATAGCAAAAGGACAATTCACTCACTGTCCTTCCAGGTCCCTGGAAACAAGGACTTGCAGAGTGAAAGAAACTGACACTGTCCCTACCTAGAGTTTTCTGTCCCTAGAATAAATGTTTTTTTTAATCACAATATAGCAAAAGGACAATTCACTCACTGTCCTTCCAGGTCCCTGGAAACAAGGACTTGCAGAGTGAAAGAAACTGACACTGTCCCTACCTAGAGTTTTCTGTCCCTGGAATAAATGTTTTTTTCAGCACAATATAGCACAAGGACAATTAACTCACTGTCCTTACAGGTCCCTGGAAACAAGGACTTGCAGAGTGAAAGAAAAAAAATACTCTCCCTACCTACAGTTTTCTGTCCCTAGAAAAAAAGGTTTTTTTTAATCACAATATAGCAAAAGGACAATTCACTCACTGTCCTTCCAGGTCCCTGGAAACAAGGACTTGCAGAGTGAAAGAAACTGACACTGTCCCTACCTAGAGTTTTCTGTCCCTAGAATAAATGTTTTTTTTAATCACAATATAGCAAAAGGACAATTCACTCACTGTCCTTCCAGGTCCCTGGAAACAAGGACTTGCAGAGTGAAAGAAACTGACACTGTCCCTACCTAGAGTTTTCTGTCCCTAGAATAAATGTTTTTTTTAATCACAATATAGCAAAAGGACAATTCACTCACTGTCCTTCCAGGTCCCTGGAAACAAGGACTTGCAGAGTGAAAGAAACTGACACTGTCCCTACCTAGAGTTTTCTGTCCCTAGAATAAATGTTTTTTTTAATCACAATATAGCAAAAGGACAATTCACTCACTGTCCTTCCAGGTCCCTGGAAACAAGGACTTGCAGAGTGAAAGAAACTGACACTGTCCCTACCTAGAGTTTTCTGTCCCTGGAATAAATGTTTTTTTCAGCACAATATAGCACAAGGACAATTAACTCACTGTCCTTACAGGTCCCTGGAAACAAGGACTTGCAGAGTGAAAGAAAAAAAATACTCTCCCTACCTACAGTTTTCTGTCCCTAGAAAAAAATGTTTTTTTTAATCACAATATAGCAAAAGGACAATTCACTCACTGTCCTTCCAGGTCCCTGGAAACAAGGACTTGCAGAGTGAAAGAAACTGACACTGTCCCTACCTAGAGTTTTCTGTCCCTAGAATAAATGTTTTTTTTAATCACAATATAGCAAAAGGACAATTCACTCACTGTCCTTCCAGGTCCCTGGAAACAAGGACTTGCAGAGTGAAAGAAACTGACACTGTCCCTACCTAGAGTTTTCTGTCCCTAGAATAAATGTTTTTTTTAATCACAATATAGCAAAAGGACAATTCACTCACTGTCCTTCCAGGTCCCTGGAAACAAGGACTTGCAGAGTGAAAGAAACTGACACTGTCCCTACCTAGAGTTTTCTGTCCCTGGAATAAATGTTTTTTTCAGCACAATATAGCACAAGGACAATTAACTCACTGTCCTTACAGGTCCCTGGAAACAAGGACTTGCAGAGTGAAAGAAAAAAAATACTCTCCCTACCTACAGTTTTCTGTCCCTAGAAAAAAAGGTTTTTTTTAATCACAATATAGCAAAAGGACAATTCACTCACTGTCCTTCCAGGTCCCTGGAAACAAGGACTTGCAGAGTGAAAGAAACTGACACTGTCCCTACCTAGAGTTTTCTGTCCCTAGAATAAATGTTTTTTTTAATCACAATATAGCAAAAGGACAATTCACTCACTGTCCTTCCAGGTCCCTGGAAACAAGGACTTGCAGAGTGAAAGAAACTGACACTGTCCCTACCTAGAGTTTTCTGTCCCTAGAATAAATGTTTTTTTTAATCACAATATAGCAAAAGGACAATTCACTCACTGTCCTTCCAGGTCCCTGGAAACAAGGACTTGCAGAGTGAAAGAAACTGACACTGTCCCTACCTAGAGTTTTCTGTCCCTAGAATAAATGTTTTTTTTAATCACAATATAGCAAAAGGACAATTCACTCACTGTCCTTCCAGGTCCCTGGAAACAAGGACTTGCAGAGTGAAAGAAACTGACACTGTCCCTACCTAGAGTTTTCTGTCCCTGGAATAAATGTTTTTTTCAGCACAATATAGCACAAGGACAATTAACTCACTGTCCTTACAGGTCCCTGGAAACAAGGACTTGCAGAGTGAAAGAAAAAAAATACTCTCCCTACCTACAGTTTTCTGTCCCTAGAAAAAAATGTTTTTTTTAATCACAATATAGCAAAAGGACAATTCACTCACTGTCCTTCCAGGTCCCTGGAAACAAGGACTTGCAGAGTGAAAGAAACTGACACTGTCCCTACCTAGAGTTTTCTGTCCCTAGAATAAATGTTTTTTTTAATCACAATATAGCAAAAGGACAATTCACTCACTGTCCTTCCAGGTCCCTGGAAACAAGGACTTGCAGAGTGAAAGAAACTGACACTGTCCCTACCTAGAGTTTTCTGTCCCTAGAATAAATGTTTTTTTTAATCACAATATAGCAAAAGGACAATTCACTCACTGTCCTTCCAGGTCCCTGGAAACAAGGACTTGCAGAGTGAAAGAAACTGACACTGTCCCTACCTAGAGTTTTCTGTCCCTAGAATAAATGTTTTTTTTAATCACAATATAGCAAAAGGACAATTCACTCACTGTCCTTCCAGGTCCCTGGAAACAAGGACTTGCAGAGTGAAAGAAACTGACACTGTCCCTACCTAGAGTTTTCTGTCCCTAGAATAAATGTTTTTTTAATCACAATATAGCAAAAGGACAATTCACTCACTGTCCTTCCAGGTCCCTGGAAACAAGGACTTGCAGAGTGAAAGAAACTGACACTGTCCCTACCTAGAGTTTTCTGTCCCTAGAATAAATGTTTTTTTTAATCACAATATAGCAAAAGGACAATTCACTCACTGTCCTTCCAGGTCCCTGGAAACAAGGACTTGCAGAGTGAAAGAAACTGACACTGTCCCTACCTAGAGTTTTCTGTCCCTAGAATAAATGTTTTTTTTAATCACAATATAGCAAAAGGACAATTCACTCACTGTCCTTCCAGGTCCCTGGAAACAAGGACTTGCAGAGTGAAAGAAACTGACACTGTCCCTACCTAGAGTTTTCTGTCCCTAGAATAAATGTTTTTTTTTAAGCACACTATAGCAGAAGCACAAAACACACTGACACTCTCCCTACCTATCCTTCTCTTTCCCTAAACTAAAGGAATCCAGGTTAAGCAAGAAAGAAATAACAGTCACTGTCCCTGCCTATGCTACTCTATCCCTGCTCCGGAACACACTACACTAGGCCGCCGTGCTGGCGGCCTTTTATAGTGTGGGGCGTGTACTAAACACCCTCAGCAATAATTGGCCACAGGCATCCTGCCTGTGGCCAATCATTGCTCTCCTCGCTGCCGGCGCTGTGATTGGCCAAGCATGCGGGGTCACAGTGCATGCTTGGCCAATCACAGCGCCTGGATGACACTGCGATGGCGTAGTGCATTGTGGGCCGTTCGCGTCACTCGAATTTGGCGCGAACGGCCCAAATCGTTCGATCTTCGTCGAACGATCGAACAGCCAATGTTCGAGTCGAACGTATGTTCGACTCGAACACGAAGCTCATCCCTAGTCTCTATTTGTTGATTTATAATCTGCCTTCCAGTTCTCTACTCCCGGGATACGGACTACTGATAAAATCGGCACATGTCCCTCTGCCCAGGCTAGTATGTAGTTCACCTCCTTCAGAGCTGAACGACTCCTGGTACCGCCTTGGTGGTTTATATAGGCCACTGCAGTGGCATTATCAGACTGAACCCTGATAGGGCAGTCCTGAAGCTCCACCGTCCAGGGCCAGTCGTACTGCCTGTAATTCCAGGACATTGATGGGCAGGATCTGTTTTGTGCTTGACCATCTTCCCTGAGCTGTGAGCCCTTCTAGGGTCGCTCCCCAGCCTGAGAGACTGGCATCTGTAGTCAGTACTCTTCAAGTTACCGGGAGAAAGGATTTTCCCTTTTGCAGGTTCTGATCCTGCAACCACCAGTTTAGGCTTAAGCGTGCCTGAGGAGATAAGCACATTGGATAATCCAGGGCTTGTCCTCTTCTGTTCTAAGCCAACAAGATGTCTTGTTGTAAAGGCCTGGAATGGAACTGGGCATAGAGCACTGCCTTGAAAGAGGATACCATCCTCCCTAAAAGACTCATACAGAGCCGAATAAAGGATTGTCTGGTGCCCCTTATCTGATGCACCTGATCCTTCAGGGCACAGATCCTTACAGGTGGCAAGAATGCTCTTGCTTGGACCGTATCTAGGATCAGACCTAAATACTTTAGACTTTGAGCTGGTTTCAAAGCTGACTTTTCGGTATTTATGATCCTGCCTAAGCTTTTCAAATACCGCACTGTGTGTATTATGCTCTGTTCCAGAGCCTGTAACGAGTGATCTCTGAGCAGGAGGTCGTCCAGATACCCGAGCACCAGGATCCCTTGGGCCCTTAAAAGACCCAGTACTGGTGCTAGGACCTTTGTGAACACTCGGGGAGCTGTAGCAAGCCCAAAGGTTAGAGCCACAAACAGAAAATTATGTTCTTCTACTGCAAATTGCAGGAACCTCTGATGAGGCTAAAAGATAGCTACACGTAAATACGCGTCTTTTATATTGATGGAGGCTAAAAAGTCTCCCATCTGGAGCGAGGCTACAACTGAGCGGACAGACTCCATCCGAAAGGACTGGATTAGTAGATACTGGTTCAGGGATCTTAGGTCCAAAAATGGAAAGTAACCCAGTAACCACAGTGCAGCTGCGTGTTACTTGCACTGAGCCATAGACTTCTGTTATTACCTGCGGGTTTGTTGCGCTTTCAGAAATTGTGCCACACCTGCTGGATATAATAAAAGTTTACGGCAAAGTGCAGCTAACCCACAGAAAATCCACAGGTGCACTGCGCTGCACCGGCGGTTTGGGCAAATCGCAGCGAATCAGTGTGTAAGCAGCCTTAGGCCCCTTTCACATGATCGGTCTGACCCAATCGGACTCACTATTTACCTGTATGGAGCAGCAGATGTAAAACAGGCTTGTGTCTTGCGTCTAGAAAGGGATCTGCCCCATTCCGCCTGGGCAGATCGGATTGGATCAGAGGGACCATAGAGTAGAGTGGGCTGTGTCCGTGGACACGGACCTGTCATCCTCCCGCTCATTGTGGCCCACGACCAGTTATTAATTCGCTTTAGTTGCCCTCGCTCTTCAAAAGGTTGGGCACTCCTGGCATAAAGCATTCTCACAGAGGCTTTGGAGGACTGTATGGACATTAAGTCTGTGCATAGGAAGATCTGGGGAAAAAATAAGAATGTCATCCAGAATGGTCATCCCTGGTTTTAAAAAGCAGTCTTCCACTCACCTCCATCTTTGAATTCGATTATAGGCTCCTCTTAGAGCGAGTTTCTTGAAAACTTGCGCCCCACGAAGTTGATCAAACAACTCAGTAATAAGTGACAGCAGGTAACATTTTTTAACCGTAATGGCATTTACTCCCCAGTAGTCAATACAAGGACAATGGGAGCAGTCTTTTTTCTTGACAAAGAAAAACCCCGCCCAGGCGGAAGAGGAGGATTTTCAGATAAATACCTTTTGGAGATTCTCTGAAATGTACTCGGACATAGCTTTGGTCTCAGGGGGAGACTGAGGGGATATACCCAGCCTCTAGGGATGCTGGAACCTGGAACTAGGTCTATGGCACAGTCATAGGGTCTGTGGGGAGGAAGTTGGTCTAACTTACATTTGGAAAACACATCCAGAAATTCTGAATAGTGCGTTGGAACCAGGGAAGAAACCTCAGCGGATGCCACTGGAAGGGTGTTGACTGGGACCACCTTGCCTAGGCATCTGGTGTAACAGGTGGGCCCCTAGGATAACAAATAAGGACCAGACCAGTCAATTATTGGGGAATATTGTTGAAGCCAAGGAAAACCCAGGATTAACTTAGGAGGTACCCAGCGGTAACACCAGAAAGGAGATGAATTGCTGGTGAAGCACTACCACCGACATCTTGATGGAACAAATAAAACTCGAGGCCAGAATGGTTCCATCAATGGCCGGAGGATCTAAGGAAGGGGTTCAGTAGTCCAAGTGAATTCCTTTAGTAAGGAAGCAGTAATGAAATTGTCTGCTGCGCCAGGGTCAACTAATGCTTCCATCGAGACAGTGGATGTGGGGAAGTGCAACTGAACAGTAATAGTTGGACGTGGACTTGAGGGGCAAAAATTATGATCTAGCATACCTACGTATACTAACCTTGGGAGTTTCCCGGCCACTGTGGGCACCGTTTCAAGAAATGTCCCTTTTGTCCGCAGTAGATGCACAGTCCCTGCGTTCGATGATGGTTCCTCTCCTTCATGGATAGGTGTGTATGACCTAGTTGAATAGGAAGGAAAGAAGTCATTGGGAGATACTAAGGGGTGTTGAAAAGTTGGAGCCAGATGAGGTGCTAAGAATTCGCGCTGCCAGCCCTCTCCAGGGAGTGCTTCTGGAAACAGTTGTCGATCTGGGCGGCCAAAGAAATAAGATTTTCCAGGATGGTAGGAATCTCAAGACCCTCCACCTTGTCTTTGATACATTCCACCAACCCTTGCCAGAAGGCAGCTGTAAGTGCTTCATTGTTCCAGGAAAGTTCAGCTGCTAGGGTGCGAAACTGAATGGCGTACTGTCTAAGAGTGAGGTTGCAGGAGGCAAAGAAATGCGCCTGAGGTGAAGGAAGCTCAGCCTGACTCATCAAAAATCTTTTTTAAAGAAAGCGAGGAATGCTGTGATATCATTGGTTACTGGATCAACCTTTTTTTACGGCGGAGAGGCCCATGCCAAAGCCTCCTTAGAAAGTAACAAAACCACGTATGTGACCTTGGCCCAACCTGAAAGGAAACCTGAAAGGAAATTCTATGGCTGCAGGTACTGGCACTGGAAGCAAGGTTTGGAGTTGATCCAAACAAGTGGTTAGAGTCTGGAGGTGACGAATAACTTGAACTTGACTAGATTCTTGAGCACAGAGCCTTTGGAGACGTGATGGAGATCCGTCTGTCATGGTTCGAGCCACCCAGTCTTCACCAGAGCCACTGACGGTGTGGATGTTGCTCTGCGAGCCAGCCCCCAGGTTGCAGCTCTCTATAACAACCGTGCGGGCACAGTGCAATCAAATAGCACGCTGGAAGGAAACAGGGTACATACAAACACTATACTGAAAGAGACACACACAACAGCAGGAAATGAAGGGATCCACGGACAGAAACCAAAGGGAATATAACTGCACAGCCATAGGGAAACACTGAGAACAAAGACAGGATCATACTACACACAGAATAAAAGAATACTCAGAAACAATAAATGCCAGAGGATCAGATCGCCACCATACAAATCAGAAAGGAGAACGGAAATGCCTCATAGTGTAGTATTTAAAATCATTTTGACATTTATTTAAAAATTCCAGAATACTCACAATGAATAATATCAAACAAGCATGTCATCAAAAACTTGTAAAAGTTTCCAACCATCAAAATGGCCGCGGTCCTCGTGTGTAGTGAGGTCACGTGTCCAAGCTTCACCCAAAGCTCCAAAATTGCACAAAGCAACCATTTAAGTTTCAAATGAAATAAAGTTCAGAAGCGAATAGAATACCACTAGAGGTTTATCACTTTAGAACATCAGTAGAGTACTGCCTGTCACCCCCCAGGGAGCAGGAGGCTGGGTTGAGCCGCTCTGTGTGTGTCCATGGGATTGCTCGCATGGGTGCCCCATAGCACACAGCTTGCTATGAGGGCACACACAGAAGGTGAGAAGCAGAGAGCACCAGTGGGGACCCTACAAGAGGCGGTAAGGGACTGCTCTGTGCAATACCATTGCACAGAGCAGGTAAGTATAGCATCTTTTTATTTTAATCTAAAAAAAATAGGTTTACAAATAGGTTTACAATCACTTTAAATATTCAAATTTAAAGATATGCTGTCACTTTCACATTCAGGCAGCCCACCACCTAGCCAAGTGCACTCACTGATTCACTTTTCTTCACCAATTTCCTATAGCAGGAGCCCCTCCTGGATAAGCTCTGGTGTTGGAGTTTACTAAGGAGTCAGGTGGATGATGTCCCTAACTCATCCTTAGCACTGTAACATGGGAGAGGTCACGTGTTCTTTAGCCATAAACATTGGCTTAATTTCAACGTCGGAATTTAGGCTCTAAAGGAGTAGGAAGGGGGTGAAATAGCACAAATTAGTGTGTATACTATGAGAAAAAACCTCTAGTTTGTGGGATTTTGGAGGCAATGTAAAAAATATGAGAAAAACTCAATTAGAATATCTAAATATTTATTTGTATAAATGCCACGTGAAGCGGACACATATATGAAAAAAGAACAAATGGTACAAAAAAGCACATATATGAAAATTGTACAGAAACTACATAGATCTGACATAATACAAATCTTCCGAAGATGAATACAACGTCCAGCGCCGGTCACATGACGCAACCGCACCAATCAGTGGCGCGTCTGCCCTCGGCGCATGTAGGCAGCAAAACAAGGCAGCGAGGCCGAAAAATTGGCCCACGGTCCCATTACATGCCCGATGTGATGCCATCCATCGCGCCCCGCTGGAGAGAAGGGCACGATGGGTGACCACAGAAGCCCGATCAGCCCCAATTCTGGTCCGTTCCGCACCACAGGAAGTGCAGAAACGGCCATCTTGAATGTGGGCAAATTTAGGGGATACCGATATAAAGGGTAAGAAAGATGGTGCTGGGTTGTCATGGGACAATCAGACATGGAGTAACCATGTGGACTGGTACCCAGGATATAGATCCTTCTCCCAGAACAATGATATGGACGGGGAGCGGACCATGGACTAATACCACCGGTGGCGTTTTTAACCTATGATAGGAATATGTCCCTAACAAGGAAAAAATTGATAGGGGGCAATTTCCAATGAGGAAAACCCCCTCCCCGGCACCGGATATGGACATGTAAAGTCGGAAAAAAGGAATACTGGATAGAGAGATATGACGGGCCACCCCAAAGACAAACCTCTGGTTGTGTCACTTACCAATTGGATGCATGCATGGGAGCATATCAACAAAATAATTTCCGCCCAGGGGATCATATATACCTCCGCAGAAAAGACTGTTAAGAACATTAAACATACAAAATGCATATAAACAACAATATATATATATATCTCAAACCCCACATGTGTGTCAATGTGTCTAGAAAAAAGAGAAATCATCCTGCATCCATTGATATGGAGAAAAGCTGGAATAACGGAGATAATTAAAAATTGAAAAATCAATTTTAAACAGGGATGGGTGGGACATCAGGGTATATCAATAAAAGGAAAGAACAAACCCAAAACAGAAACAGAAACAAAACTAATCAGTCTTTCCAGAGCTAAAGCCCTCCAGGAGTGGACGAAAACTTTCGACTTCATTCAGACCTGGGGGCGTGGTTGCCCTAAGGTGCCTGATGCAGCGCATTTCCCGCTGGAGCAGGACCTTATTCCAATCCCCCCCCCCCCTACATGGAATATGAATCCTTTCAATGACTGAAAAAATTACATTGGGCATTCTATACCTGTGTTTTTTAGCTACGTGTCTCCCAAGAGGCAAGTAGAGATTCCCTATCCTCATGCTGTGTATATGTTTTTCCACTCTCTTCCCTAATTCCTGTCTTGATTTTCCGACGTAAAAGGATCCACACTGACAGACCATCAAGTAGACCACACCTTGTGTCTTGCAATTGGCAAAATGCCTAAGTGTGAAGGTCTCCCCATTGGGTAAAGTGAGTGTGGATCCTCCGCCAATGACAGTACATTGAGAGCATGCCCCACAAGGATAGGTCCCAAAGATTTTACATGGGTCCTTTCTAGCCTCTCCCTTGTATTCACTTTTGACCAACATGCCACCGATGGATTCTGCCTTTTTGAAAGTGATCACTGGTTTGGATGGTACTAGTGTCTTAAGGATTGGGTCCTCAGTGAGGATGGGCCAGTATTTGGTTAGAATCTGTCTGATTTTCTTATGCTCATTGGAGAATTTGAAAATTATCCTTGAAGTATTATCTTCTTGAGTTTTTTTCTTTTTCTTGGAAGTTTTGAAAATCAAAGTGTGTCTTTCCATTCCCTTTACTCTGTTAAAAGCTTTCTTTAAGGTGGATCTACTATAACCTCTCGCTAGTAGGCGGTTACTTAGCTCATTAGATTCAAATTGAAAATCGTCATCTGATGTACAATTCCTCCTGATTCGGAGGAACTGGCTAAAAGGTATGGATTCTTTGAGTGTTGTTGGGTGGAAACTGGCTGCGTGCAACATCGTGTTGCCAGCCGTCTCCTTCCTAAACAGTCTGCTTTGGACTTTCCCCTGTATATCTTTAGATATAAGGATATCGAGAAAGCTGACTTTCTCAAAGTCGTAAGACATAGTAAAGAATAAATTTAGGTTGTTGGTATTCATAAGTTCCAAAACTTTCTTGAGCATATCTTCAGGCCCATCCCAAATAATGAAGATGCCGTCTATGTAGCGCTGCCACATAAGAATGTGGCAGGCACACACAGACGCATCATCTCCCAGGAGGAAGTCCTTCTCCCACTCCCCCAGGTACAGGTTGGCATATGAGGGTGCACAGCACGTCCCCATAGCCACCCCCTGCACCTGGAGGTAGTGGGAGCCCTGAAATAAAAAAAAATTATGCTGTAAAATAAAATCAAGCATCTGGATGATGAATTGATTAAACTTCCAGTCAGTGGTTGGGCGTTGTCGTAACACTCTTTGGACAGCTAAAATACCAAGATCGTGTGGTATGCTGTTGTAGAGTGACTCTACGTCTACAATCACCAAAAAGGCCGATGGAGGTACGACAAGACCTTCCAATATTTGCAGAAGGTGGATTGTGTCTTTAGTGTACGAAGGGAGATCCATCACATGGGGTCTGAGGTGCTGGTCAATGACTCGGCTAGCACCTTCAGAAATGGAACCATTACCCGATATGATGGGCCTACCTGGTGGCCTCAACAGGTTTTTGTGCACTTTAGGAAGTGCGTACATCGTAGGGGTACGTGGGTGTCGGGTTCTAATAAAGTCCCAGGTATCTTGGTTTATGGCACCGTCTCTGAAGGATTCATCAACCAATTGATAGAATTCGCTATTCATTCTATCCACTGTGGATGAAGAGATTTTGCGATAGCATTTAGGATCCCTGAGAATTTTCATGCACATCTCCTCGTAATCTGGGTTGTCCATAAGGACGATGTTACCCCCTTTATCTGAGCCTTTAATCGTGATGTTGACATTGTTCTTAAGAGTTTTTAGGGCATGTTTTTGCTCTGGATTGAGATTGCAATGTAAAGTCTCTTTCCTCAGGACCTCAATTTCCTTAGATGTTTGTCTTACAAACAGAGCTAAAGCAGGATTCTGGTTGATTGGTGGGAAGTTATGAGACTTGGCGGAGGATCCACACTCACTTTACCCAATGGGGAGACCTTCACACTTAGGCATTTTGCCAATTGCAAGACACAAGGTGTGGTCTACTTGATGGTCTGTCAGTGCGGATCCTTTTACGTCGGAAAAACAAGACAGGAATTAGGGAAGAGAGTGGAAAAACATATACACAGCATGAGGATAGGGAATCTCTACTTGCCTCTTGGGAGACACGTAGCTAAAAAACACAGGTATAGAATGCCCAATGTAATTTTTTCAGTCATTGAAAGGATTCATATTCCATGTAGGGGGGGGGATTGGAATAAGGTCCTGCTCCAGCGGGAAATACGCTGGATCAGGCACCTTAGGGCAACCACGCCCCCAGGTCTGAATGAAGTCGAAAGTTTTCGTCCATTCCTGGAGGGCTTTAGCTCTGGAAAGACTAATTAATTTTGTTTCTGTTTCTGTTTTGGGTTTGTTCTTTCCTTTTATTGATATACCCTGATGTCCCACCCATCCCTGTTTAAAATTGATTTTTCAATTTTTAATTATCTCCGTTATTCCAGCTTTTCTCCATATCAATGGATGCAGGATGATTTCTCTTTTTTCTAGACACATTGACACACATGTGGGGTTTGAGATATATATATATTGTTGTTTATATGCATTTTGTATGTTTAATGTTCTTAACAGTCTTTTCTGCGGAGGTATATATGATCCCCTGGGCGGAAATGATTTTGTTGATATGCTCCCATGCATGCATCCAATTGGTAAGTGACACAACCAGAGGTTTGTCTTTGGGGTGGCCCGTCATATCTCTCTATCCAGTATTCCTTTTTTCCAACTTTACATGTCCATATCCGGTGCCGGGGAGGGGGTTTTCCTCATTGGAAATTGCCCCCTATCAATTTTTTCCTTGTTAGGGACATATTCCTATCATAGGTTAAAAACGGCACCGGTGGTATTAGTCCATGGTCCGCTCCCCGTCCATATCATTGTTCTGGGAGAAGGATCTATATCCTGGGTACCAGTCCACATGGTTACTGCATGTCTGATTGTCCCATGACAACCCAGCACCATCTTTCTTACCCTTTATATCGGTATCCCCTAAATTTGACCACATTCAAGATGGCCGTTTCTGCACTTCCTGCGGTGCAGAACGGACCAGAATTGGGGCTGATCGGGCTTCTGTGGTCACCCATCGTGCCCTTCTCTCCAGCGGGGCGCGATGGATGGCATCACATCGGGCATGTAATGGGACCGTGGGACAATTTTTCGGCCTCGCTGCCTTGTTTTGCTGCCTACATGCGCCGAGGGCAGACGCGCCGCTGATTGGTGCGGTTGCGTCATGTGACCGGCGCTGGACGTGATCTGGCGTGGCAAGTGCGGCGTATCCATGGCAACATGACGCTCTGCTCTATGAGCTGGTGCGTCATGTGACCTTGTCTGGACCAATCAGACACAGCAGAGGGATATATAGGACGCCAAAGAAGTTATATGGTGTCATTCTCTCCCTCTGCTGGCAGGCAGAGGATGTTTCTGTATGGACCTCTGTTGTATGGAACCTTTTCTGGATATCAATTGTGATTCTTGATCCTCTTGACAGGTAATATTTTAAAAGTTCCACCTAGGAGAGGGAGGAATTTCTTCTCTCTCTCTTTGATGGATAGAATAATTTTTATCCTATTTCATATATTTTTTGATGTTTCAGGACATACATCTTTGGACTCAAGAATCCACTGGTTTTGTCCTCTTATATGAATTATATTACCTGATGAATCCGAATTTTAGATCTCCACTTTCCATCTACAGGTACCATATCCATTTTCTTTAGGGAGATTTATTTTACTCCCTAATGGAATTACTTTCATACTTATGTATGTTATATATTTTTTGTTTAAGGCACCTATCTTGGACCAATTTTTCATATGTCCGTACTTCTTATATGGACTTGTTTTTGATGGAAAAGTTTTCCTGGAACTTTGAGGGCATCGGGGAATCCACAACGCAGTGTTACTGGAACCTGGGATGCACATATGGGAGCATTGATGGAATCATTTTTCATATGAGTTTTTTGTGTAAGTTTGTTTGCTGTTTCGCTGTATTCCATATAACAGTTGAAATTAAAGTGGAAACTTATTTTATTGTTTCTGTATTTAATAGAAAATTTATTCTCACAGAAGTGAATGCATTTGAATTCCCTGAAGAAGGACGTTTACAGTTTGAAATGCGTTGGACAAGCCTCTTTTGATCTGCTTCTGGCTGGAGCGGTCAACTCAGGCTATTGTATTCATCTTCGGAAGATTTGTATTATGTCAGATCTATGTAGTTTCTGTACAATTTTCATATATGTGCTTTTTTGTACCATTTGTTCTTTTTTCATATATGTGTCCGCTTCACGTGGCATTTATACAAATAAATATTTAGATATTTTAATTGAGTTTTTCTCATATTTTTTACATTGCCTCCAAAATCCCACAAACTAGAGTTTTTTTCTCATTTTATACATATTTGGGATGATGGCAATTACATGTTGAGTTGCATGAGGTGTTACATTTTTTCACGTATCATAGGGTGGACAATACACCTATAAACCTCGTCCTCACACCCATGCACCCATACATGGACCCTATTTTTGTGTTACAATTATAAATAACTTGATGCACTATTTTTCCCATATATCTGCCATCTTGGAGAAATCCAATATTGGCAGGAGTGTGGTGCACATTTTTTGAGAGCTGATATTTATTTTAGAAATACAGCTATAATAACATATGTCTTTTGTGTTCTGAAATTTGTTTTGTTTTTCCTTTCAACCATTGAATATGGGGGATCTTCAGGGAGATGGGTGGGAGGAGCTTATGTCGGGGATTCAGAAGAACTATCAAGGGACTGAACAGCCAATCTCAGATCTGTCATCTTTATTTTTCAGTCTTAGGAAAACACTAGAGAAAAAATCTGCCTTATATTGGCACATTAATTCATTTGATAGGTATATTAAAGAACATATCAATCCTATCAGCCTGAGGATTCAGATATTTCCGATCTTGGAAAATATCAGTAAAAACCTCAAGTTGAACTGGGAAACCAAGTTAAATGAATGTTCAATGAATTTGATGATGTTATTGCAGGAGGAGTATAGACAGCAGCTGGTTGTTTTGGATATAGAAATAGAATCACTATATGCTCGCCTCTCACTCCTAAAAACGCATAAAGAATACAGTAACTTTGAAAAAAATCTCAAAGAACATTTGGAAAATTTTGGTAAAACAATACTTGCGAAAAAAGAGAAAAAGTATTGGAGAGATAAGAATGCGTTCAGTGAGGGTCGAGCATATAGATGGAATCAAGAGAAAAATATAAAAACAATCAAGGGGGAGATACCAATGTACAAAATGATTATTTGTCTGACATCCCATCTAACTCTTCCTCCTCAGTCTCCTCAAACACAGGTCGTCTGTTTGGGACTAAAAGGAAAGGTCCTTCACCTAGATCCAATGGAACTGATGGAGAGGTCCTACAATGCAACAAAAAAGCAACAACGGATTCCAAGGTATTCTCCACACAAAATGGAAGAGGGAGTGGACATAGTCGGGGTACATACAAAAACAACCCCAAGGGATCTACCACTCGAAGCAAAACGGCTTCTCAGAGGGAATTGGGGGCAATACCCAAATCTGGGGCCATCTCTCGAGTCCAGTCACTTCCAGTGGAGGATTTTTTAGAGAAGGGCAAAATACAACCATTTCCACCTTCGACCATGACACAATTAGTCATGGAACCCTTTGTGACAAAAACAACCCCAGGGGAAAACTTAATATTATAAATCTATCCTCCTACAAGTTATCTGATTTGGAACACGAAGTATTGTCTTTGGGCCTTTCTTTTTGCCCAACTAGCAATACGGACAGTTTTGAAACAGTGAAGGATATTCATTTGTTTGCTCGTAAGCTCTTTTATAAGAGCTTATATGCTAAACAAGAGAATCAAGAAAATGAAGTGGCACCGAATCTTAAAGCGGCCGACTTCAAGGCCTTGAGGGACCTAAATCTCCTACTCCAAGAAAACGCCCCTTTGAGTCAGATATGGGAGGAGAATTTGGAGGAGGAGGAGAGTGATGATGGGGAAAATAATCAGACATTTTTCACCCCCAAAAAATTTAAAAGGAAGTCTCATAACTTCCCACCAATCAACCAGAATCCTGCTTTAGCTCTGTTTGTAAGACAAACATCTAAGGAAATTGAGGTCCTGAGGAAAGAGACTTTACATTGCAATCTCAATCCAGAGCAAAAACATGCCCTAAAAACTCTTAAGAACAATGTCAACATCACGATTAAAGGCTCAGATAAAGGGGGTAACATCGTCCTTATGGACAACCCAGATTACGAGGAGATGTGCATGAAAATTCTCAGGGATCCTAAATGCTATCGCAAAATCTCTTCATCCACAGTGGATAGAATGAATAGCGAATTCTATCAATTGGTTGATGAATCCTTCAGAGACGGTGCCATAAACCAAGATACCTGGGACTTTATTAGAACCCGACACCCACGTACCCCTACGATGTACGCACTTCCTAAAGTGCACAAAAACCTGTTGAGGCCACCAGGTAGGCCTATCATATCGGGTAATGGTTCCATTTCTGAAGGTGCTAGCCGAGTCATTGACCAGCACCTCAGACCCCATGTGATGGATCTCCCTTCGTACACTAAAGACACAATCCACCTTCTGCAAATATTGGAAGGTCTTGTCGTAACTCCATCGGCCTTTTTGGTGACTGTAGACGTAGAGTCACTCTACAACAGCATACCACACGATCTTGGTATTTTAGCTGTCCAAAGAGTGTTACGACAACGCCCAACCACTGACTGGAAGTTTAATCAATTCATCATCCAGATGCTTGATTTTATTTTACAGCATAATTTTTTTTATTTCAGGGCTCCCACTACCTCCAGGTGCAGGGGGTGGCTATGGGGACGTGCTGTGCACCCTCATATGCCAACCTGTACCTGGGGGAGTGGGAGAAGGACTTCCTCCTGGGAGATGATGCGTCTGTGTGTGCCTGCCACATTCTTATGTGGCAGCGCTACATAGACGACATCTTCATTATTTGGGATGGGCCTGAAGATATGCTCAAGAAAGTTTTGGAACTTATGAATACCAACAACCTAAATTTATTCTTTACTATGTCTTACGACTTTGAGAAAGTCAGCTTTCTCGATATCCTTATATCTAAAGATATACAGGGGAAAGTCCAAAGCAGACTGTTTAGGAAGGAGACGGCTGGCAACACGATGTTGCACGCAGCCAGTTTCCACCCAACAACACTCAAAGAATCCATACCTTTTAGCCAGTTCCTCCGAATCAGGAGGAATTGTACATCAGATGACGATTTTCAATTTGAATCTAATGAGCTAAGTAACCGCCTACTAGCGAGAGGTTATAGTAGATCCACCTTAAAGAAAGCTTTTAACAGAGTAAAGGGAATGGAAAGACACACTTTGATTTTCAAAACTTCCAAGAAAAAGAAAAAAACTCAAGAAGATAATACTTCAAGGATAATTTTCAAATTCTCCAATGAGCATAAGAAAATCAGACAGATTCTAACCAAATACTGGCCCATCCTCACTGAGGACCCAATCCTTAAGACACTAGTACCATCCAAACCAGTGATCACTTTCAAAAAGGCAGAATCCATCGGTGGCATGTTGGTCAAAAGTGAATACAAGGGAGGGGCTAGAAAGGACCCATGTAAAATCTTTGGGACCTATCCTTGTGGGGCATGCTCTCAATGTACTGTCATTGGCGGAGGATCCACACTCACTTTACCCAATGGGGAGACCTTCACACTTAGGCATTTTGCCAATTGCAAGACACAAGGTGTGGTCTACTTGATGGTCTGTCAGTGCGGATCCTTTTACGTCGGAAAAACAAGACAGGAATTAGGGAAGAGAGTGGAAAAACATATACACAGCATGAGGATAGGGAATCTCTACTTGCTTCTTGGGAGACACGTAGCTAAAAAACACAGGTATAGAATGCCCAATGTAATTTTTTCAGTCATTGAAAGGATTCATATTCCATGTAGGGGGGGGGATTGGAATAAGGTCCTGCTCCAGCGGGAAATGCGCTGGATCAGGCACCTTAGGGCAACCACGCCCCCAGGTCTGAATGAAGTTGAAAGTTTTCGTCCATTCCTGGAGGGCTTTAGCTCTGGAAAGACTGATTAGTTTTGTTTCTGTTTCTGTTTTGGGTTTGTTCTTTCCTTTTATTGATATACCCTGATGTCCCACCCATCCCTGTTTAAAATTGATTTTTAAATTTTTAATTATCTCCGTTATTCCAGCTTTTCTCCATATCAATGGATGCAGGATGATTTCTCTTTTTTCTGGAAACACATTGACACACATGTGGGGTTTGAGATATATATATATATTGTTGTTTATATGCATTTTGTATGTTTAATGTTCTTAACAGTCTTTTCTGCGGAGGTATATATGATCCCCTGGGCGGAAATGATTTTGTTGATATGCTCCCATGCATGCATCCAATTGGTAAGTGACACAACCAGAGGTTTGTCTTTGGGGTGGCCCGTCATATCTCTCTATCCAGTATTCCTTTTTTCCGACTTTACATGTCCATATCCGGTGCCGGGGAGGGGGTTTTCCTCATTGGAAATTGCCCAGTATCAATTTTTTCCTTGTTAGGGACATATTCCTATCATAGGTTAAAAACGGCACCGGTGGTATTAGTCCATGGTCCGCTCCCCGTCCATATCATTGTTCTGGGAGAAGGATCTATATCCTGGGTACCAGTCCACATGGTTACTCCATGTCTGATTGTCCCATGACAACCCAGCACCATCTTTCTTACCCTTTATATCGGTATCCCCTAAATTTGCCCACATTCAAGATGGCCGTTTCTGCACTTCCTGCGGTGCGGAACGGACCAGAATTGGGGCTGATCGGGCTTCTGTGGTCACCCATCGTGCCCTTCTCTCCAGCGGAGCGGGATGGATGGCATCACATCGGGCATGTAATGGGACCGTGGGCCAATTTTTCGGCCTCGCTGCCTTGTTTTGCTGCCTACATGCGCCGAGGGCAGACGCGCCGCTGATTGGTGCGGTTGCGTCATGTGACCGGCGCTGGACATGATCTGGCGTGGCAAGTGCGGCGTATCCATGGCAACATGACGCTCTGCTCTATGAGCTGGTGCGTCATGTGACCTTGTCTGGACCAATCAGACACAGCAGAGGGATATATAGGACGCCAAAGAAGTTATATGGTGTCATTCTCTCCCTCTGCTGGCAGGCAGAGGATGTTTCTGTATGGACCTCTGTTGTATGGAACCTTTTCTGGATATCAATCGTGATTCTTGATCCTCTTGACAGGTAATATTTTAAAAGTTCCACCTAGGAGAGGGAGGAATTTCTTCTCTCTCTCTTTGATGGATAGAATAATTTTTATCCTATTTCATATATTTTTTGATGTTTCAGGACATACATCTTTGGACTCAAGAATCCACTGGTTTTGTCCTCTTATATGAATTATATTACCTGATGAATCCGAATTTTAGATCTCCACTTTCCATCTACAGGTACCATATCCATTTTCTTTAGGGAGATTTATTTTACTCCCTAATGGAATTACTTTCATACTTATGTATGTTATATATTTTTTGTTTAAGGCACCTATCTTGGACCAATTTTTCATATGTCCGTACTTTTTATATGGACTTGTTTTTGATGGAAAAGTTTTCCTGGAACTTTGAGGGCATCAGGGAATCCACAACACAGTGTTACTGGAACCTGGGATGCACATATGGGAGCATTGATGGAATAATTTTTCATATGAGTTTTTTGTGTAAGTTTTTTTGCTGTTTCGCTGTATTCCATATAACAGTTGAAATTAAAGTGGAAACTTATTTTATTGTTTCTGTATTTAATAGAAAATTTATTCTCGCAGAAGTGAATGCATTTGAATTCCCTGAAGAAGGACGTTTACAGTTTGAAACGCGTTGGACAAGCCTCTTTTGATCTGCTTCTGGCTGGAGCGGTCAACTCAGGCTATTGTATTCATCTTCGGAAGATTTGTATTATGTCAGATCTATGTAGTTTCTGTACAATTTTCATATATGTGCTTTTTTGTACCATTTGTTCTTTTTTTTTTTTCTTTTCTTTTTTCATATATGTGTCCGCTTCACGTGGCATTTATACAAATAAATATTTAGATATTTTAATTGAGTTTTTCTCATATTTTTTACATTGCCTCCAAAATCCCACAAACTAGAGTTTTTTTCTCATTTTATACATATTTGGGATGATGGCAATTACATGTTGGGTTGCATGAGGTGTTACATTTTTTCAATTAGTGTGTATACTTTGCTGAGAGGGGGGCTTTCAGGAGACACTGTCACTTTACCCTAAATAGCCAAAGTACCAAGGTTTCTTTAAATGCTATGAGTTAGGACTTCTTCACACAATTTCCATTGAACTGCTTTTTCTGCACAGAACTGCAGAGGTATGGTGTGAACAGGGCACTTAGAAAACAGATGTTATATTTGAGCCCTGTTCACACCATACATGTACGGTGGTGTGCAGAAAAACACATCTCAACAGACAGGGTGTGAACAAGCCTTTAAAGCCTATCAAACACAACAAAACAGTGTACAATATATTCGTTTCCCAGCTTAAACGCTGAGAATTAAACATAATATACCCTTACAGTGGGAAAGGTAGCCCTGCACTGGTAGGGCTAAATAGCCCTTCATTGTACATGTTGATACCAGGAGATTGCCCACATCCCAGAGTTTGAGGACAAAATTGTAGGCTGCCAGAGCGAGGCAGGAGCCCATACTTTGTTATAGACAGAGAGCTGGAGGAAGAGTCTGCAGGAGCCTGCTACTGCATCCATGATCCACTGATCATGGGTGCCATGCTTTCCAGGCTCCTGCTAAAAAAAATTATAAACTTATATTTTTTCCTGCAAATATTTGTGCATTTTTTTGTTTTTAAGTTAAACTTAGACTTTAAAGGGAGATGTCACCCAAGTACTGTAGCTGCTGACATTTAAGAAACATATTTGTCACCCCACAAAGTTCAGCGCAGTCTTCCATGCACCCCATTCTTCACAGTGCTTCTGATCTTCCACGCTGCCATCTTGCCGTAAATTTTTGATCACTCACAGCTGGTCCCTTACTATGCATGTACAAGATCACTGACTGGAGTGAGACTGGACCGGTAGTCTTCTGGGATGGGCCAAAGAGAATTCATCCTTACCTAGGCGAGGAATGACAAAGTGGAAGTGAGTACCTTCGAAAAAAGGCATTCGCTTATGGAAAAAAGATTGTGATTGTCCAAGTGGCTGGCAGGAAGAAAAAGAATGATGAAGAGTGACATTTTTTGGGTGAGGTCCAACTTTAACCTTGCTACCTTTAACCTTTACATTTTTTATCTTCCATTCTGCACTTTAGAATTTATTAAAGTGGAAGTAAACCCTCCTATCATTTTCAGGCAAGGAAGCTGCCATCTTTGCCTCTCTTTAATCTTCAACTGCCATGATGCTGCACATGTGATCCGTTATGACACCAGCCATTGGATGGTTTGACAGTTTGGTTGAGAGCACAACCAATGTGACAGTTGGCATTCCCGGCATGCCGGGAATGTAGCTGCTTTTTGAAACTGTTAAATCGATGGGTTTACTTCCGCTTTAAGCTGCGATGACCGCTTAAATATGTTTTTAGACTTAACATTTTTTTTTCCATTTCCATGAGACAGTTAAAACACCTGCAGTTAAATCATGCATTCAGTTTTCCATCAGAGGAACCACCGGCCTATTTGGGAATAAAGGATGGTGATTCATCGGTAGGAACGGGCTCGCCTGACATAAGGATGAACCCATCCAGGATGGAAAGTAAAACAAAGGTTTCTAAAATAGAAGTGAAATGTTGCAAGGAACATTTCTCCTTAATGAATTATAAGGAGATTTGTAGCAGCGGGACAGTCAAGAGACGTCTATCAGCATCTGCAAGCACCAGTGTCATGTCCTGGCTGCACTCTATCCTTATTGCCCTCTCTGTGAACTGGGCAGTTTCCTTTCACTTAGTTTATTTTCACTTCTAATCTGGCAGCTGGTTTCACCCTGTACACATTTGTTTTAAATAATTTGCTACTTGTTTCAGAGTTCTTGCCAGCTGAGAAATAAAAGGGAGGAAAAAGAAGAAAGATAATTCAAGGGGAGCATACGGTACTCATGGCCATGTAAATGATGAATCATGTAACTAAAAAACAGAAAAGTCTGTCATTTTATGATTAGTGTCCTACATTTCCAGACATAATTCTCAATTCTCTTTTGTCGGAGAACATTCCTGTACATCCAATTTTGCATTCCAGGCACAAAGACCTTAATGTAAGACAATGTCCACCCCTGTCCCCCAAAAAATAGGCACAGTGCTTGCTAAAAGGTTAGCAGAAGTATATCTAAGGCTGAGTTCACCCGATCTTTGCATGAGGCCCACAGCAGGGGTCCGGTGCGTCCCCGTTCACAGTTTCAAGTCCGATTTCAGCACAAATTTTGTGCTGAATTCGGACCTGAAATGGACCAAAAGACGCACAGGGCTCCTGTGCAAATTCACACCAGAGCCGCAGCAGAGATATGTGAACCGGCTCCATAGAGAGGTGGTCAAAATCTCCCGCTATTGCGAATTGGATGCGGGTTCTGTGTGAATCCAGCCTAAAACAAAAATGTTTCTTTTGGATTAAATAGTAAATGTAAAAAGCTTTGTCTTTTTTATTTTCTGTATCCCCCTTTGCAAGATTTTCCCTTTATTTCCTGTCTCAAAAACACAGCAGGAAATAAGAGCAACTTCCTCTTTATTTACCACTGAAATGGATGACCATTGTAAGATTTTAATTTTATATCCGTTCTGGTGACATTATATATTTCCCATCCCCTTCTGTTCCAAATACAGCAGTCACCAGGACAAATAGAGAGGTTGAATCTCCCTAGCGTGGACACAAACTGCAATAACAAACTACCATGGATTCTTATTCCTCTCCACTTTATGCAAAACATAGAAATAGCTTTGGCTTTAGATAACCTTTTACTGAGGGGGTTTCAGGGATTGAGGCCATTCCTCTTAGGTGGTTGGACACAGGGCATCGATAATGATACACCGCATCACAGCGCTCTAAAGAAAAAAAATACACTTAAATGTTGTTTTTACCCATTTTCTATAGGTTGTGAAAGCACACCTTGTTTATTATTATTATTATACAGGATTGATATAATGATTTGATCAAAGATTGTATGGCTCAGAACAGTGGAAAACAAAGTCTTACTTTGGAAGTTTGCAGTCAGAGTGTCCAAGCTGAGGTGTCCTCCCACACACCAATAGACAGGGGAGGGCTGGTAGCCTTAGGCCTGGGGGGCAAGTCCAGTCTAGTGGCCCACTGAACCGCCGAATCAGCTCACCATCCATGGCCCACCTGGTTTTTCGAGGCAGCCTCACCAGTGCTTATCAGTGCAGCCAACTCTAGTGCCCATCAATGAAGCCTGATCACTGGGACAGGTTACATGGGGTGTATGGTAGGGGAGATGGGGGGTCAGCTAGAGGTGTCAGGGTCTCTCACCTCAGCGATCTCAGTTCAGCAGGTCCTTGCACGCCACAGTCTCCTGGGGGGTAACGCTCCTGATCCTAGGGTCAAGTTGCAGCCAGCGCCCAGCCCTGTGTTCCGACTCCCTGGCATGCCCTGCCTCTGTCTGCTTCCAAGAATCCGGTCCCAGGGAGTTGTGGTTTCCTCTGCGCTGCTGTGTTTTCCACCCACCGGAAGCTTGAGCGCAGACTACAACTCCCGGAATGCAACAGCTAGTGGTCGGCCGCCATTGCCGTGCCCCCGGCCCTACTTCCTAGACCAGAATAAAAAAGAAAATGGTAGCGGGCAGCGGCTGCCGGGCATTTTGAACATAAGTTAGGGTGGCCTGGGAGGCAATTGCCACCCTGCCCCCTGGCCCAGCCCTCCCCTGCCAATAGACAAACGGTCATCGAGTAAAAGAAGCAGCCAACAACTCCATAACATCAAGCATATTTATTGTGAAGCCTTCACAGTGAGTACAGTCAGCATCTGTTACTGTACTCACTGTGAAGGTTTCGCAATAAATACGCTTGATGTTATGGAGTTGCTGGCTGCTTCTTTTACAGGATTTATATAGCGCCAACAGTTTGCACAGCTCTTTACTACAATGTTAGGGTAGGCAATACAATTACAATACAATTCAATACAGGAGGAATCAGAGGGCCCTGCTCGTTGGAGCTTACAATCTAGGAGGGAGGGTCAAGTGATACAAAAAGGGTAAAAAACTATGAGGATGATCTAATTAAGAAAATGAAAGTACAGTTGTTACGTGGAGACAGGATAGGGTTCTCTGAAGAGAAAAGTTTTCAGGGATCACCTAAAAGTGGAAAGATTTTGGAGATAGTCTGACAGATTGGGGTAGGGAATTCCAGAGGATGGGAGATTATGCCGACTATCAAGACAAACCCCATAGGTGTCCCCCACGGGAACTGAGGGGGCCATGTCATCACATGATCGATTGCAGTGTGAGGATCAATCGATCATGTGATGATATGACCCCCTCAGTTACAGTGGTGAAAACCGATGGGGTTCACCTTGATAGTCTACACCTGGCACTGACAATGGGAGCCGTTTTCGTGAGTAACAACACAATTCATTTCTGAGATTGCTCATCTCTGGTCTAATAATTTAATTACTAAGATATAGTGACACTGATGTTTACACATGTGTTCCTTATAGATAGTTGGATTGCGCCTGTTCCTGAAGAAGTGATGGTTTCACGAAACGTGTAGAGAATAGTGTGCGGCAATCCCCCGTGTTGTATCATGTACCTAATGTATGTCTCGATTTTATTGTGTAATTTTGCTGTATCATTGCTGTGGAATTTTATTGAGTAATTGTTACATCATGTCACAACATGGTTACACATACCGGGCAGACAATCCAATAAAGATTGCTTTTATGTGCATTTATCTTGTTTATGTAATCATACCAAGATTGTGTTCGCTGCACCGCCTGTACACGCCTCATTTAAAGTACCAATCCCTCTCCTTTTTATAAGCTATTGTTAGTATTTTGAATTTAATTCGTTGGGTGAGTGGCAACCAATTGAGGGACGGCAGAGAGGGGTAGCAGACGCTGAGCGGTTTGTAAGGTGAATGAGTCTGGCAGCAGCATTCACGATGGACTGAAGGGGGGATTGCCTATTTAAAGGTAAGCCAATGAGGGAGTTGCAGTAGTCGAGGCACAAGATGACCAGGGAGTGAATCAGGAGCTTTGTAGTTTCATTGGTTAGGAAGGGATGTCGTTTGAAGATGTTGCGGCGGCAAGCTTTGGAAAGGGATTGGATGTGGAGCCAAAAGGAGAGTTCAGAATCCAAGATAACAACTAGCACCCTGGCATGTGGGGATGGGTGGATGGTTGTGCCATTGCTCTTGACAGAGAAGTCAGGGGAAGGGCACGTGAGGGAGGAAATATTATGAGCTCAGTTTTGGAAAAGTTGAGTTTGAGGAAGTGGTGTGACATCCACACAGATATGTCTGTTAGTAAGTTAGTGATGCGTGAGAAGACTGATGGAGTGAGCTCAGGGGTGGAGAGATAGATTTAGGTGTCATCGTAGAAATGGTATTGAAAGCCATGGGAGGATATCAGCTGATCCAGGGAGGAGGTGTAGATTGAAAATAGGAGAGGTCCAAGAACAGAACCTTGGGGGACCCCGACGGAGAAAGGAAGAGGCGAGGAGGATGTAGACTTGTAAGTGACTCTGAAGGTGCAGTGGGATAGGTAGGATGAGAGCCAGTGAAAGCACAGTCACAGCGACCGAGGGAGTAAAGTTTATTGAGGAGGAGGGGGTGGTCAACCGTATCAAAGGCAGCCGAAAGGTTTCTTTGTCAATTTAGGCCAATATGTTTTCTGTGAATTAGGAAACACTCACACCTTGGTAATGTGGTGTGACTGTATCTGGCTGCAGCTGTGTATACTATCCCCTTGCAAGGGGGAACAGATTTGACAATTTATTTAACTAAACAGCGCTTGCCTCACCCCACCTCTATCTGATGAGAACTATAAGTTTAATCAATAAATTACACTGGTGAATATCAAGATAACAATCGTGACTGAGTGGCAAATATAAATTAATAACTCTAATGTTACATAAATTTTATCAAAATAGTGATTGATGACTTGATTTGTACAATTTAAAGTGACTCTTGATATTATGTTCGAATACAGCAAAAAAGTGCTTGGTGCTCCAAAGGTGACTGTAATTCCACCACTGTGTGTTTCCACACTCACCAGATGGGTTGGACTCCTCTGCCTTACGACAGAAAGAGTCAACTGTGCTTTAGGTCTCTTGGGGGGGACCTATTCCTCTACGGTTTTCACCGGACACTTCCACTGTATTGGTTGGCCTCCTATGGTGGCGCTCAAAATCCAGGGTTTGCAGACATGGAATATACAAACAGAGGTCTCCTCATAGTGTAAGAAAGAATGGGAAGGACACGTATATTGGGAGTGAAAGGCGCTGCACACCCTGAAAATTAACAGAAGAATAGGAAGTTTCCCCAAGGGTTTTTTTGCAGCAAAATTCCGAAAATGATTTACAATAATGCATGTTAAAAATGTATTGTGTGTACACATTAAGAACAGTCCCAACACATATATACTCCGGTAAAAACGTGTATATAATAACCACGTAGATTTAAGACACAACATTGCCATACAGTTTTACATTTCACACGCATCTGTATATGTTGCTGACGCGTTTCGATCCCAATGGATCTCTTCAGAGGATGGGTGGTTTGCTGTGGGAAATATATATATTAGATTTAAATTCTCTACATGGGTGTAGGCCCAATAGTAAAAAATATAGAGTGTATGATTACCAGTCAACTGTGTGTTAGAACCATGGTTTCTAACCGGAGTTCCATCGCTGGCATCTCAAGGGGAATCAGCAGCCTCCCGGACATTTGACACCCAAAAGTAGGGTGCCACCAAGGCGTGTGCGACCTGCAAGGAGTCATATGGAGGGGGAGAGACCCGAGAGGGGGCGCGCACGGACGGGCAGCCGGCACCTGTAATGAAACACCAAGGGCATCAATGTAGGATGCATCCGTCATGCATCCATATACACTATGTGGTTAATGAGTATTAAGTGGACAGACTAGAGGTCAGCAGTGGTATGTCCTTAAATATATATATTTATATTTGTCAATGTACTTCTGTAGTAATATTTAGCTAATGAGGTATATTTGTCATATTCTAAGCATAATGAATGGAATATGATCGATGTGTTTCTATGGTGGTATTTAACTAATAAGGTATGTTTGCCATATTCTAAGCAAAATAAGAGAAGTATGAAGGTTGTGAGAAAAATGATGAAGGTGATGTGTACTATGAATAGGATGGTGGAGGACAAAAACTAATGTAAAAAAAATAAAAGTGGAAAAAAGGTGAAATAAAACATCAGCAGTGTGAAAATTGATGATGGTGATGTGGTGTATGATGTGTGTAAAAAAGTGTGATGTAGTGTGATACGTGTGAAAAGTGAAAATGGATTGGAATGATTGTGTGTGGAATGAATGTGTGTGTGTTAGTGAGATAACAATGGTGAAAGTAGTGATGAGATTTAAACCAAGGTGAGATGAAGATCATTTAGATCAAATGTACTAGATATGTACTGTTGCACAACATGTGCAAGCCACAGTGTTGTGTGAAGAAATGTATGGGTTCTATTCGTCTTGGAGGGTCCCAGGCTCATTTTATGAGCCAAGGAGACCGACCAACACCACAAATGAAGCTGTAATTGGTTATAAATTAGTCAAAAGTAATGCTAATCAGGCCTAAAGCATGGTGCTTGAATGGGTCTGGAAGGAATTTGGCAGCCAGCCTATGTAGGGCTGGTGTACTTACATTTACCAGGCTGAGTCTAGTCGTCCACATAGAGGAGCTGGGGATCAAAGTGTGATCCACACAGTTCTCAGGTTGTATTAGTACTGCCCTTAATTAGGGAGGCCCTGGTGTGTTCAGCAGGCGCCCCGCCTTCGTCCATGCATCATCCTCCAGGGATATCCCCACCGCAGTATGCGGTCCTCCCTGAGTGGCTCCCTCGGCGTTCCGGAGGGACTCAAGGTCTCCGACAGCTGCCGTCTCCTCTGCCGCAAAAGCGTGACGTCCTGGCATCACACGCGTGCATAGTTTCCCACGCACGCGCGGATGACAAGGACGTCCAGAGGGGATCAGGGATGCCGCCGACAAGGAAGGAACGCCCATAATGGGCGGGCGCAACAAGGTCCGGTTGGTTATTATATACACGTTTTTACCGGAGTATATACGTGTTGGGACTGTACTTAATGTGTAGACACAATACATTTTTAACATGCATTATTGTAAATCATTTTCGGAATTTTGCTGCAAAAAACCCCTTGGGGAAACTTCCTATCCTCATAGTGTAAGATCCTTTAAAAACCTTTATTCAGCATAGGCATCTTATGTTAAAAATTCCTTTAAAAAGATGTTGTTAACGGCTCTGGTAAAAAAAATTCCCCGTGCAACTATCGGTATCTGTTGAGTAACACTGTCTGCAGACCAGCATGTGTTCCAACGTCCATGCCGGATATGATATATCGGGACTTCAGGATTTGACGCATTTTGTCATCAAGGTGCGACATTATCAAAAGCTGCTGTGTGAGGTGCTTTTACTAGGGGGAAGAGATATAATTTATTCCCTGCTTTGCGGGGACACAATCTAAGCAGATCGCAGTTCTGTCTCTCTGCCTGACGATCAGCAGGTGCCGGCGGACATCGGGCCCCCGGTACCCATCGAACGGCTCCTGCTGTGTGTAATCACATCAGGAGCAAGACGCCCGCAATGCACATTTGCACCCACTACCTGGAAGTGTGAGATCACATATATATATACGTGATCTGCCGCACAGCTACCGCCCTGTAGCAGTAAAATTGTTATAGGGCGGTCGGCAAGCAGGTAATAACAATATTTCCGCTTTTAGTGGTCCAAAGGATGAGAACTGAAGGTATAAATTACTGAAATACTGTGAACACAGCAGAACGCAGTTGCATACATTCAAGTTACCCAACACCCTCACTGTAATCTTTCACAGGTATGGTAATGATTATGGGAGCCTTTCGAGGTGCGTTCATAATGATGTCATAGATATGACTTCTGCAATGTCTCTACTGCACCCTATAGGACCCGCAAAACGGTTACTTGTAAGGGTTTGTTGTTCACAAACGCGATTAGAGGGGAAAGTCTCAGAAACAAAATCAACTGTAGAAGTTTTAGAGTGTTTAGGATTTAATTTAAATTAAATCAGAGGACTTCAAAGATGCCTAACGTTAGCTGGATTGTTTGATGGCTTAAATCCCTGCAAAAAATAGAATATGTAATATTTGAGAAGTTCATGAAGTGGACACTGGAGACCCAAGGGAAGAACTGGTATTCCAAGAATCGCTTGTTAAAAATGATTTGCTGAAAGATTGTTAGTGCTGCATCTCAAATACCCTGGTGACTTCTTATGCAAAGCAGAGAGAGTCAGAAGTTCAGCCATACAGGTGAAAATGAAGTTAACGTGCCTTTCTGAGAATGAATACTTATTTCAAAGCAAATAGCTCAATACATAGATTATTTACACTTAAGCTTGCGTAAATTGCTCAATATTCTTCCTGTGCGTCTAAGAATTTTCATCCAGAAATCTGTCTCGTGAACATCAAATGTGAATTTTGACTGATAAAGTCATAATTCTTATGGTATCAATAAAGAACTGCAAGGAAAAAGGTTACAAAAATGTTGCACTAAGGTTCGCACATACCTCAACACATATTTAAAGGCAGTTTTATTATGTTATTGCCCTGTTAAGTCACTTGTTTTTCTTTCCCACCCTACAAGCGCCCAAGGCATGTTTAAATGGATCCATAAAACATGTCCTGGAGTGTCTTTCTGCAGCTGATAGTGTTAGTATGCTGGGCCCTTGGGTCAGCCTTCCAGAGTTTTCTCCAGGAGGTTCCTGAGAATGTGTTAACAACCTTGTGTCAGCACCTTAAACCTATCCCTGGCAAGAGCAAAAATGTATTTAGAAGACAAACTAAAAAGTAAATCCATAAATTATGAATAGTGTTTTCAATGCGAAAGACAATATTAACCGCAATGACTTTCACCAAAACTCAATGCTTCAGCTGTTCAATGCATGTGTTCAGTAGTGAAGGTAGGCTGGGAAGTATAATTCATTTACCACTCACCCCACTTATCCACCGATGTTGCAACACATACGCCTTGTATACACGGGTAAGCTTCTCACACTCCAATTTTGCTCCAGAGCCAAAGGGTGGACATGAACGTTTCCAGCTTCAGATGCTTCCTCCCCTAATATAAAAGTAGAATGGTTTTTATCTTTGGTTTTGTTTAAAGTAAATGTATTTTAATATGTACAGCACCTTAAAAAAGTATTCATACGTCTTGAAATTTTCCACATTTTGTCATGTTACAACCAAAAACGTAAATGTATTTTATTGGGATTTAATGTGATAGACCAACACAGAGTGGCACATAATTCTAAAGTGGGAGGAAAAGGATAAATGGTTTTCAATTGTTTTTACAAATAAATATGTGATAAGTGTGGTGTGCATTTGTATTCAGCCCTTCTGAGTCAATACTTTGTAGAATCACCTTTCGCTGCAATTACAGTCTTTTTGGGGATGTCTCTACTAGCTTTGCACATCTATAGAATAAAATGTTTGCCCATTCTTCTGTGTAAAATAACTCAAGCTCTGTCAGATTGGATGGAGAGCATCTGAGAACAGCAATTTTCACGTTTTGCCACAGATTCTCAATTGGATTTAGGTCTGGACTTTGACTTGGCTATTCTAGCATATGAACATGCTTTGATCTAAACCATTGCATTGTAGCTCTGGCTGTATGATTAGGGTCGTTGTCCTGCTGGAAGGTGAACCTCCGCCCCAGTATCAAGTCTTTTGCAGACTCTAACAGGACTTCTTCTAAGATTGCCCTGTATTTGGCACCATCCACCTTCCCATTAACTCTGACCAGCTTCCCTGTCCCTGCTGAAGAAAAGCATCCCCAAAACATGATGCTGCCACCACCACCACCATGTTTCACGGTGGGGATGGTGTGTTCTGGGTGATGTGCAGTGTTAGTGTTCCGCCACATATAGCGTTTTGCTTTTAGGCCAAAAGGTTTATTGTTGGTCTCATCTGACCAGAGCACCTTCTTCCACATGTTTGCTGTGGCTACCCCATGGCTTCTTGCAAACTGCAAACTTGACTTCTTATGGCTTTTTTCAGCAATGGCTTTCTTCTTGCCACTGTTTCATAAAGGCCACATTTGTGGGGTGCACAACTAATAGTTGTCCTGTGGACAGATTCTCCTACCTGAGCGGTGGATCTCTGCAGCTCCTCCAGAGTTACCAGAGATAGTTGGCTGCTTCTCTGATTAATGCTCTCCTTGCCCGGTGTCAGTAGATCAGTGGACGGTGTCAATAAAGGAGTGGGCAGTGTAAGTCAGTAGGGCAGTGGATGGTGTCAGTAGGGCAGTGGATGATGTCAGTAGAGCCGTGGATGATGTCAGTAGGGCAGTGAAAGATGTCAGTAGGGCAGTGGATGTTGTCAGTAGCTTTTTATTTTTATTATTATATTTAATATAAATTTTTTTTAAATATATTTTCCTTACATTTATTAGCAGCCCTGTTGTTTTTTTTTAATGAAATATCATGGGTCTAAACAAACCCCTGATGTCTCACTTTTGACAAAGTCCTCAATCTCCATGTATGCAAATTCAGCTGCACAGAATGAATAAACAGAAAGACCTCTGCACAGTTTCCCTATTCATTCACATACTAAAGCATAGTAAACACAGTTTACAATGTTTCAGTTATGATTGCACACTGACTGGTCACTCACTGTCACTGTGTAGCTCTCACCCATTTTTTGTCTGTTTGCCCCAGGTTGGCATTGTGTCCACTCACTAATAAATACCACAAAGCAAACTTAAAAACTAAAAAAGAAAATTTCTCAAACACCATCTCAAAAGCCCTAAATCCGACCTTGTGAACTTTTCAAACTAGTCGCTCAGACTATGAACCCTACCTGTCTAGAACCTCCAGCAAACGAAACTCAAGAATTATGTAATGAGCTATCAGATTTTTATCGACAAAATCAAAAACATTCAGGAAATAATTCAACAGAAAAAAAACAACCAACCTCACTCAGCCAAAGCAAGAAGAGGAAATCAATACAAACATTATACAATCGTCAAAATTTTTGCTGGTCCCGATCACCATCGACACCACTAAAAACATCATCAGAAGCCTCCGAGACAGCACATCACCAAATGACATCATTGCTACAAAACTCCAGAAAGAATGTACCGTCATCTTGGCACCCACCATAACACATCTCGTAAATCAATCATTCAAAGAAGGTATTGTTCCGATCTCCCTCAAGCAAGGCATAATCAAACCCCTCCTAAAGAAACCCAACCTCAACCCCAAAGACCCAAACTACCGCAGACCGGTAACAAGTCTTAACACCATCTCCAAGATCATGGAGAAAGTAGTAGTACAACAGCTACAACTCCATTTGGACACCCAGAAACTCTTGGACCTACTACAATCAGGCTTCTGCCCAGGCCAAGGCACAGAAACAGCGCTTCTCAAAATATGGGATGACACCCTTGAAGCAGCAGATGATGGAGAATCATGTCTCGTGGTGCTGCTGGATCTCAGTGCAGCATTCGACACAGTAGACCACAAAACTCTACTCATTCGCCTTAAAGAAGTAGCAGGAGTCACAGACTCAGATCTACCCTGGTTCGCATCTTTCCTAGAAAATCGTTCCCAAACAGTGAAACTAGGAGCCTTCGCCTCTGAAACTCACGCAATTTCTTGCGGAGTCCCTCAAGAATCACCCCTGTCACCCATGCTCTTCAACATCTACCTCCGCCTACTCCTCAAAATCATCAGCAAACAGAACCTGTGCTACCACTCATACGCTGACGACACTCAACTCCATTTTCGCATCACCGAAAAAAAGACCAATATCACGGACTGGAAAAATGCCTCACATTGATCGATGATTGGATGACTGAGAGCTCCCTTAAACTCAATGGATCCAAAAGCGAACTTCTTCTCCTCCACGCAAACCGAAAGACAAAAGCCAAGACTTCATGAACACCACCCACTATCCTTGGACAGACCATTACCCCGAGCACCAAAGTCAAAAGTCTCGGAGTCATCTTTGACTCGGAGATGTCGATGGATGCACAAATAGGATCAGTTGTCAGCGGATCTCACAAACTCCTCCGCCTGCTGCGTAGACTCATCCCCTTCATCCCAGAAGAGGACATAGCAGTAGTAGTTGGAACAATCAACTCCCGACTCGACTACGCAAACTCCCTCTACATAGGACTACCTAAATACCAGATTTCGCGCCTACAAGTCGTCCAGAACACGGCAGCCAGACTGGTAACAGGAAAAAACCCTGGGAATCCATCACCTCTTCACTGAGGACCCTTCATTGGCTAACCGTAAAGGATCGGGTCACATTCAAGACCCTCTGTCTCACCCACAAGTGCACACAAGGAAACGCTCCTCAATACTTATGCGAGAAAATAAAACACTACACCCCCAATCACATTCTCCGATCAACCAACCAAAACCTCCTCCACATCTCCAAGTCCCGCTACAAATTGAAGGGAGAACAAAGATTTGCAGTCCAAGGACCACGGCTATGGAACGCTCTACCCACAAACATCTGCATGGAAGAAAACCATCGGGCCTTCAGGAAAAAACTTGAGACCCACCCCTTCTGAAGGATTAGGACGACACTGGATAGAAAAAAGCGCCTTGAGGCGATTTAGTTCGCATTTGTAGTGCTATACAAGTTATTCACTCACTCACTCACTCACTCACAGAAGCATTTGCAGTGGCAGAGCTCCCTAAAGAGGGATTGCTTTGATGCAGTAATGGGAAACGATAATATGGTGAGGTGTTTCTAGCTATGATTATCATTTTCAAATGATGTTACATATTCCATGTGCACTCATACGGCTGTATTATCATGTTTGTGTTTTAGCCTCATTATCAGAGCTCATGTTTTAATGAAAACAAATGTTGTTCTTATATAAATATTTTTCTTTATAAAAAACAATTTATTCAAACACAACTTTTGGCTTTTTGCTGCTAAAAAACCCCATGGGGAAATTTTTCCAATACTTTGATGCAGTTGGTCAGCTTAAACATTTATTGCAATATGGGTGAACTAAATATTCTTATTTTTTATTGCAAAGTTTGCTTGAAAGGG
Source organism: Rana muscosa (assembly GCA_029206835.1). Classification (NCBI taxonomy): domain Eukaryota; kingdom Metazoa; phylum Chordata; class Amphibia; order Anura; family Ranidae; genus Rana; species Rana muscosa. Next base: position 215,513,048 of record CM055123.1, on the reverse strand, counting down.
TATAGCAGTGTGCAGAGGGTTCATCCAGTATTTTTAGTGTTAATATGTGGTCACACCCCTTTAGCACCTGGTAGATTATATGTGTAGCGGGTATGTACTTTCCCGGGTGTAAATTTAACTGTCAGAGACACCAGTGATGTCTAATTCCCTGCAGCCCAGCAGGTGGCGCTGTCGCTTTGGGCTGGGGTTGAATCATTTCTGTGTGCCGTGCCTCCTTTTTGTCCTCCCTCGGCAGCAGTATGGTGGGGCGGGGAACCCACCATGCTTGCTGGGAGAGGGTATAAAGGGGCCGGCCATCTTTGTCACGGGGTCGAGTCCCAGGCACCTTCAGCCTGTGGGCGGTGTTTGTGTCGGTCCTCTAGGCGGCCTAGGCCTAGAGGACAGCCGAAGGTCGTGTTCCATCTCAGGCACCTTTAGCCTGGGGTGAGGTACTCGAGAGGATGGTCTGGAGCTCAGTGCCCAACACTGAGTTTCGCGAGGGACGGAGGTCCTAGGGAACCCAGGGATTGGGTACCCGAATCCGGAAGGCGTAATGGACCGGGGGGAGCTCCTCACTTGAAGACCGGGTGCAGCAGATTGCCAGTGACAGGTGAGCCTCCCACCGGAGACCGCCTGAAAGGAAATTCCCCCTCGCTCGGAGACCGCAACCCACTTTCAGGAAGGAAAGTGGAGAGTTCATTGTGTCTGGGCCTACTCGCATCCACACCTCCTTGTTTGTTCTGTTCTTAAAGGGAGTCCAACTGATTATGCTGTTCACTCGAGAAGAATAAAGGTGTGTTGGACTTTAATGGTGTGAGGTTCTTTTCTGGTGGACATTGTTCAAGGTAATCTCACGTGGAGGTTTTAGGTGCACAACACTGACCCGAAGGTAGAGAAAGAACTTTGCTTATACCGCACTGACACCTGTGGTGAAGGCCAGGCGTGGTGTCCCCGCTCTCTCCCCTCTAAGGTACCCCTAGACAAGAAGAGAAACAAGCTGATGCAAAGAGGGGAGTGAGGAGGGCGCTACATATGCTTGTACAAGCTATTGGGATCTGAACATAGGGATTTCTTGTTTCTCTTTATAAAATAGTCCCGATCACCGGTTTGCTAGAGAGTCTCTCTGTTCATCATCCCAGCTCAGCAAGACCTATGTAAAGAGGCTGTGGGAGGAGTTAGAGAAGTGTGGGAAGAGATCGGATGAATATGGAGTAGTTTAGTCTAGAGCAGGTGGCGTTGCTGAACCACAATGTAATGGCATGGCGTGGCACTTCCCCTTTGGGAAAATGTTCTTTTACATTCCAATGTATAGACTAGGGTCTGTAAGTAAATGCTGGGTGAAATTACTCACCTCCTGGTGCAGGTTTGGGACCCCTTTGTAGATATAGCACCCTCCTTGTATTGGACACTAGGTAAATTACATTTGCTCTGTAATCTGAGGAACAGTGATCTGCCTTGGTCTGTTCATTGCTTCACAGGCTTGGAGTTTAAATTGCTTCCCCCTGCCTCTGGGTGAAGCTTCCAGAGCTTAAAGTGGATGTAAACCCGATTCATGAAATTTGGTCTGGGCACATATATCTGCAGTATTTTGTTATCTCTTTTCAATGGGCTAAGTCTTATAGCTCTCTTCTGAACGGTTCCTCTGTTATCAGCCTGAGAACTCCTGACATAATTTTTTGACTTTTTAGACAAAAGCAGCCTGAATCTTTTGTGAAAGGAGGCTGCTAAATAAGATTAGCAGAGAGCAGCTCCTATTACAAAACACCTTTGAGAGTCTTTGCCTATGATGAGAGGGGGTGTGTGCCTTTCCTCCAATCAGCAATGTTAGCTATCTTGGCTGTATGCCCAGACATCACACTCTGTGTTAACCAGGAAGAGAAAATCTCCTAACAAAATCTGACTTTTCTAAACAGTATGTATATAAATGTGAAGACAGAAGATATACATATAAAACCTATGTAGGGAGGTTTGGTTTATCTCTGTGTATCATATGAGGCTGTTCACTTCACTGGGCGAATGGAGGGTTTACATCCACTTTAAAGCAGGAGATTCAAATGACTGGCCTGAATATTTACTATGCCCTGGCCAATACCTGGAGAGGTGTGCCCATAAGGTGGTCTAGAAGGTGGTAAACAGCCTGAAGCACTGAGGAGATTGTTTTTTTCCCCGCCATGGTTGGACTGAATGCTGGACCTCTCTATCAAGGAATCAGGTCTAAGTATGTAGCTGCTCTAGAACTTGTGAGTAGAGACCCTGACTGACTCCCTAAAACAGAGTAATTAGAGAGACCTGCCTCATGATCCCTAGCTACGAGACTTTAACTATTTTGGAGCTATCTTATGATCTCCAGCTATGAAAAAATAGAGCGTTCTGCAAAACTTCCTCATGGTTCCCAGCTGTAAGAGCTAGACTGCGATACCTTTACAAAGAGAACAGTGTCCTCTGCTAATTGTTCTTAATTGTTTGGAGTATCCCATGCCCTTTTTCCTCCCCTGTTAAAGTTTTGCAAGCAAAAAATCTTAAAAAAAATACATCTCCTAGACTTAGTGGCGGCTGGTGCTCCAAATTTTTGGGGGGCGCAAACAAATTGAAAAAAAAAAAACATCAATTGCAGCCACTGTGCCCATCAAACGCAGCTACTGTGCCCATCAATTGCCGCCACTGTGCCATCAAACACAGCCACTGTGCCCATCAAACGCAGCCACTGTGCCCATCAAACGCAGCCACTGTGCCCATCAAACGCAGCCACTGTGCCCATCAAACGCAGCCACTGTACCCATAAATTGCCGCCACTGTGCCATCAAACGCAGCTACTGCACCCATCAATTGCTGACACTGTGGCCATCACTCACCGCCACTGTGCCATCAATTGCTGACACTGTACCCATCGATTGCTGACACTGTACCCATCAATTGCTGACACTGTACCCATCAATTGCTGACACTGTGCCCATCAGTTGCCGACACTGTGCCCATCAATTGTCGCTACTGTGCCTATCAATTGCTGCCAGTGTGCTCATCAATTGCGGCTACTGTGCCCCATCAATTGCTGCCAGTGTGCCCATCAATTGCCGCTACTGTGCCCATCAACTGCTGCCAGTGTGCCTATCAATGCATGAATCTATCTATGGTGATAGAGGGACGGCAGGAGAGAGGGGGTGGCGCCCGTGCACCCTTTATGGCGCACCGCCACTGCCTAGACTATTTAATGGAGCTGAAGTGAATGGACTGTTTGGACTGTTGTTTGTTTGGTAGCCTCTAGCCACTGCACTATGGGAAGGAACTAGATAAATACAGCAGCTCCTTTGAGGTAGCACTACATACAGTACAAGCAAGCTACATAGAAAAGTTGTGTTCTTTTACATGGAAACTATTTTGCTCAGCACTGCGATGTTATAGCTGAGGATGTACCTGTTATTTGAAATCTCTAATAAAAGGCATGCCAGAATGGTCACCTACTATTTCTAAAAAAAAATTATGGTATAAACCAATGCGTGGGTTAACCAGTCCGGCTCCAGAGCAATTTTAGTTTTTTCCACAAACGTAAAAATCTTAATTTTTGGCATTAAAATTACTTAATCCCCTAGAACATTATATTGTTTCTGAAAGCCTGAGGCCCTGAAAAATAAAAAGGTGACGGTTGCACATTTTTATTTCACATGATATTTGCGTAACTGTTTATTAAACGCAAAATTTTCCAGGAAAATATACTGGTATAATAAAACTAATTTTAATGCAAAAACATCATACAATATCAATTTTTGGTTAAAATTTTAAAGATGAGGTTGCATCGAGTAAATAGATATGTCTTAAAATTGCATGCGCCCACGATATTGTCAAAAACCATGGTGCCCAAAAATCTACATAGGTGATTATTTAAAAGTCTTTACAGCTCATCAGTTTAGAGTAAAGGCCCGTACACACGGTCGGACTTTTGCCCAACAAACTTAGTTTTAAGCAAGTTGGACCAACAATCCATCGGACAAACTTGTTTGGTTTGGTTTTGGATTTCATCGGACAAAAGTTGGGTCGGCAAACGGACAAACTTTTGTCCAACAAAAGTCAGATGGAGCAAAGTCTGACCATGTGTACAGATAACCATCGGACTTTAGTCCGATGGACAAAACAACTAATGTTAAAATCAACCAACAATAGCAGAAGTTGACCAAAGGGTGGCAGTAAAGATCAGAGAAGAGCAGAAAAAACACGTGATGTTGTAAGAAGTTTTAAGAAAGTTTGCAGAAAAGTCAGAGCGTGTGTATGCTATGGGTGTTCCCAACCAACTCCGTTCGGACAAAAAACCACGGAAAAGTCAGATGAAAGTCCGACCGTGTGTACGAGGCTTAAGTAGGAGCTCTTTTGCTAGAATTATTGTTCTCACCCTGACGTTCGCGGTGATATGTCACACGTGCGGTGCGATCGCGGTTTGACAGTATAATACTATGGAAAGTAAACTACCAAATATGGGTTCTACGTCTCTGCCCCTGCCATGTATAAAATATGCTGGAGAAGCCCGTGAAGGAGTCTGAGGCTTAGATGAGCCTGCTGGAGGGGCTGACTAGAGGCATGCTACACCTTGTCTGCAAGGTTCTCCTTTAAGAAAATGCTGAGCGCATGTTTATTTTACTAATCAATCTCATTACACATCTTCTAGTCACACTGGAACTGTTTAATTTTTCTTTCTTGTAATGGTGCCTCACTTGTTCTGCAATTGTGAAACACTTAGGGAGCTGTAGGAATGCAATCTGGAAGTTATATTCAATGTGTAGGTGATAGAAGAAGAAATAGTATGGGTTATACAAAGTTCAGCAAGACAGACAGGGGCTGTGCTGACTCTGAGAAATAACTATGCATTTTAGTCAAAGAATAGTATAAAAATATTGGATGCTTTTCAAATGCGGAAAATGTGTAAAAGGGACAGATTTTTCAGGCTTAGGTTCCTGTGTAAACTCTCTCATGCCGTTTACACAAGAGTTGAAGACTTTGGCAGATAGTTTGCATAGGAAGCTAAGCCTGCAAAATCCACCCCTTTTACATATTTTTCAAATGTGATACCTACTCACAATCTGTCTTTGTCACAGGCAGAGAAAAAAATATGTTATTAACTATAGGTTAATCCAGCCAATGACTCTTGCTTGGGAAGAATGGGAACCTTCCATGCTGAAATCAGTACAAAGTATTTGTGACAAGCTTGCCAGCAGTGAGGTTTGAGGACTAATGCCAGGTACAGTGCCTTGAAAAAGTTATCATACTCCTTGAAACATTCCAAACTTTGTCACGTTAGAACAAAAACATAAATGTATTTTATTGGGATTTTATGTGATAGACCAACACAAAGTGGCACATAATTGTGAAGTAGAAGAAAAATGATAAACGGTTTTCCAAATTTTTTACAAATAAATATGTGAAAAGTGTGGCATACATTTGTATTCAGCCCCCCTGAGTCAATACTTTGTAGAACCACCTTTTTCTGCAATTACAGCTGCAAGTCTTTTTGGGGATGTCTCTACCAGCTTTGCACATCTAGAGAGTGAGATTTTTGCCCATTCTTCTTTGCAAAATAGCTCAAGCTCTGTCAGATTGGATGGATAGCGTCTGTGAACAGCAATTTTCAAGTCTTGCCACAGATTCTCATTTGCGTTTAGGTCTGGACTTTGACTGGGCCATTCTAACACATGAATATGCTTTGATCTAAACCAGGGATCTCCAAACTACGACCCTCCAGCTGTTGCGGAACTACAAGTCGCATTATGCATTGTAAAACTCTGACATTTACAGACATGGCTAGGCATGATGGGAAATTGTAGTTCCTGAACAACTAGTTTGGGGACTCCTGTTCTAAACCATTCCATTGAAGCTCTGGCTGTATGTTTAGGGTCGTTGTCCTGCTGAAAGGTAAACCTCTGCCTTAGTCTCAAGTCGTTTGCAGACAGGTTTTCTTCTAAGATTGCCCTGTATTTGGCTCCATCCATCTTCCCATCAACTCTGATCAGCTTCCCTGTCCCTCCTAAAGAAAAGCATCCCCACAACATGATGCTGCCACCACGTGTTTCACTGTGGGGATGGTGTGTTCAGGGTGATATGCAGTGTTATGCCCTGTACACACGACCGGCTTTCCCGTCGGAATAAACTCGGATGGTTTTTCCGACGGAATTCCGCTCAGGCTTGTCTTGCATACACACGGTCACACTAAATTCCGACTGTTAAGAACGCGGTGACGTAAAACACTATGACGAGCCGAGAAAATGAAGTTCTATGCTTCCGAGCATGCGTCAAATTGTTTCCGCGCATGCATGTTTTTTTTTTCCATCGGAATTGCATACAGACGAATGGAATTTCCGTCAGAAAAAAAGAGAACATGTTCTCTATCTAAGTCCGTCGGAATTTCTGATGGAAAAGGTCCGATGGGGCATACACACAGTCAGAATATCCGATGAAAAAATCCTGTCGGACTTTTTCCATCGGAAATGCCAACCGTGTGTACGCGGCATTCGTTTTCTGCCACACATAGCATTTTGCTTTTAGGCTAAAAAGTTCAATTTTGGTCTCTGACCAGAGCACCTTCTTCCAAGTGTTTGCTGTGTCCCCCACATGGCTTCTTGCAAACTGCAAACAGGCCTTCTTATGGTTTTCTTTCAACAATGGCTTTCTTCTTGGCAGCCTTCCATAAAGGCCAAATTTGTGGAGTGCACGACTAATAGTTGTACTGTGGACAGATTCTCCCACCTGAGCTGTGGATCTCTGTAGTTCCTCCAGAGTTACCATGGGCCGCTTGGCTACTTCTCTGATTAATGCTCTCCTTGCCCGGCCTGTCAGTTTAGGTGGATGGCCATGTCTTGGTAGGTTTGCAGTTGTGCCATACTCTTTTAATTTTCAGATGATGGATATATTTTTATAACCTAACCCTGCTTTAAACTTCTCCACAACTTTAATACCTGAACTGTCTGGTGTGTTCCTTGTTCTTCATGATGCTGCTTGTTCACTAAGCTTCTCTAACAAACCTCTGAGGGCTTCACAGATCAACTGTATTTATCCTGAGATTAAATTACATACAGGTGGACTCTATTTACTAACTGAGTGACTTCTGAAGGCAATTGGTTCTTCTAGATTATAGTTAGGGGTATCAAAGTAAAGGGGGCTGAATACAAATGCACGCCACACTTTTCACATATTTATTTGTATGAAAAAATGAAAAACATTTATAATTTTCCTTCCACTTCACAATTATGTGTTGGCCGATTGCATAAAATCCCAATAAAATACATTTATGTTTTGGGTTGTAACGTGACAAAATGTGAAAATTGTCAAGGGTATGAATACTTTTTCAAGGCACTGTAATTTAGGGCTTGGGAACTTATGCAAACCTTAAGTAGGTTGACATAGTTGCATAGTCAAGTTAAAAGAAAAGCCCACTGAGTGCAACCAGAAACAGAAAAATCCATCATTCTTTGAACCCTAAACTCCAACAATGAACCAGAAGAAAGAAAAATGTGTGGTTAAATATTCAGTAACAGGGAAAAAAATATTTCCTGTTGTCCAAAGGCAATCATATAGCTCCTTGGGATCATAATTTCATGGTGCCTTTACTTATAAATATCACTAGCGATTTATGGTTGGTGCTCATGGATGCACATGCAGCTCTTAAAAATACTTTTCTGAGTCCATTAGAATTAGTTTCTGTGGGAGATCATCCCATGTTTTCACAGCCAATATGGTATAGAAGTATTTTTTCATGTGGAGGTCAAATATCCTAAACTTCATTTGTAGAATGCACCCTAATTTCTTCTGCTATGACCTTAAAGGGAACTGAATTCTACTCTACTATATTTATAGTTTTTAAAGGTGAACACATTCAGTTCAGGTAGCTCATAATTAAGATCCTTCATGGCCCTTCGTCACAGTCAGGGGCCAGGGTTAGAGACCAGTATCTAAGTAGAGAGGCTTCCACTGACCAGCTGGATAAGTGAACAAGCAGGTCACCCCAGAGAATAATGTGGGCTCACTGAAGGTGTGGGTTTAAAGTACTAACCTGTGTTCACTAAAGCTCCTGATGGTGGGGATTGGTTTTTCTGCTTGTTAGCACCATGTTAAAATCCTCGGGATTGCCCCACCAGGAAGTGAGTAAGCCAGGGTCCAGTAGCAGATATAGCAGTTAGGGATCAAGCAGAAGCCTAGTTGGTAAAAAAGCCAGAGGTCACTAACAAGTGGTTGCAGGTTAGAATCAAGCAGAACCGTAGTTGTGGAACAAGCCAATGGTCATTAATGAGTGGTAGCAAAGATACAAAAGGCAACAGGAGTGACAAGAGCGAGATACTGGCTAGAGCAGTGTTTCTCAACTCCAGTCCTCAAGGCGCCCCAACAGGTCATGTTTTCAGGCTTTCCATTACTTTGCACAGGTGATTTGAGCAATTTCACTGCCTTAGTAATTACCACAGCCGTTTCATTTGAGGGAAATCCTGAAAACATGACCTGTTGGGGCGCCTTGAGGACTGGAGTTGAGAAACACTGGGCTAGAGAAAGCACAATAATAGGAAGTGCAGAGACATGGCTTAAAGCGGGGTTCCACCCGCGATGAAATTTTTTTTTAAAAGTCAGCAGCTACAAACACTAGCTGCTGACTTTTAATAAGGACACTTACCTGTCCTAGGCACCCGCGAAGTCGCCCCCCCCGAGGCCGATCGCTCGATCGCGGCAGGTCCCCGTGCCGCCATCCTAACTAAGGGAAACAGGCAGTGAAGCCTTGCGGCTTCACTGCCCATTTCCTACTGCGCATGCGCGAGTTGCGCGGCGATTTGTGAATGGGCCGGCTGCTCTCTGGGATACACACAGTTCCCAGAAGGCAACGCGCCCCATTCACCAGAAGACCACGCAAATAGGACGAGGAAGAAGACCAGCCGCGGAGGATGAAGGATTAGGAACTTCCGCATAGCAACCGCTATTTCTGGTAAGTAAAATTTTTATTTTTTAAATTTTTTGGGGGATTTTTGGTAAAAATAAAATTTTTCAAGAAGAGTTACTGCCAGACACAGCAGAGGTTCCAGGTTCAGGCCCAGGCCCTGGTACCCTTATTTATTTAGTTACTCTGCATTCTTTCCAGTTCCAAGGCATTAATATTGTAAATCGGGGTGAAAACTGAACTTACAGTATATTCAAGATGAGATCTTAGGGCTCATGTAGACCAGTGTTGTTTCCCTATGCTTGAAACATAAATCACATGCAGGTTGGTAAATTCCTGTTTATCTCAATATTATTTTTAAACTAGGCGACGGGGGGGAGGGTCAAGAGATAGAGAGAGTCAGGGTGGAACATATTCCAGAGGGTAATATTAGGGGCATTAGTGGTAGGGTAACTACCAAAGTATATTCCCATGGGCAATAAGTTTAATAGGCTAAAAATAAAACCTATGTGGCTCACGGCCAAAGTTAAAAAAGCTATAAAACTATAATGCCGCGTACACACAACCGTTTTTAATGTCATGGAAAAAAACAACGTTTTTCTCGACGTGATTCTTCTCAAGCCTGCCTTGCATACACACTATCGTTAAAAAAAATGCTCGAGCAAAGCGCAGTGACAAACAACACGTACGACGGCACTATAAAGGGGAAGTTCCATTCGGATGGCGCAACCCTTTGGGCTGCTTTTGCTGATTTTGTGTTACCGCGTGTTAGTAAAAGTTTGGTGAGAGACGATTTGCGCTTTTCAGTCTCTGTGCTTTTCAGTCCGTTACAGCGTGATGAATGTGCTATCTCTATTACGAACGCTAGTTTTACCAGAATGAGCGCTCCCGTCTCATAACTTGCTTCTGAGCATGCACGTTTTTTCCCGTCATTAAAGCGTACACACGGCCGTTTTTCACAACGAGAAAACCGACGACGTGAAAAACGACGTGAAAAAATAGAGCATGTTCTAAATTTTTAATGGCCATTTTTCTAGTCGAGAAAAATGCTCTGGAGCCTACACACGATCGTTTTTAATGACCAATTTAAAAAATGGCATTTTTCTCGTCATGAAAAACGGTCGTGTGTACGCGGCATTAGAAAAGAGCTTTTAAAAAATAAAAAAATACGGGAACACTAGTGTCGTTTAAATGTTACAAAGAATATAACAGGATATGTAAAAAGGAAATCAAGGATGCAAAAATTCAAAACGAATGACAGATTGCAAAAGATAGTAGGACAAACCCCAAAAAATTATTCAAATATATTAATAGTAAAAAGGACAGGTCTGAGCATGTAGGCCCTTTACAAAATAATCTAGAGTGGGTGACTGGGGACAAAGAGAAGGCTAATTTATTAAATACTTTCTTCAGCTCTGTGTATACAATGGAACATGGGGGAGATCATGTCCATAATGGGGGTGGTAGTGACACAGCCCCAAATCCACAATGGCTCAAAAGTGATATGGTCCAGAAATATTTAGACAGAATATAGGTGGATAAAGCACCTGGACCAGATGGCATACACCCACGGATCCTAAAAGAATTGAGCTCTGTAATTTCAAAGCCATTGTACC